>OX451410.1:7181054-7707054 GCA_949629135.1 Eremobia ochroleuca
CCCCGCTCTTCTGCCAGACGTTGATAAATGATGTGCCGAAGGTTGGCGGCCCGTCAACAAGTTCGTCTTGCAATATTTTTTAACGGAGACCGTGAAGAGTTGATGCTTTATCGTTCACGGTTTTGTGTGTCCTCAATTCCTCAAGTTTTTGATCGATAGATTTGTTTTTTACAGTAATTAGTTTTATTTAGTTTTAACTAGCGACCCGCCCCGGCTTCGCACGGGTGCAATGGAGAAACACTGATAATTTTAGAGACATTATTTCTCGTAAAAAGTATAGGATAAAAAATGGTTATTGTGGGTTATCCCTAAGAGATAGACATATACCATCGCGGACTTGTTTGTAGACCTTTTTAAGGTGTACAATACTATAGTACATTATTTTGATCTGTCTCCACGGGTTCAGCCAGCGTTTACAATATAAGCGCAAAAAAATGTGTTTGAAACCTCTAAAATGATCAGTGTTCCTCGACTATATTATGCATGTATTATACATATATAAACCTTCCTCTTGAATCACTCTATCTATTAAAAAAAACCGCATCAAAATCCGTTGCGTAGTTTTAAAGATCTAAGCATATATAGGGACAGACAGACAGGGAAGCGACTTTGTTTTATACTATGTAGTGATGATGAGTGAACTTTACACATCATATGCACTGGTCTTCCTACGCTACTTTTACAGGGAAGCGACTTTGTTTTATACTATGTAGTGATATTGGTTTCCGTTACCTATAAAGCATCAACCAAGCTGAGCATGGTGTCAATCACACCACCCATAGTGCGTAACCCACTGTCAAACATCTGAATTATCTGAACTATTTTGAAGGATATTATTAATACAATGCTTCATATGCTCGAAAAGTTTAACGGCTCAACAATGGAGATAACGCAATGAATGTTGTTGAACTGTCAAAATGAAACCGATTCCTATTGTTAGCGTGTTATGCAATTATCCCGCAGGTTGAGTATTGCGGCACTAGGTCTTGTATAAGGAATTTCTTAGCACACTGGAGCCTGCGCCCCAAATGCATAAAGCACTTTCAATCACTCTCCGAAGGATTTTAAAGGAAATTGCTAATCCAAAAAAATAAATATGTCTGCTCAGCATCACGCAATGAATGTTGTTGAATTGACAAAATGAAAGGCTTTGTATTGAATTGCCACTGTGTTACGCAATCACCCCGCTGCTTTTGAGCCTGGTTCGTGGTAACAGAAAAACTCTATGTGCACTTAAAACTCGTATGTATTATTTTTATTATTCACGTACTAGTTTTTGCCCACGTGGAGGTCGGAATTTATCCCAAACGGATCCTACAGGGATAAATAATAATAATAATAATGCTCAATGTAAGAAAAAACTTGGCCTATGGTTGAAATCTCAAACGTACGACTCAACAGAAATGCTCATGAAAGTTTAACTCTATAGCACGATACAACATACGCATACATCTCAATACGCAAGTAAAACTACTCACCATGTACACACACACACACACACACACACACCCTCACACACACACACACACTCACTAACACACGGCGCATACCCTACGATTTAATAATTGTATTTTATTTTATTATTTTTTTTTTTTAATCTTAGTATTAAGTAACATTTCTAGAAACTTTTTTGTACCCTTCACTTAATCTGGAACACGTATCTTCTTGCTAGGAGAAGGGCGTTGGCAACTGCGCCACAGTTTTTAACTTTTGCAGCTGCCATCGTTTGTAACTGTTTAAGACTGTATCTGTTTCTGTTCCAAATAAACGATTTTTTTTTTTAATAATGTCTGCCGTGGCGTTGACATCGATATTTTCAGTACCAGCATTTCAAAATTAAAAAGGACTCTTTGTGATTTCTTTTTTGATCACGTAAACTGATAGAATCTATCGGTCTGCGTGATCATGAAAGAGATGGCAAAAGTGTGTTTCGGACAGAGTAAATTCTTATCCGCCGGTCGATTCTGTAAAAATCTCACCGTGAAATCATAAGTGAAGTGAGCTTGAAGTGAGCAGTGTCAATAGTGTTAATCCCTAATGACAGCTCACTCCACGCTAACTTCACCCAAGTTTTCGCGGTGAGATGGTTACAGAATCGCACGGCTGGTAGCAATTTACTCCGTATGAAACAGATGTTTACCTTACTTATGATAATGTTTCTAAGCGAAAACTTTCTACCTTCTCAAATATTTTTTTTTGTTGTTATATACTCTTCTATCTGTGAAAACTTGTAATTGGCCTTATTTCTGTTACTCTTAATCGTGCAAAAGTGTTTAGCTGTAAGTTTTCCAAAAACTATAAAATAAAATAAATAAAATAAAATAAAAATTACCTTAAGTGTAATTATACAAGGTGGAGACGACAGTACGCCAGTAAATTAAACTGCTAATATACGTCCCCAGTCAAAATTTCAACAAAATATATCCAAAAATTTAGTCACTACCTATATCTATCCAAAGATTGGCACAGTCACAACTATTTAGTTTGTAATAAAAAAAAACACTTGTATTTTCTGGATTTTTTTGATAGTTCCTAAATACTCCTACGCATTACTGTTGCAAGCGTTTTCATTTTTTGTCGTATTGTCATCACATTGTATGTGTGTCAAAATAATCAAAATCTGTTCAGCCGTTTTTGAGATACAAACATTTAAACATACATTTTCAAATTAAAAATATTATAGAAGGATTCATTCCAAGTACGGTCATCAAAGAAGATAAGTAATCAGGGTCGTCGGATAAAGATGAAGTTTAGTAAGAAACCGATGGATATGTTCGAATTCGCTGCTTGTGGTGACTGGTCGTCTTGCTGACCATGGTTTTATTATTGTTATAATATTAGTAATAACTTGTTTATTTAGTTTCCTTCGATGGTCCTAGTTTATCATTTGTGACTTCAAGCGACAGCTATGTAAACAGAACCCAGCATTGCATAAATATGTTAGCGGTCACGCCCTTCATACCTGGAGGCTTTTATTTAATTTTCATTTATTAATTTTTGCTTGAGTACCTACGTATAGTTTTTTTATTGTATTTCTTGGTATGTTGGCGTTGCTAGCTGACATATGGCAAATAATTAAATTTAGTGTCCTGTGTCTTGTAATGTTAATTACTTTGCATACCTTGTATTGTATTCAGTCAAGTATTTTCTAACTGAACAGACAGCTGTGCTGCTGGGGAGTTTGTTGCGCCACTTCTTCTTCCCAGCGAAAGCACTAGGAAGTGGTGAAGGGCGGGTGTTTTGGGGGACTGTCTTTTGTAATTTTGACGTTCGAAAAGTGCTGATTCTCAGCCTAGTTTGAATAAATGACTTTTGATTTTGATTTTGATTTTTGAATAAAATAAAATTGAATAGTAGTAAACGAACAATTCATTAATCCAATTTAATTTCATTCGACAACATCCATCGGTTTCTCTTTTACTTTACTTGTCTCTTTTGGTGACTGTACCTACCTACTACTACCTACCTACCGAATCTCTCGCAAAATTCCATCTATATTTTTTCAAGAAATCCTACAAAAACTCTACAGTATATGAATTTCTTCGAATCGATGCTATGAAGTTAATCAGACAACGTTCGGCTGTGTTTGCGAGAAATCGGAAACGCAGTCAAGTTAATACCAACATTTGTTAAGAAAAGGTTTTTTTTTTAAGGTTTCATTCTGTTTAGTTATTTTATTCTGTTTTGATTGTTATGCTGATATCGAAGTTAAGAGATATCTGATGGTATTCTGAGAGTTTGTGTAGAGCTATCGGAAATGAGCCAGTTATGCTGGAAGTGATTTCTTTAGAAGTAAGCATCACCTTTGTACATATTTTTCTGTTCCTTTCTTCTTGTCTGACTTTATATGCGTGTACATACATGATTAAAAACTAAAAACGAATACGCAAAAGGCGGGTCTTTTGAGTATATTCTGCCTATAATATTCCCACTGCTAGGACACAGACCTCTTCTCTGTCTGAAGGACTGTGGAAAAACTGTGGCTAAATAATGGGATCTACTAATATTTTTTTCGTATTACCGTTAGTCGGTGAACCATGCTTTCTGTCGACAGTTATATCGTTCAAGGGTAAGTCGGTATACCGTACGGGGCTCTGATGTGCTGGCGTCTGTATCTACTGGCAATTGAAAGGTGTTTAAAAAAAATCCTGTCTTTTCACATTTTGCATACAACTTTTTCTCTTGATGACGCTGCCAAAGCCAAGTTTATATAGGGAATTAGTGCCGGTGACTGGCGCGAACACGGCGTAGCAAAGATGCGCATCTCTTGCGCATGATGGCCGCAAAACTATCAACGTCCAAGTCCGCAAACATGCCGGACGCGCTGCAAAAACGCGGCAGCCCCATCAACACCCGGAACGTGTTGTTATATTGTATGCCCTTGTATGCCCTTTGTGTAAAGTTCACCCACAGGCTGCACGTGTAAAAGGATTGGCAATAGGCTTTGAAACCTGAGCCGTTCGAGTACAACGTGCAAACCTGTGGGCCAACATCCCACATCGAACAGCCAGCGACCTGCGCTCCCGTTCTATATCAGCATTATCTTGGGGGATCAGTTCCCACATTTAAATTCGTGCGACCTGCCTCATATTTTCTAACAGAGTAATCTTTTTCCCGTATCATGCTTACACTAACATGTGAGCCGATGAAGGATCTTACGCTACTATTAAGCTTTTCAATATCTCATTCACTGCCACATCCACCATCCTTTATTCCGCTCCACATTTTCTTTGAGGAAAATCAGATCATTATTACGAATACGGTTCATAATCGTCTTATTTTCCCTATGGTGTGGTATCTTGGAGTATTTCATTTCATATGTTCATATGCTTCTACGGATACGAATGAAACTCGAGTTATAATCAACTGACGTAAAAAGCTAAGTAATATCTACTCGTCCCACATACCGCAGTGTCTCAAGACTAGTCTTTGACCAGTGCACGTACTGGCAGTACCATAGGTCATCACTTGGCTCTGAAACGTGTCACAGTGGGCCTTATTGGAGGCTAAAAGTCACCAATCCGGTTAGGCAGACGACAACCTCCTAGGTTAAACTGCGAATTGCCATTCACAAAAAAAAAAACAATCGTTGGGCATATAGCCCACCAGACACCACACCCGTCTGGTTGGAGGATCCTCCTTTTTCTATGGAGGATGAGTGAACTTTACACCCTGTTCCGCATACCAAGAATCATTTAGAACTTATAAAAAAATACTAAATTTATCCACAAAACAAACTTATAAAACCTTTCATACAAACACAGACGAACATTGTTTGCCAACACTATTACAGACCGAAACTAATTATTTAACACACTCTCCCTTCACCGACCCTCCCTACGAATATGTTTATTTGTTGAAATATGGCTGGAGGGTGCAGCGGCAATTGATAGTAGTTATAGGTAGGTAGGAGACGATATTTATGGCTAGACACACGATATGGTAGGTCGTAGTGTCACGAAGTGGTAGATAGAATAGAATAGAATACTCTGTATTATGTCATCATCTGCCTAGCGTTTTCCCAACTATGTTGGGGTCGGCTTCCAGTCTAACCGGATGCAACTGAATACCAGTATTTTATATAGAGCGACTGCCTATCTGACCTCCATAACCCAGTTACTGGGTAATACGATACCCCTATAGGTAAGACTGGTTGTCAGACAACAAACTACCAATCACAATCTGAATAATTTTGGAAGATACTGCTCATCCACTGCTTCAATATAAATATGTTCGTCTTAGAAGTTCGTCTTAGAAGTGGTACGACAGCGGCTCGTCTGACCTCATCTTCTATCACCAGAACACAGCGGCCAGCCAACCACTGCTGCGACGCTCCACTAGAGTAACTGTCACCAGCCGGTGTCACCCTTAACCGACTTTTTGTTGGTGGTTCCTTGTAACTTCATAACAAAACTAGACGCCGCCCCTTGCTGCACCGTCATGCTTATTTATTACATTGTCTGCTATAGATTAGGATTACGGGCGTTTTCTACTCCGTAACGCCTACGGATATAATATTAGTTTGGGGGCTATACTCAAAATGAATGACAAAACAATATGACAGTGGTCCTAACTCCCGATGTGTTAACTCGTCTGAAAAAGTTATCAATCGCGAGTAGGGTCACTCCCAAGTTTAGAACTCTTTTCGAACTGGCCCGTATCTTTGTTGATTGTCTAACGGCCGACCCCAATAACCTATTTTCAGTTAAAGACAGATCGCTACTAATCGTAGCCAGTATAATAGAATCATACAGATCACTAGTGATATAGATTATTGGGACGTTAAAACCAGAGATAGATATGTTTTCTATCTCCAGTATGCCAAAACTAGTGATAGGTAGATAGGCTTCGGCTGTTAGAGAGTAGCCAAGATATAGTGTTTTCTCATGATTCTACAATTAAAGGTGTTAACTTTTTATTGGCGCAGCAACAGTGTCTTAATTGTTAGGTACTTATTTGCCACAACAAACTACATACACAAAAAATAAATCCCCAGAAAAGTACTTCTCCTTGAGTTAAACCCACTGCCGTCTACGACTCCCCTTGCAACTATTTTAATACCGCCATTTAAATTCAGTAGCTTTCCTATAGAGATCCATAGCTATTAACCACCGTAGGGTTACGTGCGACCACATTAACACCCTCATATTACCCTAGATATGCGTACAGCCACACAAACACCCCTGTATAGGCAGCCACACGTCCTTGGTAACAATTTTTGACAGTGACAGCACCTTTATTTCGTGGTAGTATGAGTGGCTTTTGGTAGTTCAAGGGTTAATAAACTACGGATCTTCATTTTTGTGTAGTCGCAACAAAAATAATGTGTCTGCACGACAGAAATGAAAACTTACGACTAGAGCCGAGGATACGCGATTTAGTGCCGAGTATACGCTATTCAGCGTCACCAAACCGAGCATGATGGTTCAAGAGTTCTACTCCCTCCATCAGTTTGGGGCCCTAACGAAGAATTAATGAAAACACGTTTTGTCAGTTGTCCCTAATACATGTGTTTTTGCCTGCGCGAGAAATTGAATTAGTCACTCTTATTAGTTTTTACGGTTCAACTGCTTACGGACGGGCCCGTATCTTCCTTGATGGACTTAAAAAGTAGACCCCCAGTACCGTTCACTGTTCAAAAAGAGCCCATGAAGAAGTTTTCACTTCAAAAACATCCCTGTATCACAAATGTATGCAGATGCGGAAGGCTCGCTCCAAACAACGAGCGAAAAAAGCGCACGCACACATAGACGTGTACGCACGGCAACAAAAATTCGCAGTAAGTGAAGCGTGTCTATGTGTGCGTGCATTTTAGCTCGATGTATAAAGATGAATTTCTGTACCTATTTACTTTGTGGAATAAGTATGCGTGGTCACAATGTACACCTCTGTTCCATTTTGGGGTGCAGTGTAATCTTGTTGATTGTCCAAGCGATCGACCGGCGACCATTTTGATAAATTCTCTCAGAGGGGTCGTTTCGTCTCCCCCAAATTTTGGATTATACTGAGTATAATTTTGTGAAGCATGCGGATATTGGAGGCAATTTTTCTTTCTGCAACTCCCCAGCAGCACAGCTGTCTGTTCAGTTAGAAAATACTTGAATGATTACAATACAAGGTATGCAAAGTAATTAATATTACAAGACACAGAACGCCAAATTAAATTATTTGCTATGTGTCAGCTAGCCGTGCCAATATATCAATAAATACAAGAAAAACTATGAATACTCAAGCAAAAAAATAATATATCAAAATTAAAAATGTAAACAAAAACTTACTATCTAAATAAAAGCCTCCAGCAGTGCTATTCTGTAAAAATCTCACCGTGAGAACTTAGGTCAAGTGAGCGGGAAGTGAACTGTCATTAGGGATTAACACTATAGACACTGCTCACTTCAAGCTCACTTCACTTATGATTTCACGGTGAGATTTTTACAGAATCGACCGGCAGGTATAAAGGGTGTCACCGCTTACATATTTACGTTTACACACTTGTACACTATAATATCTCTTGCGTACCTGGCTAATCTCCATTGACATCGGCCACCGTGAACGAAGTCGGTCGGGAGGTTATTATTTTTATTACTGTCAGTAAGATTATATTTTTACCTCGGCTTGTTTCTCCGAATACTAGTACTTGTGTTATTTTTATTGCAATTAATACAGTCAGCAAAAATAGTTTGTGGAACTATATAAATTATAAAATATATATGTATTATTTTTAAATTGGGTTAGGTACATTAACAAATCTGCACGATTATTTAACTGAATTAGATTAATTGGTTTCAAAATAACTACCAAGTGAGAAATAACTTTGGTTTTGTACTTTCGTTTTTTGCCATAGACTTCCGAAGTTAATTTCTCGCTTGGTAGTGGTTTTTGTGGAAGCCGGTTGCTTTTTTACATATGTTTTATTATTACTCACCCCGCACAAATTCGTAGTAAGTACAATGCACTTGCTAAGAAAATAACAGTGACAGGAAGTTATAATAACATTCACTCATTAAAACTTGGCCTTTATAAATTTGTTAAATTATCATTTTATTTTTTTTGTTATTTGTTTAATTTTGTTTAAAAGGGTGTACCTACTTAAGTACACCTTTTCAAACAAAAGAATATTTTTTCAAATCAGTTTATAAATGACGGAGTTCTGAGGTAAAAAACATTTAAAAATATATACAACCGGATTGCGAACCTCCTTCTTTTTAAATTTCATTAATATCAGTTTAATAAATAATTGTTATGACAGTTTGTTAGGTACAGGCGCCAGCACATCAAGCTACCCGAAACTGTTAAATTCTCCCAACCAACTTTGAACCTTATGCTTAAGCGATAAAGTTGAAAATCGATTAAAGAAATCTGACAGATTGTAGTACATTGATGCGCTGGCGTATGTACAAACAACAAACAAACAATTAAACTGTCATAAAAACTATAATTTCTAAAAAAAAAAGCAAGTTTTAAAATCCTACTTCCCACTCCCTATCGCATCACACTAATCACACAAATATTATAAAAGCGAAAGATTGTGAGTGTGTGTGTGTATGTTTGTTACTTCTTGGCGCTCAAGTGGCAGAACGGATTTGGATGAATTTGGCACACAGATAGTTTATAACCAGGATTAACACATATGATACTTTATATCCGGATATTCCTATGGGATGAAACCGCGGGGCGCAGCTAGTATTATAAAGGCGAAAGTTTGTGACTGTGTTTGTTACTTCATCACGCACAAACGGCTGGGCCAATTTTGATACAATTTGGTACGAAGGTAGATGACACCCAGGATTAACATGTAAACTTTTTATCCCGAGATTCCCACGATATAGAAACTTATGCGGGTGAAACTTCGGGGCGCAGCTAGTAATATTATGAACGCGAAATTTTGTGTGGATGGATGGATGGATGGATGGGTGGATGTTTGTTACTCTTTCATGCAAAAACTACTTAACGGATTTGGATGAAATTTGGCACGCAGATAGTTTATAACCAGGATTAACACATATAAATTGTTTATCCCGATACGCCCATGGGATCGATCCACGGAATCCGCTGGAACCGCGGGACGCTACGATCTACTACTAACTAACTAGTAGTATCTAATACTGTAACTAAGTATATACTTCAGTTACATTGAATACTATGTTTCCTTTTATCTTGATACAATATATTTTTACTCTGGTACGGTGAGGCATACAAAATAAATATCAACAACTCAATTTGTGAGATTTTCAAAGTAAGTACCGTTTAAATATGATACTTTGAATTTTGTAACGAAATTGGGCCTCATTATTTTGTTTGTCGATACAAAACCTTTAAAAATTCGTCATCGTTGTTATCTCTGGCTGTGTATATTTTGTGTCTAAAATCATAAAAGCAAAGACGAATTCGCAATCAAACGCCATTTTTAATAGTACCTACCTACTCTACTTATTTGATTTATTATCATTACAAACGAAGGAGGGGCCCGTGGCTCTAAATAATAACAGCCGCACAGGTCGATCGATCAGGTTAAGCTACGCTTGGCGCAGTTGGTCTGTGGATGGGTGACCATCTTTGCATACCGAGACCCCTCCGTGCCTCGGAAAGCACGTTAAGCCGTTGGTCCCGGCTGTCATTCGTAAATGATAAATGATAAATGATTTATTTTCTGTAAGTAGGTTTGTACAAACACTTTTACATGTCAATCATATTTTTTTAAACTAGATGAGGTCGGCGTTTCCTATCTGACTACTCTGAGAAGAAAGGCCGAAACAAACTCAGAGGTCACAGTCTCTTTTAAAGTCCAGACATAATCTTGGTCAGATAATGTGAAGACCATGTAGATTGGTGTCTGAATGTGTGGCATTTGTCAAAAATCGTGCAGCTCAACTCAGAACTTGAGGAGCCTTACGATTCGACGAACAATACCAATGAAAGGACATTGGTATTGTTTGTAAATTATTTTTAAATTGGGTAGGCCGCATAAATGACTCAAACTGCCAGATCATGATTAAACCTAACTAAGAAGGAAAACCGAAAAAAAGAAATGTCCCACATAGTCTTCACACTCACAGTAATAATAATAAAAATAAGATACTTTACAAAGTAAATATCCATGTCATTGTTTATATAAAATTCATCAATGTCAATGTGTATATAAAATTCCGGATATAATCTTTGAGGACCGTGTAGATTGGTGTCTGAAGTGGTCTTTTGAGAAAAGAACCACACTGAGTGGACCTGTGCAGTCACTGCACGCATTCGTCAGTAACCGTGCAGCTCAACTCAGAACTTAAGGAGCTCAACGATTCGACGAGCAATACCAAGGACAGGACATTTGTGTAGACCGCATACACCACTCAAACTGCCAGACCATGATTAAAACGGAAACAATGACCCACATAGTCCTCACATTCACAATAATTAAAATAATATAAGACTTTAAACAGTAAATGTTCATGTCATTCTGTATATAAATAGTAGATCTTTGACAGTCGTTACGGGTAGTCAGAAGCCCGAAAGTCTGACAACCAGTCTTACCTAGGGGTATCGTATTACCCAGTAACTGGGTTGTGGAGGTCAGATAGGCAGTCGCTCCATGTAAAATACTGGTATTCAGCTGCATCCGGTTAGACTGGAAGCCGACCCCAACATAGTTGTTAGACGTGATTTAATTTAAGTTTTTCTTTCTTACCATGGATTCGAAAAAAATAGAGGTATCATGTTTTATGAGTTCAAAGGTGGATTAAGTGCACGAGAAACAGAAAGAAAAAAAAAGAGAGATTAGGGTAGAATACAGTTTCTGAAAGGACAGTGAGAAATTGGTTCCGAAAATTTCGTTGTGGAGTAGAGAATTTTGAAAATGAGCCTTGCGGTCGACCTTCGCGCGTACTGGATCTGCAAGTTTTACAACAATTAGTGGAGTCCAATTTGCATATAGCACACGAGAACTTGCACTATAACTCGCTGTCCATCATACAACTGATTTTGTCACGAATAAATAATTTATAAATCATTTTTTTGTGTTTTTGATCCTCTGTTTAAATCGGCAATTTCATATTTATTTATTTATCTTTAAGTCAGGTAGAACCCATACATTTGTTAGTATTTCTTAACCTATGTTAGTATAATAATAGACTAAAACACACAGTAATATATTAATTGCGCCACCTCACGGAGAATATATAATATATTATAATTATGCACCACCCCAATATTTACACAAAGTAAAGCGCCTGCCTGGATTCGAACCCACAACCTACAACTCGTAAGTCAGGGCCATTACCACTAGACCTCTGGACAATCGATATTTAATTATAACAGTGTGGAGACGACGGCCCCCGCCACTGCTGGTCGTACCATCAGCCAGGACCAACTTGCTGGCCAAAACCCCTCTGACTTGAGCAATTCGCATCATCAATTATATTCAGGTCGAATTTGATATATTTATATGTCACTGGGGTGAATTCGCAAAAGTACTATTGTGCACAATATGTTACAAACAGTGATATTTATTTTTAATTATGTGTGCGTGACTTGGCTATCGCATTAGGTTTAGACCTGTAATGATAGTTTTAAGGCATTTAAATAAATAAATAAATAAACAAAAACAACTTTTTACGCAACCTACAGAAACAACATTTATTCTGCCAAGTATGTTTTCTAAAAAAAAATAATACTAGAATTATTACTTTGTGGGCTATCGTTCCTTCAAAAGCAGAGGATCAGCCCTCTCCGCAAAACGATATACCCTATACATTTTGTATTACGCGATTCTAAAAATCACATTATCTACTCTGTTTATTTATGTTTCCTGTATTGCATATACCAAAATATGGGTACGTAACTTATAGTTACGTGATGGAGAAAAAGAAGGGGATTGAGCCAAAAAAGTAACATAAATTGTTATTTACTTGCAATCCTTAGAGGATTTTCAGGACCTCTAAAAATATAAACATCATCATCCGCCTAGCCTTTTCCCAACTATGTCGGGGTCGGCTTCCAGTCTAACCGGATGCAGCTGAATACCAGTATTTTACATGGAGCGACTGCCTATCTGACCTCCACAATGCAGTTACTGGATAATACGATACCCCTAGGTAAGACTGTTTGTCAGACTTTCGGGCTTCTGACTACCCGTAACGACTGTCAAAGATCTACGAATGACAGCCGGGACCAACGGCTTAGCGTGCTTTCCGAGGCACGGATAGGTCTCGGTATGTAAACATGGTCACCCATCCACAGACCAACCGCGGCAAGCGTAGCTTAACCTGATCGATCGACCTGTGCGGCTGTTATTATTTAGCCACGGGCCCCGCTAAAAAAATAAACATACTCTGAATTTTCTTACAGTTTTGAGCCCATTGGGGTCGAAAAACTCGGGTCATGGGGCCTAAGAGCGCGTCTCCTTTTTAACGAAATTTCTCGCCGATTGATCTTCACAGGAGCAGAAGGCTGGTTCGTTCGTGGGACAAAGAATTTGTATTGTCATTCAGCGTGCCAATGCGGCCCGTCTTCTGGGCAAGTTTCCGGATGACAGCACTGTGGACAAGTACTTCGACGTCCTTGTGTCGTTTTTTTTGTGTTTCTTCATTTATATTTTGGTCCCTGGTGTAAATAGTTAGTTGGGTAACGGGACATCGACACGCAAACTGTTACCCTTTTTTTTGGGTGGGAACTGTTACCTCCTGCGCTGATTAAAAAATTAGCAGCGAACAATTCGTTGGTAATTTTTTTTTTTTTTTAAATAAGATGTTCCACCTGTTTTGACCGCGTAGGCATTGCACTTTTCTATGAGACATATTTGATAACCGAAGAAAACTTTCTACGGTAGCTCTAGAATTATGTGCTGAATTCATGTTCACAGTTTGCGCGTCGATGTCCTGTATAGTTTAGCTATTTATGTTAATAATAAAGTGCAACATAGCCAACTGTAACAAATTTTACAATAAAAGTTTCAGCCGGTCGATTCTGTAAAAAACTCACCGTGAAATCATAAGTGAAGTGAGCACTTAATAGTGTTAATCCCTAGCGAATGACAGCTCACTCCACGCTCACTTCACCCAAGCTTTCACGGTGAGATGGTTACAGAATCGCACGGTAGGTCTTATTTAGCGAATGTTTAATACGGCTTTGCTGTGCTTTCGTCCAGCCATTTGAAGTTATTATTTAATTTTCCATGCCCTTTTTATCAATCTCAACATCCTTTTCCAATTTATATTTTTTCCATTTAAACAAATATCAACTTAATGATAGTGTGAATTGAGTTGGTTTTGGAATGAATGAAGGTAATTTAAAATGTTGTAGCGCAAACTCAACTTTAAACATACATCCATCCAAGTTATTTATTTGTCC
The DNA here is from genome assembly GCA_949629135.1 of Eremobia ochroleuca. Lineage (NCBI taxonomy): Eukaryota > Metazoa > Arthropoda > Insecta > Lepidoptera > Noctuidae > Eremobia > Eremobia ochroleuca. Next base: position 7,194,891 of record OX451410.1, read on the forward strand.
CAATACTCATATTTGTTTACATGTTTGGTAACTAAATTGCGAACACATATTACGGAGATTTGGCTGACAAGCCACAAGGACAAAAATGTAAAAACGTAGGAGTAATTATCGAAGTAAGATGACAAACTGTGGTTTTATTTATAAAACTCGTCCCGGTACTGAGAGCTCGTAAAGCTCTCACAGTACACTGTTTTTTTATATCCAAATCATCGTAAACCCTAACAACAGAGGGTCACAAGTATAATAATAATAATTTCAGCACCTTTTCAATATCATTTCTCCCCATTCGACCTCTGAATAGTATTTCTAAGCGAATGAATCGGCCATTCATTTTGTATGACAATGGATACTGATTCATTTATCCGTGCATAAAACCTTGGTTATGATCTATTGGTGGTTCTAATTAGTGGTTAAGTGGTGGGGGCCTTGTTCGCCATAAAATATAGAGGACATTATCGGGAAACTTATTTGGTTTATTACTAGTGCAATATTGTTTATGGTGCTTGTATAAAGACGCCATAGGGCGAACGCTTCAGAGTAGCCCGGAATTAAAATTATCTTACGTTTTTTTTGCAATTAACACACAGCTTTTACGCAAAGGGAGAATTTATACAACTCTTCAGGATGGGGTGTTCCTGTAGACTGTAGTTTTGTTATAGCTTGTAGGTAAGAAATTTTCGAATTGAAGGAAGAATTTGAAGTAATTATAATACCAGCCACAATGCAGAGTCAAAGGCTTCTTCTTAAGGCGAAAGCGTCAGGGTAGCCCAAGAAATTCAAATTTTCATTCGTTGTTTGCAATTTAACAGACAGCTTTTACGCAAAGGAAGACTTTATACAACTACTTAGGATGGGGTTTCCCTGCAGGCTGTAGTATTGTTACAGCTTGTAGGAAATTTTCGATTAGAAGGAATAATTTGAAATAATTATAATACCAGCCACAATGCAGAGTCAAAGACTTCTTTCTTCTTAAGGCGAAAGCGTCAGGGAACACAAAATTCAAATTTTCTTACGTTTTTTTGCAATTTGAAGGTCAGTATCAGCACCCTAATTGCGTAACACACTATTACTCTCAATTTGATTCATTTTGAAGCATATTGCTAATCCATTGCTCCATATGTTCAAAAATCTGTCTGTTCAACAACGTAAATAACGCAGTGAATGTTGTTGAACTGTCAAAATGAAACCCATTGCTACTGATAGTGTGTTACGCAATTACCCTGCAGGTTGTATGTTGATCTTAATATGATTCACGGCCGTAATATTTATTTATAGAATTATGATAAAAAAAAATCATCAAAAAATTCATGAGTAATCTTGTAAAAATTTGGAGCCTGAAAAAAAAAACATGCAGTATTCAATATATTCGCCATATTTTTTAGGGTCGCGAATCATATTATAACCAAAATACAGCCTGAAACTGACCTGAAAATTGCAAAAAATCGTTTAAATACACTGTACTTTACATTACATATGAATCGTGTCTGTACACGCCTTAAAGTAACTCATACATACAAGGTGTAAAAATCAGCTCTGTTCCCTACATTTTGTCGAAGTCATCATCATTTTCTGATCTGAATTATTTAAGCCGAAAGACTGCTGAACATAGAACTGCCCCAAGCACCGCCACTTCGACCGATTGTGTGCTTCCCGCATCCAGAGGATTCTTGCAGCCTTCACAAGGTCATTGCTCCACCTTGTGGCAGGCCTTCCCACAATACGTCTTCTGATACGCGGTCGCCACTCTAGAACCTTTCGGCTCCAACGGCCATCTGTTCTGCGAGCAATGTGCCATGCCCACTGCCACCTAAACCTTGCTTATTTATCGAATTATGCGCATATAAAGGTATGGAACAGCAGATAAAAAAATGTTCAAAATTATGCGTACAATGACCCAATCCAGGTTTTCTGTTATTCAAATTACACCTTATATAGTACTGAAACGGACTAAAACATTGAATTGAAACGGAGTAAAAACATGCTATGAGTACACACACACACACACAGAGTTTCTCTGTCCGCTACTGTTTAGTTTCGATTCTCTTTTGTTTCGCTTTCAACATTGTGCGCAAAGGTTTTAGAGCAATTGATTGCCCAGTACCATTCGCTGAATGGAATGTAGAAACTATCTCCATTTTCCATAGGATTTTAGTTATGTCGTCCATGTTTTATTCACGGAGGCTACGTTCGTAACGACAAAATATTTCGATGTTCTTTTGTTATGTTTCTGTTAGATTTTATGGAAAAGTTTAGTATTATGATATTAGCTTCTACCTCCGACCCACCGCGTTGCATCGCATCACCCGCCTATTAGCTCCTAAGGGTCGTAGCGTGGGACGGTGAGCAATGGGCAGTTCGCCGTCTGATAAGGACCAGGCCCGGGTCGACGGCGCGTCGTGTTCCACGCGCGCCTCAAAGAGATGTCAGCAGTAACTGACGGGGTCCGCTAGGGCCGATGCTTGCCAGGGTCGCGGATTGTTAAAGAGTTACCGTGGCCCTTGGCACAGGCAACTGAAGGAACACGGGTGGGTTTTAGTTAGTAAAAGTCTGACACTCCGTCACGCTCCACCCAGAGCGGGAGAAGTTATTTGATAATTTCCCACCCAAAAACACAAAATAAAAAAAAATTGAGCCAATGGGTTAATGTGCTTTCCGAGGCACGGGGTTATCACACCGCCAACTTCCAAACTCCGGGCTGTTACTAAGAAATTCTCAATGGAAAAACCCAATAACACTTTGCCCGACCCGGTAATCGAACCCAAGACCAGAGTCAGCATTCGCGTTTGCGTCCACGAGACCAAGGGGGCAGTGGACGACGGAGCGAGGAGGGAGTGTACCTTCCTATGTACAGAAGCACGTTCTGCTCACCCCATGGGAAAAAAGCGTGAGTATCAAGAGAATTATATACAGAAAACATTTTCCTTCTCATTTTTCAGCAAAACATTTCTCCCAGCACGAACATACTGTCAAAGAGGTTTTTATCTGAACGCCAATTATTTAAGGATCGACGTTCTGTGAAGAAATAGACACAATATGGCGGCCGGATTACGCACGCGTCCTTATTTTTCTACGTTATTTAGTTTTGGGTGTTGCTCAAAGACTATTAAAACCACTTGACTGCGTATACAGTGCCCCGACGCACGAAAACTATTAGTATTTTGTCGCCTATGTATAGGCTACGGTACTAGTAGCAATTTTAGTTGTGTCCAAGTGTTAGACCTGCGTGCACGCTAAATTAATATAATTTTTTTATAACGTTTATGCAATTATAACGCATCAAAATGCCTTCATGCGCGGTGAAGTGGTGTGGGAAACATTCTTAGACATCTAGTTACAAAAAGGATGACATAACTTTTCATCGGTACATAAACAGTACGAAAAATTATTTTTGATTTAATCAGATTATAAGCCACTGCAGGGGTCTATTTAAAATGGTGGCTGGGTAAACGAGCACACTTTTTGAGTCGCGCGTTGATGTCTTTTGGAAAAGTCTCGTTCTTGTATTAGACAATTCTAATGCTTCTATCCCTTTCTTTCCTTTTGTATGTTTATCGTAAAAAATAGTGCTGTTATCTTTAATAGCTGAAAGTTGATATCGAGAAAAATAAAATGAATACATTTTTTATTCAATTCACATACTTTAATAAAATAACTATCTACTATTAACCGACTTCAAAAAAGAAATACCGACGAACTGAGAACCTCCTCAGTTTTCAGTTCGTCGGTTTTTTTTTTTTTGTATTTTCCGGGATTTTTTAGTTCTTTCTGTCCCCGACCGGGGCCGATCAGTCCATTTCCGGGATTTTTTTTTGTAATTGATTGATTTTGATTAAATATTATTTCTATGATTTTGATTTGGTATTTATTATAATGTTAAAATCCATTTTATCGATATCGACTATTTTCTCTTAATGAAGTAAAGCAGCCCTAACGATGCAAATTGACCTTGAACTGACCAATTGCAGCCGCGCGTTCTTCCTCATCCCCCGGCCCGCAGTAGTGAGTCGTGTGCTTCGAAGAAATTAGCCCATACGCTCTCTAGTGGTTATATTCTCTATGGTGTTGCTCAGTAGATACGGTAGATTCTTTTCTAGAATGATTATTATTTTCATTTTGTTGTGTGTTTGGATTGGCGGACTAGGTAATTAAACATAATATGGACGGAAACACCCAAATACTCCGAAATATTTTATTCCGAATTTGATGTTCCGATTTTCAAAAGTCCGAATTTATGTTGGTCGAACTATTATTGGCGACTGTATAAGACTGATGCTTTTGTTACTATTATTCTTATGTAATGCTGTACACAAAAGCTGTTGGTTTGCCTTTAATAAATAAATAAATCAATCAATTATAGTGTCTATTATTAAAAATCACGAGATTTATTTTACCGAAAGTCGTAAAAGCGATTTGTTGGTTTTCCGATTTTCATACGCTCGAAGAATTAAATGGTCGATGGGTTCTCGGTCCGAAAAACGACATTCCGATTTTCAATACATCGAATAAACTGCTAAAATTAGGATTGTGATTCTAATTTAATTAGTATAATATTAAGTTACGCATATAAATTCAAACGTCTACTTTGTTATTAATATTTGTGTATTAATATTATTACTTTTTGTGATTTCTTCTTCTCCTTATACAACGGGTTAAGTTTAAATGCGCAAAACCTGAAAATAGTTTGATCAGAATAACGAGCAGAATTAATTGAACTACTTTTTAATATAGGTCAAATTTTTCAAAAAATCTTCATTAAAAACGTTGCCGTGTCTATTTATTAATAGGTAAAGCAAGCAACCCAATGTCAGCGCGGTGCAGCGGCCCGGTGACGACTCCTCCCTCGATAAAGCGTCGTCGCAGACGCAAGAAACGATCAGAATGGCCAGTAAAACTAAAACAGCACATAAAACCTTTACAATTTTTTAATGACTTATTTTCTCTGTGAAATAGGTCAATTGAATTAAAAATCAGTTGGGGTGTCTGAGGTTTTGCGCATTTAACGTTACACGTTGTATATACCTGCGTCAGGTACCATATACTGTTATTGAATCCTTTGAGTTAGGTTAGGTTAGAACAGTGGTCATTAACGCCAGATCCCCTCTATTTTTAGTCAATCACTTAGATTAGGTTAAGTTAGAACTGACCAGCGTGACCAGCGAGTCATTTATATTTCGGAATCCTAATTAATCGGTACTTTAATAAGCGGAATTCGTATTTTTGATGTTCGAATCGCTTTTTATTATTCGATCTATTGAAACTTGGTATTTTGAGAATAGTATATAAACGTTTAGAATATTAAACTTTGGAATTATAAAAATAGGATTAATGATATATTAGGAATGTTATATTAGGAATTTTGAACCGTTCGGAATTATGAAACACGGTATTTTGAAATTCGTATTTGTGACTGATAGAATAAAGCTTTTCGTATTTAGGTCGTGTTAATGTCGTCGGTCAATCTTGTGGGAAGCTTTCTAACGCTACGCCTTTTATCCCTCTATTTTCTGTTATTTTTAAATACTTGCACTACTGTTTTTTTACGAAGGGTACTCATATCCAACCACTCGTAATAATATGGATTTAAAAAATCACAAACTGGGTTTGAATGCGAAAAACGGAGGACATTACATTTGGGGAGCATTGCAGGGTTTTATGCTTAAATAAGAGGCGACCCTAGTCTGATAAAAACAGGAAAAAGAAAATTACTGTGGCGGATACCACATGCGCACAGTAATTTTCGCGTAGATTGGATGTGTGAAATTGTATGAAATTAGATGTATTTTTTAGATTATTTGGGGTCATAAGAAGCAATACTCGTAGAAGCTGATTTGGGTGTGTCTTGATTCACGAGAAGATACAACTTTCGATAAAATCCACGCTATCGGATACTTAGCGTGGATTTTATGATAATTTTAAATTTAATTAAAGTTTACCTACTCTGTCCCATGACTGTGCAAATTCCAATGCCAAATACTTCCAAGCACCCTTTACTAAAGCCACCTCGATCCACCCCGTGCCGTACGCGTCTAGGTTGTCAGTTGACAACCGGGACCAACGGCTTAGCGTGCTTTCCGAGGCATGGAGGGGTCTCGGTATGTATAGATGGTCACCCATCCACAGATCGATCGACCTGTGCAGCTGTTATTATTTAGCCACGGGCCGCTCAAAAACAATAACTTACTCAATTAATAAATAAAATTAACCTAATAATAATTAAAATAAACACAAACAGATTAATGCAAAATTATAATTGGTAAGTATCCTATTAGCGTACAATTAATAAATTGGTGATGTTATATCGCATACAAAGGGTGGGGATACGCCCCTTGGCAGGGGTTTAGGGTTGTGAGGATTGCCAAAGGGGCTTTTTTTGGAGGAAATACTTGTAACTGGAATCGGTAAGTTTTTGCAGAACTAATAATGTAAATAACCGTAGCCATGAATTCAGGATATGGGTTATAAAAAAAAAATATCCGCTGTTTCATAGAAAAGCGCAATACACTACGCTATCAAAATGTATGGAATAGCATTTTTTTTTTTTTTCTAAATAGCAAATTTCATGTGTCATATGAACAATTTTTTACCGTCCAGCCGTCGAGAGAATGCATTCCTGACACCTGTGCGACAATTATAGTAGCTAATAAAGATCAAATTTGCAAAGCACGTTTTTATTTGTATGAATCTGACAGGTGTCAAGAACGCATTCTCGTTTCGTCGGCCACACGGTAATGAAGCAGATATTACCTACTTCTTTGTTATCCAACACTGGAATCGCCACAATTCAAGGGATACTCCATAAAAAAAAAACGCACGACCACGGCACGGTTGGCGCAGTCGTTAAGCGATTGACTGCTGCGCTGCGTGTCGCGGGGTCGATTCCCGCACGGAACAAATATTTGTATGACCTACAAGTACTTTTTCCGGGTCTGGTTGTTTGTGTATGTTTCCTAATGTGGGGCAACTTTAAAAAAAAAAACATAGCTGCTATTAGAGCTAAAAAAATGTATTCGGACGGATTCTGTATTTATTTTTACACAGCGGCTGTGTAAGTGCGCTTTATTCACAAATTACATTGGTACAGAAGGCCAACTCCATGCAGCGAACGAAAATAAATGCATGCACACATAGATCACAAACTATGTACTTCGATGTCTACTCCCTATAGATGAAACCGGACGAAAACGGATCAACTACTTTCGGACGGGCCCCTATCTTCGGTGACGAACTTGTAGAGTTACCCCCTCAAACAAATGCCAGTCGCATGCGCGCTTGCACTCCCTGTACATAAAGCGTGTCTATGTATGTGTGCGTTTTTTGCTCGTTGTATGAAGCCGACCTTTTGTACCTATATATTGTGTGCCTTACAGTACTGCAACGAGTGAAATTTGAACTTCGAACTAATGGCCTCTCCTTCGTACTAGCTGCTTTAAATATTCTGATACGAGTACCATGGCTCGATTTCTTTTCTAGACAAGAATTGTAAAATGCTTACTAAAATTGTGGATTTCTCTTGAAATCCGTTTTACTGCTCTAACGAAAGTGAAAACAAACTCGCTCGTTTTTAAGTAAATTCTCGCAAATTCACATAACTACATTATTCGACTTTTGAAGATATAATAAAAAATAACACAAGGTAAATAATAAAAGTAAAACTGGTAGCTTTTAAGGCAGTAGGTTATTTGTCTACGTCAAAAACGTGTGTGGCGGCATCTATATCGCCACATGCGAACTATGCATTACAATAACGTCACACGAAATCCTGAATCGCGCAAGCAGAGTTTACCGCGCAACTGGAATATATAATACGTCCTGACATCACTCGTCGGGCACTAGCCCACCAGATATGACACCTGTCTGGTCGGAAGATCCTCCCTTTTCTATGGAGGATAAGTCAACTTTACACCCTGTTCCTTATACTTCTACACTTGTCACGATTTCAATCATCAAATCATAAATATATGTATAATAATAATTTTCCCTTCACTTCCAGCCTGACCTGATTCCGTGGTAAGCTTTAATAATTCCCTTTGTAGCGAAACGGCGATCGTTTGTGTGTAACACCCCTAATTGGAGTCATGTAGTACGGAATGTACTGACCTGCTCCGTTATTGTGCGGGAATCTCCTCCTAATGTTCTTATTTCTAACTGGAGCATGGCCAGACTAAGGTACAGTTAATAAGTGGTAGTACCTATTAGCGAGAGAGGTTAAGCTTCCATTGCCGCGGTTGGATTTTGGATGGGTGATGCTTTTAGTCAGAAAAGTCATACAGCTGATAATTATTATTACCGGTCTAACTTAAGATCAGGTTATCGCTAAGTTATTTTTTATTGTATTATGTACTAGCTGCACCCTGTGTTTTCTCCCGCATAAGTCTCAAATGTGTGTACTATAAGTAAAAGTATACTAAATCGTTATTGAGGTCACTACACAACTGTTAAATTTCATCCAAATTCGTTCAGCCGTTTTAGCGTGAAACCGTAACAAGCACAAGTACAAAAAATGAAATCTTATCTCTTTATAATATTAGTTTAGAAGACATAAGTAGGCATGGAGTTTCATGGCTCTTTTGTCTTTTAAATCCTTGAAAAAGAACAGCCGGTCGATTCTGTAAAAATCTCACCGTGAAATCATAAGTCAAGTGAGCACTTAAAAGTGTTAATCCCTAGCGAATGACAGCTCACTCCACGCTCACTTCACCCAAGCTTTCACGGTGAGATGGTTACAGAATCGCACGGCACTAATTATTTTTAATTTTGGAACAGAGTGCCTCTAAAAGTGCCAATTAATGTTCCTATGAAACAAATGCTTTGAGTGTGAGATATTGGTTAACTCAGACACATATGCTCGGTTTCTATAAACAAAAAGTAATCGTTTTCGATTGTCATCATTTTTTATTACCAAACTGGGCATATAAATAGATTCGTAAGCTAATTTAACGGCTTTCACACTGTGCTGCGTCGCCGAATCGCTTCGCTGATGTTCCGCACGCGCGGGAGCGCCAACACCATCCTGAACGTGCTCAGTCACAAGCTGGACAGCCCCCTTTTGGGGCACTGGGTTCAAACTCAAGTGTGTGTGCACGGGGTCCCAGTGGGTGGCAAATACTTAAATGATTAAATTTCTGTCTGTAACTATGTGTTTGTCATTGTATTTGAGTCTTCCAGTCTTTTAAATAAATTTAAAACTTGAAATAATAATTTTAATTGTAATTTTAAATTGATTTTGATTTGATTTTGGATTTAATTTTGGTTTTAATTTGATTTTAATTTAAATTTAATTTTTTAAGTAATCATTTATTTTAGTTTTAATTTTTATTTCAATTTTGGTCTTCATTTTAATGTTAATTTTGATTTTTAATTCTGATTTTTTTACATGTAACATAGTTGTTTAAGTCGTACTACCTACTAACTTATAATATTATGGGCAAAATATGTCTGAAATAATAAGATTTTATTTTATTTTATTTTTTATTTATTTAATTTTGACTGTGATAGCTACTTCCATAATATATGAAAGTTATGAGGTCTTTGCTTCATTATTGGTAAATAATATCATCATCTGCCTGCCTTATCCCCACTTTGTTGGGGTCGGCTTACAGTCTAACCGGATGCAGCTGAATACCAATATTTTACAGGGATCGACTGCCTATCTGACCTCCACAATCCAGTTACTGGGTAATACGATACACCTAGGTAAGACTGGTTGTCAGACTTTCGGGCTTCTGACTACCCGTAACTACTGTCAAAGTCAAAGTCACCCGTGACGCACTGGTTGAAGACCTTAGTCTTCAAACACTGAGGGATAGATGACGAGAAGACTTGACGAAGCTTTCCAAATGCTGCCCAACCCAACTGGATCCTTCCTCCTGGAGTGAAGTACAGTGACCTAAGAATTTTTTCTGTAGCTAAAACAGTTGAGGTACTTGCCTTTGCTGCCGCGTCTCAAAAATCCAACCTGTATAAACAGGGCCAAATTAAATTAGCTAGCCAAACTCCGCGGACGTGATGGGTATCGATATTTGAACACGACACAGCAAAAAATAAACTAATTGGACGATTTTTTTGTCCGCAGTAAGTATAGTCACTGGAAATATAAGTTTAAGAATCAGCTTTTTATTGTGTAAACTTCACAGACGTTATAGGTATCGATATGTCAACACGACAAGACTAAAAAACAAAAGATTTTCTCAACTCATACTTCAAGTACCAAACAAAACATGCAGCGGTCGTTGAACCCAAAAAAATACATATAATCTTTTTTGCTTTTATTTTAGACTTTTTAGATATTGATACCGGAAAGATCGAAAGACCGCTCTTAGCGATAAGACCGCCCATTGTGTCACCCTTTGTAAAATTTCTATATTTATGTCTGTAATTTATAAGGTGTACATAATAAAGAGTATTATATTCTATTCCATCACGTCTGCATAGTTCCGCTAGCTAATTTAATTTGACCCTGTATATGTCTAAATTTAAACCAGGGTAAATTGCATTAAGGCGCTACAGCTACACTAAAATATAAATTAACCAGTACTAATGTTATAACTACACAATTAGACTCCAAAACTAGATTCACTGTCAAAACTACCCACATTTGCACCGCCAAAAGCCAAGCTCTGCAACATGTCCCCAAAAATGAACTCTCTTAAAATTAATTATTCGGAATGAGCTTTAGCCGTCGCGTCACACGGATGTAATTAGCTTGGCCGGACAGACGAACTTTTTCCGGCTTTTTACAGAGTTTTACAGTGGCTCGAAATGGTTCCGTGATTCTTTTGAAACAGTTGGCGTTACGTGATGCTTACATTCTTTTTGTAAAAGTATAGGATGTGTGTTTAGTTTTGTTTTTACCTAATTATTATTTTTGAATTGTGGCCCTTTGGTAACGGCCCCGACTTACGAGCTGTAGGCCGTTCAGGGGAGGCCCCTTTACAATCTCCCCAGGGATGTGCCTTACAGGCGTTGCACAAGGGGGTTCCGAAATTGGTATTTTAAGAGGAACCGGGACCACCCCTATGTGCTGAAGGTGTTCACCGGGGTGGTTTTAGTGGGGTAAAAATCCCACACTCCCCTCCCCCGGAGGTCGGATGCCTTTTGAAGGTTTCCCCCCGAAAACAAAAAAAAAAGGCCGTGGATTTGAACCAAGATGGACGTTTTACTTTGTGTTATTAATTTCACCATCACTGCTCTCACAACGGTGAAGGAAACCGGCATGTCCTAGAACCTAAAATTTGAAGACATTTGACATCTACCAACCCAAACTGGGCCAGCGTGGTAGTTTACAGCTCACTCCCTCTCGAAGAGAAAATCAGCTGTTCCCTACATTTATGTTCGTACGAGTCGTCAAAATGTAGGGAACAGCTGATTTTTTTTTCCGATTTCGTATTTGGTACGATAGTAAAAGTTGTTTGTAATGATGAGTAGAATCATGTGTTTAAGTATCGGTCACTAATTACCAGTCACCCTATATAATTTGCAAACACGTTTGTTGAAACTTGCGGTACCAAACTATGTAAAAAATAAATACCAAGTCAATTACACAGGATTATTTAAACACTGCAAAATATTATCTGTTTTAGCGCACGCTGAGTACGAGTAGGTATATATAGAACAATTTGATAACAGTGATATTCAAATTCCAGCTAAATATGACGTGAATACACGACAAGCCAAATCAAAATCATTTCAAGTGCCACGCAAATATAACTTTTATGGCAGACGTACCGCTTCCTTCACAATACCTAATTTACTAAACCAAATACCTGTAGATATTTATTTATTTATTCCTTTATTTCAGGCAACTAAGGCCCATAGAAAAAACAATACATACTAATACAAACATACTTATAAACTAATACATACAAAATTATCACAAATACAATACTATAATAATATAACTTAAAAATACTATAAATAAATACAACATAACACAACTTATACTACTGCACACGAAGTGTCGGCGTCGTGTTTTGCTGACTGGTGTCAAGTAGCCGGCCACGAAACGGGCGATACACAACACCCTTCGGCCAGAACTGTTCCTTGAGGAACTTCTCGAGATGATGTGTCGGAACACGCACCACGAACGACTTGAAGTTCGTGTTGTGACGCGGCTCCAACTTCATATTAGAGACTCATTGAATAGCAAAAACATAAAGCGTAAGCTGAAAGAACATTACATCAACTCGATTATAACTTAACTTCTCCTGTCATACAGGTTGTCCTAGTTCAGGGGTTGAGACCGCACTGATGTAATGTCTATTGAAGTTGCAGTAATAAATTTATTATTATTATTAACTGTTAATGGCACGTTGATCAGATCTCAGGCCATGGCGTGCTAAGACAGACCCCAGAGGTCTAATTGTGTGCTTTGTTTAAGTCTAAGGAAATCGTAATTTATAAAATAAAATAAATAAATATCGAAAAGCTTGTCAATCCTGTTGAAAGTCGTTGTATACAAAACGCTTTTAAAGCGACTGCCTGCGGCCTCAGTTACCTCGGTGGTCTTGTGATTGGAAGCATAACTTCTAAGAACGAAGTCCTGGGTGCATTCATCAGGTCAGGAATTGCAGTGTCATTGGGTTTCTATTGCCATCAACCTGGCACAAATCCATACTCTATCCTGCTACTGAGAAATTCCAGATGAAAAAACCCAATAACACTTTACCCGACCTGGGAGTCGAACTTAGGACCTCATAAAGTCAAATTTACTTATTATTTGCGTACATGTAACATAGAACAGCAGTGTGATTCTGTAACCATCTCACCGTGAAAACTTAGTTGAAGTTCGCGTCGAGTGCTGTCAGTGTCATCCCACCTGATACTACGGATTGACTAAGCAAACATTTACAATCATAATCGAGATTTTAATAATATTATTTATGCTAATTCTATTGATCAATTTATATAATTTCAAAGCTAGTATTTTAGTTGTCAAAACATCACTATTTTGTGTGGTTTTAACCTAGGAAAAAAAAGAAAAAGAAAGGACAGTCTGACTAAGTTTCTGTTTTGCTATTTTATTTTAAAACCCCACAAAATAGACAACTAAAGTACTAGCTTTGAAATTATTTAAAATGATAAATAGAATTAGCATAAAAAATATAATTATAATCTCGATTATGATTTTAAATGTTTGCTTAGTCAATCCCTAGCATCAGTGGGGTGACACTGATAGCTCACTCCACGCAAGTCTTCATGGTGAGATTTTTACAGAATCGACAGACTGAACAGCATAATTTTCAAACAAAACACCCTAAAATTGCACATACAGAACCTTTATCTACAAACACAAATCACATTCATTCTCTTTTAATTTCCGCGAGGATTTTTCAGTCCCGCAAGGCTGTTAGTCTGAACTGGACTTTGAGACAGATTGAATAGAATATTTGAATCCAATGGGACGAGTTTAATTTAGGAATGTACTTCGACTGTTTTAGAAAATGAACGTAGTTGTACAAGAGTTGATTGGCAACTGTTTTTGGCATTTTGAACTTAGGTGTAATTTTCTTGTAGATGACGTAATGTTTTGGATATTATATCTGTTTTTATATTACGTGGGGCTCGTGGGTAAATAATATCTGCCGCACGGGATGATCGAAGGTTAAACTACGCTTACCGTGGTCAATCCGTGGATGGGTGACCATTCATTACAAATCGAGACCCCTCCGTGCCTCGGAAAACACGTTAAGCTGTTTATACCGGCTGCAGTTGTAGATGTATGACAGTCGTTAGGAGTAGTCAGAAGCTCGAAAGTCTGACAACCAGTATTATCAATGGGAATTGTATTACCCAGTAACTGGTTTGTGGAGGTCAGATAGGCAGTCACACCATATAAAATACTGGTATTCAGCTGCAGCCGTTTTGATTGGAAGTCAACCCCAACATAGTTCGGAAAAGGCTAGGCAGATGATGACATGTTTTGCACGACTCAAAATGCGAAGCATTGGAGAGTGCTTTACGATCGAAACATTTTTTTTTTGCCTCCTTTCTGCAACTGTTTCTATTGTTATACTCCTGATAGTACACAGAACCTATAATACTAATTATAATACTACAATTATACTATAATTTATATACCAAGATTAATTCTGTACTTTTCAAAAATTTATTGAATGCAGTAGAAACGAAAAAAAACATCAAACGTGTGAAACCTGAAAACATTGTAGCTTGCGAAAAAATCAATTATGTAATTGAGGTGTTTTTTTTTTAATAGATTCTTTTCACCCTATGAGGAACCCTATTGAAAATGGCTGTGTTATTCAAAGTAGTTTAATTTTAATTTATTAAAAAATAATTATGAGTCGTGCATTTTTTGATTTTCAAACGTTATTCGATAGCGAAAAAGATGTCAGCCCATACTCGTATACAGAGTGTCCCTGGAAATATGGATCAAATCAAATAGGGATGTGGGCAAGGTCATTACCAAAGGTTTTAACCCTGAGAAAGTCGGTGCCAAAACGGGAGATCACACGACCCCAAAATTGATGTTTCAAAATCTCGCATCGTTGCATGAACTGTGTGACTGTTTGTACTGCTCCATTGCGCTGTCAACTAATTCTCTATCTATCTATAACATATGACTCAAATTCTCAAATGATAGTGACATTATGAGGACGTTAGGAAAAATTGTGGCATTACTTTCACCCTATATTTCTTAGAATTGTACTAATACTCAACTGTAGGTAACGTTGGCCACTCCAAAAGCTTAGAAAGCATTAAAAATCTCCCTTACCCAAAATCCTTTCCTAAATCTGTTTATTTCTCGGCGCAGCCCTTCCTCAAGAAATGTTTAAGACAAAGAGACAATTATTCCCTTGATAAGACTGAGGCAAAAAATAATTAAGGCGAGTTTCAGCTGATGTAGGCCCGATTTTGAAATGAGAACAACCTAGTTAAGAATGGAGTGACGAGTGGTTTTTTGTTCTTACTTATTAAAAAGGAACTGCTAGTGACACTGAATGATAATTATATTTTGAACTTGTTTGCTTAATACCATAAACAGCCTGTAATGTTATCACTGCTGAGATCTAGGCTTCCTGTCGGTGAGAGGCAATTGACTGTAATCCACCACGCGGGCCCAGTGCGTGTTGGTAGATGTCACATATCTTCGATTTTTGTTTCTAGGAGAAACCGGCATGATTCCTCACGATTTTTTCTTTCACAGTTTTGAGGGCAGTGGTGATGAAATAATTTACATAAAGTAAAGCGCCTGTCGGGGTTCGAACCTACGACCTACAACTGGTAACTGGTAAGTCGCGGCCGTCAGTCGGCGGCACGTAACTTGGCAAGGTCTTGCCGTAGTGGGAATAAGTTTGCGCATGTACACTTAGTGCAACAAAAAAAATATCACTTTGATTGCTTGTAATTATTGTACGGTTAATTCCATAATTTATTTTAAACGTCTGTTTAGAAGAAAGTTAAAGAAAGGGGAGGACTCTTGCCAAGTTATGTGCCGGCTACTGTACCACTGTTATTTGTACTTGTTCACGCACTCTTAATTTTAATATCATCTGAGTATTTTTTCCAAATTAATCTATTTTCTACGGGTATTTTTTGGTACGGGTATCTATTTTGCAACCAAAGCACCTACCACCTAATCTCTTCACCACACTTGGTTGACTGGTAGAGAATACCTAAGGCATTAAGTCCGCCTTTGTACCTTTTGCGCGAAAAGTTTAAATAAATAAATGAATAAATAAAAAATAAATAAAAAAATTTAGTATACCCTGCTTTTTTCCTCTAAAGAAGACTGTTTATTTCGAGTTGCAATCGAATATGGTTAAGACACTAAATAAATTTGAGACTGCTCGTCATACCATAGTGGGGGCTCATATTGGATAGTAAACAATGGGTCAGTGTTTTTGTTATCTATATGGGTGCAAGAAACAACGACGCGTAAACTCATCATCACTCTCCAGCTCGTATGCCAATTTATTTGGGGCCAGCGCAACATGTCTATTTTTTCCATACTTCATTATTAGTCGCCATCTCGACGGTCATCCCCTTTCTAACCATATCATCATTCACACAGTTCATCCAAGGTTTCTTTGTTCTTCCCCTTCTCTTATAGCCATCGATATTCATACTCAAAGCTTTCTTCATCACATTTCCCTAATTTCTGCGTAACACATGCCCATACCATTACAACGGATTTCCACACAACTTTTCAGTTACCGGTGCTACTTTCAGACTTCCTCTTACGTACTCATTTCTTATTTTATCCATTCGTGTAACACCACCACCAAACATCCCTCTTAAAATTCTCATCTCAGCTAAATGCAATTGCTTTTCATTCATCCCTTTTGCGGCCCAACATTCTGATCCATACAAGACAGTGATCGAACCATGGTTTTATATTATCTTCTCTTAAGTTCAAGGGTAATTCGGGAATCGCAGATTGTTCCCGTGACGTGCCGCCATTTCATCATTCAGTAGTATTTATTTAATAAATTAAGCACAGAAATGTACAGAGGCGGCTTGAGCTTTATCCCTCGATAGCTGTTCCAATCCTACATACATAATCGTACATCGACGCGTAAACTGTTACATTAAAAAAAAACTGCTTTTTCAAAACGTACGGAACAGCAGCGGCTTAAAAACATGAACCGACGAAAAAGTTTACGCCCGTAGGTCCACAATCAGGTACCTCCTAATATTATGGTAACAGTTTGGGCGTGGATGTTCCTTTCAACGTGCACAGTAACTAAAATTATTGAGCCATAATTTCAACATAATATCATCATTCCCTGAGAAACCTGAAGTGACCCTATTGGTGATGTTCTACAAAAAGGTTAGGTGCGTAGTACTTGCCACCGGCGTGCGTGTATGACCAGACGTGTGAACGTAAAAGAGGCATAAGTAGTATGTAATGAATGTAGCAGCTGACGTTCTGTAGTTCCTGCTTTCCCCGATGGGAAGAAGGCGTGAGGTTATGTATGTAATAAACCCCCAAATTAATCTCAAAATATGTAATACAGACGCCAGCACATCAAGCTACCCGAAGCAAATGTCAAATTTTCCCAATCAACCTTGAACCTTATGCTTTAGCGATAAATTTGAAAATAGCAGGTAGTAATAGCTTGATGTGCTGGCGTCTGTACCTAAGATACCTAAGTAACAGTGTCTTAACATTGACATTTCTGATTAAGTTCGGTTCATGTCCAAGAACCGTTGCATCCGGCCACTGTGTTTTGTTTTATTTTACGTGAAAATAGGGTTCCTTTAGGATATTGGTAAGCTTATAGAGGTATGAGGAGCAGGGTGTAAAGTCATCCTCCATAGAAAAGGGAGGATTCTCCCGCCAGGCGGGTGTTGTGTCTGGTGGGCAACTACCCGACGATTTTTTATTTTTTTAATGGTATCCCGCAGGTTAATAGTATCAACCTAAGAGGATGTCGTCTGCTTAACCAGACATGGCCCAACGATTGACGCCGGGACGATGTATATATGCTAGTTGCACGGTAAGCTCTGCTTGCGCGTTGCAGAATTATTCGTAACGTCAGTGTGATGCGTAGTTCACATGTGGCGATGTAGATGGCGCCACATAAGTATATGGCAGTAATAGGTTAAGTGTTTGGATTAAATTGAGTAACATAGTTGTTAAAAAATATTTTTACTGTTATTTTGAGTCAAAGTACTTGTTGATTAAGTACAGCTTAGCACAGATATTGGCGCGCAAACTGTAACTATTAATTCAGCGAATGATTCTAGACCCCCTAGTATAGAATTTTTGGTCGGTTATTAAAAAATAAATCAGCTGTATCATAGAAAGGGGCCCGTGGCTAAATAATAACAGCCGCATAGGTCGATCGATCAGGTTAAGCTACGCTTGCCGTGGTTGGTCTGTGGATGAGTGACCATCTTTACATACCGAGACCCCTCCGTGCCTCGAAAAGCACGTTAAGCCGTTGGTCCTGGCTGTCATTCGTAGATCTTTAACAGTCGTTACGGGTAGTCAGAAGCCCAAAAGTCTGACAACCAGTCTTACCTAGGGGTATCGTATTACCCAGTAACTGGGTTGTGGAGGTCAGATAGGCAGTCGCTCCATGTAAAATACTGGTATTCAGCTGCATCCGGTTAGACTCGAAGCCGACCCCAACATAGTTGGGAAAAGGCTAGGCAGATGATGATCATAGAAAAGTGCAATACCTGCGCGGCAAAAGTGTATAAAACAGCAAATTGTTTTCTTATAGCCGGCGAAAATTTTTAACGCAGGTGTATTCAGTATTGGGCCCGCCACAATTACGGAGATAAGTACCTTCTTTGAGTACTGGCGTCTAAAAACTACGTCGTAAATACTAGTAGTAATTATGGGCTAATAACCTTATTAATTTTCGTTCATTCTCACCTCCTAAAATTGGCCTCTATTTTATTAATTTTCACTTCATTACTAGACGAAATAAGGGCTGTTAACTTTTAATTAGCTAGTTGTCACCAAGAGCACTGTTTAGTGGTTACAAAATGGTGTGGGTGCTAACAGAAATTGAAACAAAACACATTTTTGAATTTTTTATGTTGGTAATTATGAAAAAATGCGAGTCATTTTTAATTTTGTCATGTGTTCTATGTTACTAAGGACAAACTAACATCTATCTACTCTGACTAGCTGATAGTAACAACAATAACTTTTGAATTTCCTTTGATAGGTTTTAATAAGTTGGTGTGCAGACAACATTGGAAAGAGAGCAAATTGAGGATAAGATTGTTTGATTTGAGGAGAAACCTCCTCGTGTAGCGCAGTTTGTTCCGCCAGTTACTCAACTGAACCGAGCGCTCAGCGTATCCTGGACAGTCACACCCAACATCTTATTTGACATTTGACAGGCTAATTCTTCCCTTGCGATGGTAGGGCTAACGCATGCCTGGTTCGCGACCACCCTCCCACCGGAGCTGCGGAGTCCGGCGTCAAGCAGCCTGCTGTGTTTCATCGATGCGTGGGAGTTCCAGTGCCTTAGACATCTTCTGGGCACGCTCGTTCCATCATAGACCTCATCCATCGCTTTTCATCGGGCGTGATCGAGGTCAAGAGGGGATTGACAACACTTGAACCGCCATGACAGTATACGAGTTACGAGTTATGAGTTACGAGTTTTGACGATAAAAAATAAATTGTGTTTCAAATATTTAAAAAAATAAAAATATTATTTTGATTAATTGTGTCGGAGCTGTTATTAAGGAGCAGCTCTTGTATGAGATGGTCGGGTTCTTCTTAATTGGGTAGTTGCATGATATTGAATACTATATATTCTAGTAGATAATATATCCACACATGTAATACAATAATAGAATTCGAAACCAAATTTGAAATCGGTCGAAAAATAAAAAACTTATAACTTATAGAAACTTTTTGTCTATCTCTTTCTCGCAATACGAAGTTTTGCATGTAATTTATATGGCGATACTGAACTATGACGTCACAATTCAGTATTTCCCTCTCTGTCTAATTGAGAGTTTTGAACGCTCATATCTTTTCAATTTTTAAAAATATTAAAAAACTGTTTATACCAAGCTATTAGTGAGGTAAAAAAAGCTTCAATTTAAATAATAAAAAAAAATTAGTCAACTCGCGGATTGAAATGCTCCCATAAATACAATGTTTTAATGATGTTTCTGGAGTTTACGTACTTTAACTTTGAAGGTAGGCATAAAATGTGACGTGGTCTCACTTCGGAGCTCGATCGTAGCGGTGGGTCGCGGTCGCGAACCGCACGCCGCGTGTGCGCATCTCCCGCGCGCCCTCAGGCCCCTCTAGTCCCCGCGGACCGCTTCGTTGTGTGAACAAATTGAGAAATATGGAAGATGAAGAAGATGATGGATTTTTCTGTTCTGTTTCTTTCTTGTCTGTTTATATATTGTGTACATAAATGGTAAATAAATAAATAAATAGGAAAAAGACATGTTGCGCCGACACCAAATAAAATATTATAAGGGCAAGAGAATTATGACGATTTCAATTTAAAAAATATTAATATTTTGATAAAAATAAACCACATACTAATCGGTTTGTCAAAAACTGTCAACTAGCCTATTATGTCAACTAAAACAATTTTCTACAGAACCCAACATGAAAGATCGTAGGGTCATACTTTGACTCATCAAAACTTACAATAGACGATTGTCAACCGCGTGTTAAGCGGAGCGTGTTGTACACAAAAATGTAGATAAAAAATTAAAGAAAAAAGTACGTTTTGATAGACGCAGCGATAATTCCCAGCTCATATAGTTTAGCTTACTTAGTTCGCACGTTGGTAATTAGAGTGTGCAGTAAACGCAAGAATTTCAGAGAGGTACGATGTGACCAACGTATTGTGCCTCAAAATCAAAATTAAAATATTTTATACAACGTGTAACGTTAAATGCGCAAAACCTCAGACACCCCAACTGATTTTTAATTCAATTGACCTATTTCAGAGAGAAAATAAGTCATTAAAAAATTGTAAAGGTTTTATGTGCTGTTTTAGTTTTACTGGCCATTCTGATCGTTTCTTGCGTCTGCGACGACGCTTTATCGAAGAAGGAGTTGTCACCGGGCCGCTGCGCCGCGTTGACATTGGGTTGCTTGACCTACTAATAAATAGACACGGCAACGTTTTTAATGAAGATTTCAATTGAAAAATGTGACCTACATTAAAAAGTGGTTTAATTAATCTTGCTCGTTATTCTGATCAAACTATTTTCAGGTTTTGCGCATTTAACGTTACACGTTGTATACATGGGCACTTTTGAAACGTCAGAAGCTATGGGCATGGTTCCAATTGGTCGCTTCCTATGGAGAAGAGACGGCAAGAAATTCCATGGTAACTCTAAATAATTGGCTTTTACAATGTTTTCAAATTGCCCTTACCTCAAGCAATAGACAGTATTTTTAAACTTTTTTTTTTTAATTTTTATTGTTAAATACGAGGCTTCTTAGTTTATTTTATGTTTATTTTGTATTGATTAATGTGCGTCTTATTTGGGCAGAATAAACAAACTTTCTTTTTATACTACATATGTTTTTTTTTTAGTTTTTTATTTATTGGATGGCTAACAGAGGCTACATAGTTACATGCATGTTAACATGAACAGGGATAAATACAAGTATGTGCTTCCAATTATAGGCAACCACATAGGTACAGACGCTAGCACATCAAGCTACTACAATCTGTCAAATTTCTTTAATAGATTTTTATCGCTAAAGCATAAGGTTCAAAGTTGATTGGGAAAATTTGACAGTTTTGGGTAGCTTGGTGTGCTGGCGTTTGTACAACGAGTTTGACAAGGACAAACACATTAAAATAAATCACTCACATTAAATAAAATCTTAGAAAGGAAAACAAAATTAAAAGCAAAACCTAAAGCAAAACAGTATGAGTACAAAATAAAGATGAAAAAATTATACAAAATAATTTCAAATAAAATAAACTAATAATTAAAGAATAACCATAGAAGTCAACAGAAAAAACAATATTACTTGGATATACATACTTGGACTTTTAGGTCTTATTTAAACATTGAATAAAGTAGATCAAAATTGAATGAATTAGTCGTGATTGGTCGAATCATAAATTATTATTTAAATGTCAACGTTGACACAAAACTACATAAACAACCGCCTTATTCTTCTATGGAGGTAGGCAGAATGTACAGAATGCCACCAACTTGTCAACGTTGAGTAAAGTGTGTACTTTATTTAAAAAAAAAAAAAAACTGGAATCTGTCTAGCCAATGAATCACACATATTCGATTCTACACAAAATTGGTATGATCAGACAATGTCTAAAAACTCAAGCAATTATGAGTATTTTTTATACGAACGTATTTCGTATACTATATGATTAAGCGTGGCGGGCGAAAGAGATAACTTTATGCGTATCCCAGTATTAGAAAGAGACGACAACATTTTATTGGAAGTTCACGATCGCAGCGCAAAAGCGTAAAGTGTAACTAATTCACTGTTGTTTATTTTTGACGGCGATTAAGTGTGCGTTGACCTTTGATTTGTTTAAAAAGAACAATGTTTTGTCATTTATTTGTGACATTATAGCTGTTACTACTGACTCACTAATTACATTCGTTAATCATTCGAGAGCACTAATTATAAAATGCTGCGATCAACATTCCATTGACCGAGCGTAATGGCAAAATTTTCCATGGACATTTTGCCGATCCAGGGGGTCTCCTCTCTAAGCACGAAATTCGTAGCTTCGGCCTAAGTAAAGCGTTTTCCTATTCCGTATTACCTTCGTACATAAAAAGGCCAATTCTCGAACATACAACACGTTCAACGTCAAGCCACAATCTCATATCAGAAACTTGACAAAAATGTAGAGATGTTGATTATATTTTTGACAGATTGAGATTAGAATGCAAACGCTCTTAAAAATACGGGAATTGCCCCTAAGGTTAGTTCTGAGTCCAAACTACGAATGTTAGACAATAAGATTTGACAGCTGTTCTTACTTCTGATGTGACTGTCTGAAAAAATTGATTAAATGGGAGTAGGGTTCATTTTGAAGTTTCGAACTACCTTCTAACGGGCCCGTACATTCGTTGACGGACTTAGAAAGTGGGCACCTTGAAAGGGACGGCTTTATACAACGTGTAACGTTAAATGCGCAAAACCTGAAAATAGTTTGATCAGAATAACGAGCAGAATTAATTGAACCACTTTTTAATATAGGGAACATTTTTCAAAAAATCTTCATTAAAAACGTTGCTGTGTCTATTTCTTAATAGGTCAAGCAAGCCAAGGTCAGCGCGGCGCAGCGGCCCGGTAACGACCCCTCCCTCGATACAGCGTCGTCGCAGACGCAAGAAACGATCAGAATGGCCAGTAAAACTAAAACAGCACATAAAACCTTTACAATTTTTTAATGACTTATTTTCTCTCTGAAATAGGTCAATTGAATTAAAAATCAGTTGGGGTGTCTGAGGTTTTGCGCATTTAACGTTACACGTTGTAGAATAACGTATTGTTGCAATAGGGCCAATAATATTCTTTACTAGCTGCGCCCCGTGGTTTCACCCGCATAAGTATCGATCACGTACGAATATCGGTATAAAAAGTATTGTTAATCCCGGTTATAAACTATATGTGTGCCAAATTCCATCCAAATCCGTTCAGCTGTTTGAGCGTGAAGAAGTAGCCAACATATAACCACACACTCACAAACTTTCGCCTTTATAATATTAGTGTGATTTCTAACAAATAAAGTTGCTCAACATTACGAAAAGTAATGAGATGGACTTCTTTGTAAAAGCTTGGCCCAAAATAGCAGCAGACTGGAAAGAGTGGGAAGGTGCCTTATAGGTGCCTTACAGAGGGACAACATAGGCTTAAAGGCAAAAGATCATCTTTATTAGACGAGGCAATGTTGCGTGGGTTTGCGAGGTAGGATTTGAAAGTAAATGAAAGTCTTTCTGAAGAATCACAAGATGTCTAATCCAATTACTTAATGAACTATAATGCGTGAACGACGTTCCACCCAGTACGTGGGGCGCGATCGCAATCAATTTACTCACTATACCTAGGATATTATAACACGGAGGGGCTTGTGGCTAAGTGATAACAGCCGCACGGGTCGATCGATCAGGTTAAGCTACGTTTGTCGCGGTTGGTCCGTGAATGGGTGACCATCTTCACATACCAATACCCCTCCGTGCCTCAGAAAGCACGTTAAGCCGTTGGTCCCGGCTGTCATTCGTGGATCTTTGACAGTCGTTACTGGTCGTCAGTAGCCCGAAAGTCTGACAACCAGTCTTACAAAGGGGTATTGGATTACCCAGTAACTGGGTTGTGGAAGTCAGATAGGCAGTCGCTCCATGTAAAATACTGGTACTCAGCTGCATGCGGTTAGACTGGAAGCTGATCCCAACATAGTTGGGAAAAGGCTAGGTAGATGGTGATGATGAGAATATCATAATTTCTCCAATCAATATGGTCTTTTACGATCAATCCATGTGAATGTATCCCTCGCTTCACTTTGTTATTTCACATAGCGGGCCACCTCCCCAGTAGATGTTGTTCTGTCAAATAGACAATTGACATATCTTCTAAAAAAAAAACCTGCCAAGCGCGAGTCGGGTTCGCGCACGAAGGGTTCTGTACGGTCGTGGGTTATCTACGAGCATAAAAACGGCATAAAGAAATCGTGTCTGTTGTACGAGTATGGGAGCCCCCTTAAATATTTATTTTTAATCTGTTTTTTTAGTATTTGTTGTTATAGCAGCAACAGAAATACATCATCTGTGAAAATTTCAACTGTCTAACTATCCTGGTTCATGAGATACAGCCTGGTGACAGACGGACGGACGGTGGAGTGGGAGTAATAGGGTTCGTTTTTACCCTTTGGTTATGGAACCCTAAAATCCATATTAATCAAAGAAGTTGGCATCGCCGAACCAATTCTCTCAACGGGCTGTGAGGCTCATAATTATGTAATTAGTTCATTACAGTCCGGCAGACGAGAGAATGCGTTCTTGACACCGGACAATTTAATTTACAAGATACGTGTTTTGCGATTTTGATCTTTATTAGCTACTAGAATTGTCGCACTAACCGGTGTCAGGAACACATTCTCTTAACGGCCAGACTGTTGAGGAATACAGTGTAAGAGAAGAGGAATTAGAAGAATTAATTGTCCCTATAGTGGATAAAGTAGGTATCATATTATCATAATAATTCTTCTCCAGACCGTATTTCGGTCATGGCAGCCAATCTCAATGGAGGATATCTTTTGGGGCAGGAGATATTATAGTGCACAAACGGTGCGCAGACACTGCTGCAGAGTGCACTCTTCCCTCACTCTCACAGTCTGATAGGACAGCACGCAATCCGATACTACCGGAGAGAGATCAGGCGCAGGACCAATAGCTTAACGTGCTTTCCGAGGCACGGGGTATCACACCGTCAACATCCAAATTCCAGGCTGTTATTAAGAAGTTCCTAAGTAAAACACCCAATAACAGTGCCCGAACTGGGAATCGAACTCATAACCCTTCGCTCAGTAGTCGCGCTTGCGACCACAAGACCAACGGGGTAGTATAGGGTGGGGGTCAACATCATCTGCCTAGGCTTTCAACATAGTTGGGGTCGGCTTCCAGTCTAACCGGATGCAGATGAATACCAGTATTTTACATGGAGCGACTGCCTATCTGACCTCCACAACCCAGTTACTGGGTAATACGATACCCCTAGGTAAGACTGGTTGTCAGACTTTCGGGCTTCTGACTACCCGTAACGACTGTCAAAGATCTACGAATGACAGCCGGGACCAACGGCTTAACGTGCTTTCCGAAGCACGGAGGGGTTTCGGTATGTATAAGGCGGGAGTATGGTTAGGTAATCATAATCAGCCTATAATTTTCCCACTGCTGGGACACAGGCCTCCTCTCTGTGAGAGGGAAAAGGCCATAATCCACCACGCGGGCCCCGTGCGGGTTGGTAGATGTCACATGACTTTGAATTTTTGTGGTTTCCTCGCGATATTTGCCTTCACCGTTTTGAAAGCAGTGGTCATGAAATAATTTACACAGAGTAAAGAAAATCCGGGTTTGAACCTTCGAACAAAAACAAATACTCAATAACTCGTAAGTTTATTGTAATGGCATGCTTATATTCAGTATCGAACACTTGCTGACGTGATAATAGCACAACAATAAATACAAAATCATTACCACTACATTAAACACAAAAGTATCTTTAAAAACTCATTCATTCGGAATTCGGTTGCAGTACCCGATTCATTCATTTATGACTCTAAATGAATGAATAATGAACGAATTTAAAATGAATAATTTCCGATAAAATACGTAAAGTGCGGCCACTTGGTATTACAACATTTTAAGGTGGACGGATAATGCTTTTACCCAAAGACAGTTTTAAATTGTGATTTATAATTTTAAAATATGGTTTAATGGTACATTTGCCTACCTTAAGACTTATCAGTTACTTACACGTATATTCGAAAATGTAGACGCTTTTATATGATTCATTCTGTAACCGCATCGTCCAGTAATGGAGCGACGCGATGTTTTAAATATTAAGCTCCTTAAGTTCTGAGTTGAGCTGCACGATGATTTACAGATGCGGTTCTTTCCTCAAAAAACTATTTCAGACACCAATCTACACCAATTTACATGGTCTGTTAGACGTCATGGCATCATTTACCCCTTTGCCTTTCATATCACTCCTCACACCCATCCATCCATCTTTTCTTTGGCCTTCCTCTCCCTCTCCATCCATCTACATTCATATTCATCACTCTTTTCGTTACATGCGTTTCATCCCTCCTCATTGCATGTCCACACCAAGACAAACGACTTCCTTTCAATTTTTCTGTAACAGGCGCCACTTTTAAACTTCCTCTAATATACTCATTCCTTACTTTATCCATTCTTGTCACTCCACACATCTATCTCAACATACGCGGTACACATCTCAACATGCTCGAATGCGGTTTCAGACTTATATTAAGTAATTATTATACTTAAGTCCAGCGGGGAATTGCGTAACACACTAACAGTAGGATTGAGTTTCATTTTGACAGTTCAACAGCATTCACTGCATTATTGATGCGAACGGATGAAGCAGTGGATTGATGGTGTGTGACGCATTCTGGATGCAGGTCAAGACCAAGGAACACCTTGGTTTTGACCAAGTTAAGTACGTTTGTGGTAACAACCTCACGGTAGGTTTGTGGTTGTTACCAGAAACTTACGGTTTTTAAAATAAGCGATTCCTATACCGTTACGGCGATAACATTACGTCTCTAAAGTTAAGTCATTTCCCCCACAATCCTGGCAATAAAAATCCGTTAAAGTTAATTAAAACTAACGTTATTCTGTCTTCGCGGTAGGTGTGCCAACAGCGTTCCTGTGCCAAGCTTCACCTGCTGTGTCTAGCACTCAATTAATTACTGTTTAATCTGCTAGATATAAGCTTGGAACTGTATATTTTTAAATCCTTTCCTGAATAAGGATCAGAGTAATATCTATATTCTATAAGGATATACAGTATGGATACCACATATATGCAATAAATTATGATTGACCCTATCGATTGGTGCCATAAAAGTACAGGATGCTATTTTTTCGGATTTTAGTCGGTTCGATTCCCGGGAGTGGCAATCGCATTCTCAACAAATTTTAAGTGCAGTTTTGTTTCTTTTTAAAAATAAATGTTTAATTTATGTTTCTTTTGAGTAAAATTTGCTGTCTCCAGTATTTAGAGTACTTTGCCTTCAGGTACGCTTCGAAAATTCCACACCAACCTATACAAGTTGAAATTGAAAACATGCGACAAATCGAAATGAGAGACTGTACTCATCATTGTGAACAACTTTTACTATGAGATAAAACCTGAAATCGCAAAAAAAAATCAGCTGTTCCCTACATTTATGTTCGCATAACTCGTCAAAATGTAGGGAACAGCTGATTTTTTGTTTTCGCAATTTTAGGTTTGGTCCCATGGTAAAAGTTGTTCATAATGATGATTACCATCTCCCATTTCGATATGTCGCATCTTTTCAATTTCACTCTGTATATTATAAATTGAAGTCGCTTATATCGTGTGTCTGTATGATTACGTTGTTCTTTTAAGCTGCGCAACAGATTTTGATGCAGTTTACACCATCATTTAGAGCAGAGGTTCCCAAACTTTTTTTTCTTATAGACCAATTTAATAATTTTGCTGGTTCCGGTGGACCCCCTGCAGCTACATTTCTACCATATTCCGAAAACTTGACAAAAAATGTGAAGATTCCATCTAACGTAGACCCCCGTCGAGTCTCCCGCGGACCCCTGGGGGTCCACCTAGACCACTTTGGGAATAAATGATTTAGAGCATTATTTCTGAAAGGTTTATGTGTATCATCGTCATCATCATCATCATTCACAGCCCGACCACCAGCATTTGTTGATCATAGGTCTCTCTTTTCATGTGCCAATCACTGCTCTCCGTCATATGCATCCGTTACCTCACACATCTGGTCCAGTTGAAAACCAGCGTCAGGCACCAGTTGTCTGGCATTTTTGCTGAACTGGACCTTTTTGGCGCAGCCGTGAGGCACACTTTCCAGTTTAATTTCTTACATCGGACTTTACACTTTTTTATTTGATTTTTATTTGTTTTTTATCTGATGTATGTCTCAGGTGTACTATGTGTGTCAGTGCAGTCTGTGCTAAATAAATGTATTTTCTTTCTTCTTTCTTTCTTTTCTTTCTCTCCTGTGCCAGCCTCATCCAGATTCTACCCGCGATGGTAACAATGTCGTCCGCTTATGTCGCCATCGGACGACCGAAACTTCGTCTCCCAGTACTTGGACGCCACTCGGTCAGTGCCATACTCCACCGTCAACACCGCGCCTTGCCAGATATCCTGCCCAATTCCATTTGAATTGTATAATTCGTTTTCCGATATCGAAAACCTTCGTACAAGTATAATAGCTCAACTCTCACTAATGAGGCACAATTACTTTTTCTATTGTTACCGATCTTTAGGAGATTTCTCGACATCGGAGCGGATAACAACAAAAAAAACTTACATACCAACTAATTAACGTCAAAACAATTATTTTCGAATTGAATATGATATAATAAATATTTATATTCATAAATATTAGTATATAAAAGTAAAAATGAAATGAGGTAGGCATTTTGTTGGTATTTCGTCATCAATAATTTCGTTTTAAATCTTTCACTTCGCTCCTAGTGTAGGGTCACCTTTTTAACATACTGCATTCCACCAAAAATTAGTCATTTAAAAGTATGTTAAATATTTATTGGGAAATACTACAAATAGTTCTAAATAAGGTGACTTTAAGTTATGCTTAAAGTAATGTAAAGTTTTAAGATTGGACGCATTCTTTTGTTTGTTAGTCATACAGCCTAATATAAATATTTGATGACGTCACCGCTATTTAAATATGAAAGGAATAAGTGTTAAGTTCACTTCAAACCCAACTAAATAAACCAGAAACAATTTGAAAGCGAATTCATTTGTTTCAAAAATTAATCAATGCTGATTCACAACGACATACGAATTAAATTTGCATTTCGAAGTGATGTTTTAGGTTATACAGAGGAGATTGTGGGTAAATAATGTAAATAAACAGTCGCATGTGTCGATCGAAAGATGAACTGCACTTGCCGCGGTTGGTTCATGAATGGTTACCATCCATTACATATCGTGATACCTCCATGCCTCGGAAGTCACGTTAAGCCGGTGGTCCCGGCTATCATTCGAAAATCTTTGACAGTCGTTACGCGTCGTCAGAAGCCCGAAAGTCTGACAACCAGTCTTACCAAGAAGTACCGTGTTACCCAGTTACTAAGTTGTGAAGATTATATAGGCAGTCGCTTCATGTAAAGTACTGGTGCGTCCTGTTAAACTGGAAGCCAACCCCAATGTAGTTGGGAAATGGCAAGGCAGATTTATTGGATTTTTTAAGCTCAGACGCTTCATCAAGTGACTGTTATTTGTTGGATATTTTCATACTGGGATTTCAGTTCACGTACCTACAACACCGACATAAATATATGGAACCGAACGTTCATAATATGCTCATATTTTCTTTTCATTTTTTGATTATTCGGATTAAGAGTGAAATAAAAAATACCGAAACCGCAAAACACTGTTGGGTCGATTCACAAATGAATTAATTTTTCAATTTTGAATATATTTTTCTTCAGACGTTTCACTCCGAGTGTAAGATGTCGAATGAAAGACATTCATGAACAAACAATGAAGCGTCAGATATCAGCTTAAGTGTATAGCGCTATTGCTCAAAGAGGCTCTTCTTGGGTTATTCATTTAGGTCAAAGGCTTGATTCAGACTGTATAGGTCTATTGTTAAGAGGTTCCACTCTAGAAAACCCTGAAGGCTAGTAACCTGGACATATGTAGTGCTATTGTCTTAAAAGTGCTTCAAAATTCGAACGATGTCGAGGTATGAATTTATAAACAAACGAGTACGCTTTCAATTGCGGTCACATTAGTGAGGTTCCAAATATAGGATGACTGGTAATTAGTGACCGATACTTAAACACATGATTCTACTCATGATAACAAATAAGTTTTAAAAATTGTGAAATGACAAAAAAAAAATCAGCTGTTCCCTACATTTTGACGACTCGTACGAACATAAATGTAGGGAACAGCTGATTTTTTTTTCGCGATTTCGGATTTGGTCTGATAGTAAAAGTTGTTGGTAATGATGAGTAGAAATGTAGAGTAGAGTTTAAGTATCGGTCACCAATCACCCTATATATCTGTTTAGTCTTTTTTCCACCTATTTTAGGGTCGGCTTCTAGCATAACTGGTTGCAGCTGACCTGCATAACACAGTTACTGGATTACACGATACCTGTTAGTAAGACTGGTTATCAGATTTTCGGGTTTCAGACGACCCGTAACCAATGTCAAAGATCCACAAATAACAGGCAAGACCAAGGTCTTAACGAGCTTTTTGAAAAAAGGAGGAATCTCGGTATACATAGATGATCACCCACCTTCAGGCCAACCGCGGCAAGCGTAGCTTAACCTGATTGATCGACCCGTGCGGCTGTCACTACCAAGACCCCTCCGTGCCTCGGAAAGCACGTTAAGCCGTTGGTCCCGGCTGTCATTCGTGGATCTTTGACAGTCGTTTCGGGTCGTCAGTAGCCCGAAAGTCTGACAACCAGTCTTACCAAGGGGTATCATATTACCCGGTAGCTGGGTTGTGGAGGTCAGACAGGCAGTCGCATCACGTAAAATACTGGTATTCAGCTGCATCTGGTTAGACTGGAAGCCGACCCCAAAATAGTTAGCTAAAGGCCAGTCAGATGATGAATTGCACAATGGTTTACCAATAGCGCTCCCCTGTCAACGTCATTCTAGCGTCAAAAGATAAAAAAGCGGTACGTACGGTCACTTGGTCGACATCATAATTTTGCAGATTAATTTTTTTTTTATTTTTTATTAATATGTCTAGAATTCTAGATGAATTGCCTCGTTGGTCTAGCACTTGGGGTTGCGATTCCCAGGTTCGGCAGTGATACTCGTATTAGGTTTTTCTATCTGGAACTTCTCAGTAGCCGCCGGTTGCTGGTAATAGTCTCACACCTTATTACATGGTTAAGACACCAGCACATCAAGCTACCCGAAACTGTCAAATTTTCCCAATCAACTTTTAACCTTATCCTTAAGCGATAATGTTGAAAATCTACTAAAGAAATTTGACAGATTGTAGTAGCTTGATGTGCTGGTGTCTTTACCATGTAATAAGGTGTGAGACTATTACCAGCAACCGGCTACTGAGAAGTTCCAGATAGTCTGTACTTAAACATATCTGGCAAAATGTGGAAGGTAATAGGTACATCTCTGCTCAATCCTTCTAGAAAACAAGGCGTGAGGTTTATGTAAAGAATCTAGATACTGATTATCTCTTTAGAATAAATAAACCACCTCCTTACAAAACGACTCCTCAACTATTGAAAACTTCGAAGGACTTGCTAACAAAAACAGAATGCTTCCGATAGAAATGCTGCCTCTATTGAAAGCACTATAACCCATAACAAATTGTCAACTAACACACAAGTTTACGAAAACACTTGCCGTAAAGGGTGGTTCATACAATAAGAAAAAATAAGTCATACGACTTTTATTTTTGTGGAAATCTTGGGAATTGACCTTCGGAAAAAGGTAAGGCTGTGACGTAAGAATTGTGTACTGTATGGGTGTAGTCAAATTCTGCAGGTCTCTCCGAAGCAGTTAGTAGACTTACGAGTTGCAGGTCGTAGGTTACATTCCAGACAGGCGCTTTATTTTGTGTAAATTATTTCGTCACTACTGTTCTCAAAACGGTAAAGGAAAACGTTGTGAGGAAACCGGCATATCTTAGAACCAAACATACGAAGACATGTGACATCTACCAACCCGCACTGGGCCACAGAGAGGAGGCATGTTTCCCAGCAGTGGGAAAAGTATAGGCTGATTGAGTAGTTCAAGTTTTACCACATAAATAAGTTTCAAGAGGACTGTACTTTCTTATTTTAACCAACTTCAAAAAAGTATGAGGTTATCAATTCGGTTGTATTTTTTTAATGTAACAAACATTACAGAACTCCGTGATTTATAAACCGATTTGAAAAATACTTTTATTTGAAAGGTTGTACTTATAAAGTGGTCCCATATACAGGTTGAAATTGAAAACATGCGACAAATCGAAATGAGAGATTGTACTCATCATTGTGAACAACTTTTACTATGAGATAAAACCTGAAATCGCGAAAAAAAAATCAGCTGTTCCCTACATTTATGTTCGCATAACTCGTCAAAAATTCGCTCAAGTTCAAGTGAGTAGTTTTTGAGTTAGCTTCAATAAAATGTATTTTTTCCACTTAGGGCTGATTTTTCTATTGTCAGATAACTTTATTTCCGATAGTATTCATGGGGTACGTAAAAAAGAGTATTCTATTTATTTATCCTTCTACTGGAACGCCATACAGCAATAACACTAACGGAGCAAAAAAAATACTTTATGTACTGCTTTCCATCCGGTGCGCGGTGGACATCGAACGGGCGGCGATGGGACACGCATCTATCCATCGATAGGTAATTAATGCATATGACGGCGCGAGCGTGGGCGTAGCGATAATAGGGCCATCATCATAGTTTCTTGGTACGGGTTCCATGAGGAAGGTGGGTACTCGGGCAACCCAGAAAAACGTAGTTTGAAGCACAAATCACAGTCACGTTTATTCGGTAATTTACAATCACTTTATGAGTAGTAAGAAACAAGGGTTTGTACGGTGAACATGACAGTTCGATGGTATGCTCTCAACCGTCCGGCCGGCGTGCGCTCCGCAAATCGAATGCCGCCTGCTCTACAATCGGCTCTTTCCAGTTTCCACGTGTAGAAAATGGCGCGAAGTTATAGCGCCACCTCACGGCGTTCACTGTACTAACCGCTCAACCAATGAGAATTAAGTTCCGGTTTGACCAATATTATGAAATCAACCGGAAGTAGTATTTTGATTATTTTGTCGTCTTGATATCGCTTGCGACGACACATAATATATAAATATATCTATGTATGAATTACCATTAAACCATAAGCCCTTTTATAAAACAGTACCATAAAATCCTGTCCTAGTGTGTACAAGGCACAAGTGTCCCAAAATCCGGGTGAGTGCAAAGTTTTCGCACAAAAGTACGCCAGTAAATAATATTAGAGTTTTCTTCTATATCGACTCTTATTCTTTCGTTAGTGTTTTGTTTCGAGTGTTGTGACAGTAGTAGACCGGGTTTGTATGGAAATGGAATATAAATTCGGGTCTTGGGTTAATGTGTGACTGATTTTTGTACATTTATGTGCTTGAAGTATTAAATAAATAAATAGTAAATAAATATAATTATTACTTTAAATGCTAAGGAAATGTTCTTATACGGATGAAACAATGGAATAGACTTGTAAGTATGTTAATCTGCCAAATTCAATTAGTTACAAATTTATGAGTAAAACAATAAATAGGTAGTTCATGTCGATTCCGTAAAAATCTCACCGTGAAAACTTGCGTGGAGTGAGCTGTATATAAAATGATCAATAGAATTAGCATAAAAATATTGTTTAAATCTCGATTATAATTGTAAATGTATTCTTAGTCAATCCCTAGTATCAGGTGGGATGACACTGACAGCTCACTCCACGCTCCCTTCACCTAAGTTTTCACGGTGAGATGGTTACAGAATCGCACTGCTGTTCAACGTTGGTGTTCGAAAAGCATGAATCTATTTCTTTTCTGCGTCCTTTCCATAAAGAAGAGGCTTAGTTTTGATGAGAAAATGGCAAAAATCAGCATTAAACATCAATTATTCAAATAGACATTTGAAAAATTACCACAGAAGCATTAAAACAGCTTCGAAACATAATTTACTAACAAGACGACAGATCCATTTAAGTTCTATTAAAACCCAACTCCCTAATCTCTACCAAACTCAAGCACTCACCAACCGTTTCAAAACAACACGAAACAAGATAAATAGAGACGTACCGCAACCCCGTTAATCACCATTAATCAGCATGTTATCACCGTATTATCACCGTGATATCGCCGTAATGTCTTTGAATCACCGCTCAATGTTTACGGCGTGTATTGAATGTTAATTCATCACCATTGGTTCAGTCTTATTATCAGATTTATATGCATTGAATTAAAGCACTGTGCTGTGATTATATTAGGGAGTGTGCATACTTGAATCAAGAATAATTATTTTTTGGTATAAAATACAGGTGAAAATTATGTTCTCCCATACATTGCAACTGCAAATGTAAGTTGGTCGGCTATTACTAGTAAACTTGTAAAGCCTACTTAGGTGTAATAGTTTTCCTCTTAACTTCGTTATATTTATATACTACTATCGTGAATTTTTTCACATATCCAAAAACAACCATTTAGCTGGCAGGGGGGTGGGACACTTGACTCTAACCAAAATGAGCACTTTAAATATTAATTTTTTTGCAAAAGGATCCCCGAATCGAAAAATTCCTATCCAACAATACCCCACAATATGGGAAAGACGAGAAAAAAAAATATCCCCACTTTACGTGTAAAGGAGGTACGCTACAAGAAATGTTTTTCATGATTTTATTTTACCACTTTGTCGGCGTGATTAATATGGATATCCATGCCAAATTATAGCTTTCTAGTAATAAGAGTCTCTGAGCTAAGCTGCGGACGGACGGACGGACGGACAGACGGACATGGCGAAACTATAAGGGTTCTTTGTTGACTACGGAACACTAAAATTTGGTGTATATTAACAATATTTTGTCGTGATCAGTATTCAGTACAACTGAATGAGGATAAAAATTATATTACTTGGGTACAAACTTCCAGTACATATGACAATTAGTACAATCTAATCCTGTAGTTTTTTTTTAATGGCAACTAGTTTTTTAAGCAAAAAAAAAGACTCGTGACGCCACGAAAAATATTAAATAAATAAAAAAAAATAGTTAATTAAATACGTACGAAGCTATTGGCAACTTTATATTAGTTTGTGTGTTTTTTTTTTGTAATGTGCGTTTTGTTTGTGCAGAATAATTAATGTGTCTTTCCTTTCTATATACATTTTATTTATACAGGTTCATATTTGTTTTGTTCCATTAAACCAGAAATGTTTCTAAGAGTACCTATTACTTAAATTGATTGAACTTCAACCCCAATATTTGTTCGTACAAGTACTTCTGCTAGTGGAGCAACACTAAAACAAGTTCATAAATTAAGACAATCCCCAACATTTTTTAAGCCTGTTTGAAACTGAAAAAAGTGTCCAAAAAGTTGTATTATCTCTTCTTTAGAGATAGTTGAAAGTTTTATGACTTCTTAAATTAGATAACGTTCGCTTATTCAACTGTATTATCACAGATAATTTAGACTTTAGAAAAAAATATATTTTGTGAATTTACTTTTAAGATAATTTTCGCCCCTCTTTAGGGTTCCGTAGTCAACAAGGAACCTTTATATGTAGTTTCGCCACGTCCATCCACAGCTTAGCACACGCATCAAAGCAATCACGCAGACAAAGTGGTAAAATAAAATCAGGAAAAAAAAAAACTGTGCAGTTCACAAGCGATAGAAGTGAAACCTTCATAAATGTTATTAGGTTTCTACTTGAAGGCGCCCAGAGCAGTACCGACAATCTACGAAGACTTACGAATATTCCCGAACGTATGAAGATGGGAGAAGGTACGGACAGCGCACAAAGAGGAGATCACAAATACAATAAGAAACACTGTATAATGCCTTCTCTTTCATTCTCTCGCACGTTAAATCCTATAGATGTATGTGTTTATCTCTTTCTACTGTCGCTTTTTCGTTTCATTGAGTTTCAAATCACAAAGATGCTAAAGAAGTTTTCACTTCAAAAATATTAAGGGTACCTTCTGTACATGTAAAGTGGGGATGTGTTTTTTTCTCGTCTATCCCATGGCGCGGGGTATCGTTAGATAGGCCACTCCAGAACATTACGGGTTTGTTGAAACTATTTTTCGATTCAGGGATCCGTTTGTGAAATATTTAGCTTCAAAGTGCTAATTTTTGTTATTCAAGTGTCGCCCCGCCAAGCTAAATGGTTGTTTTTTATATGTGAAAAGATTCATGGTAGTAGTATATAATGACGTAGTTTTAAGGAAATAATCACAGTTAAGTAGGCTTCCAACTACAATCTTAAGTTTGTTCTTGGGATAAATTCATTCCAACTACGGAATCCTTCATTGTGCGTGATCCGACGCACTTGGCCGGTTTTATTTATCTTCTTCTTAGACACTTATATCTATAAAAACTTTTTTGTGCCTTAATTTTTCTATTAAAATAATTTGTATTAATAATTATGCAGGTTAGTATAATCAGCCTATGCTGCGAAACAGGCCCCCTCTCCTTGAAGGGGAGTGTGCCATAATCTACCACGCGGGCCTTGGTAAGAATACTAGGTATTTATTTTATTTTATTTATCAAACTTTTTCCACACATTATAGAAAACTATAATGGCAGACTAGTACCAATTTCGAATATTTTGATTTAAAAGTACGCAGTTATATCCAAGTACTATGAAGAAAAAGTAATTTATGCAGTTAGGACCTGCCGGTCGATTCTGTAAAAATCTCACCGTGATATCATAAGTGAAGTGAGCACTTAATAGTGTTAATATCTACCATTAGAGAATGACAGAGCTCACTTACCGCTCACTTCACCTAAGTTCTCACGGTGAGATTTTTACTGAATAGCATTGCTGATCTGTGGACTCAACATAAGGCTTAAAAGAGTGTAAATGCTTCTTAACAATGGCGTGACAAAAAATCCGATGTGTTGTTTCCATAATTATGACCATTTCTTAATGCTATGTAATAAAGTGCATCTGATTATGTTTAATTAAATGAGTCTTTTGAAGTGGCCGTAATTCAATTAGGGACATCCTTATCGACTGTAAAACTATTATTCGAATGTTTATACGATAATTGGAATAATTCAGTTTTTTGGTTTGGGATTGAAATTGGTACTTGAAAATCATTGGGTAATTTAATAATGGATACAATTATTTTATGTTTTGTTTATTTTGTGGGAAGTACAGACTCCAGCACATCAAGCTACTACAATCTGTTAAATTTCTTAAGTAGATTTTCATCTTTATTGCTAAAGGATAAGGTTCAAAGTTGATTAGCAAAATTTTACGGTTTCGGGTAGTCATCTACAATAAGAGTCCCTTATCATCATCATCAGCCGAAAGTCATCCACTTCTGGACATAGGCCTCCCCAAGCATCTCCCCGCCACTTCGACCGGTTCCATGCTTCCCGCAACCAGAGGATTCCTGCGGCCTTCATATGGTCCACCACGTAGATCCACCTTGTGGAAGGCCTTCCAACGCTTCGTCTTCCGGTACGTGGATGAGAGTCCTATATGCTTGTCATCAACTGGGCAGAAATTCAGTTTTCGGGTTACTGCTACGAATTGCTTACTGAAAAAACACAATAATAATAATCCTGACCTGGGAAACGAACCCATGGTTACACTCTAGGCAGCCGCAATTGCAACTACTAGACTAATCATCACCAAGTATTGTACCTAAGGTTCCTAATTTAGTTTAATCATAATGATTACTGTGAAATTTCGGATAGAAAAACCCAATAACACTACTCGACCAAGGTCTCACTCAAGGTCGCTCAGCGCGCTATGGAGCGAGCGATGCTCGGAGTTTCTTTGAAGGATAAAATCAGGAATGAAATTATCCCGAAAAGAACCGGAGTTACCGACATAGTTGCAGAGTAAGCAAACTGAAGTGGCAGTGGGCTGGCCATGTCTGTCGAAGGGCTAATGGCCGGTGGAGCAGACGAGTCCTGGAGTGGAGACCGCGTATCGGCAAGCGTAGTGTGGGACGCCCCCCAGCTAGGTGGACGGACGACCTAAAGAAGGAAACTGGGGTAGACTGGATGCGGAAGGCGGAGGACAGGGTGTTGTGGCGCAGTCTGGAAGAGGCCTATGTCCAGCAGTGGACTGCGATAGGCTGAGTTGACTACTCGACCCGAGAACTGAACCCAAGACCTCATGTTCAGCGACTGCTGACTACTGAGCGCAACTGCGCTTCCAAACAATATACCAACGAGGTTGCCACTAGATCTCCTAGCCTTATTCAAATCTTATAAAAGATCTAATAGATCATTAAGAGTCTAAGTCACATACGGAACCAAAGTTTACGAGTAAAATATTTTTATTACGCTGTTACCAATTTATTACGATAATATTTTTATGATAACTCCATTGTTAGCCCGGTTGTAATGCGACTTTTATGTCCCTAATGAAATAATACTTGTTCGGAAATGAACTATAAAATAATATTTATTGATTTTTTTATGCCCCTGTTATAAGGTAGTCGAGATTCGTCCTAAAAAATAAGGAAATTTAAACGATGCTGGGAAATAAACTCTTGTAACTGTGCTTTGTCAATTTTATCCTCCGATTTGGTTGACTATGGGCAAATAGCAAAAATATTAATATGCTAAAAAAAAAGAAAAATTAAGTAAAAGTAAAAATCATTTATTTCAAAATTACAATATAGAGCATTGATTCCCAAAGTGGTCCATGTGGACCCCCACGGATCCCCAACCACAACGCAAATTTCCATAGTTAGATCCAATCTTCTCAATTTTGGGAATATGGTAGAAATGCAGCTGCAGGTTCCACCGGAACCAGTCAAATTTTTAAAGTGGTCTATGAGAAAAAAGTTTGGGAACCTATGATATAGAGGTATCGTTGGTCTCAAACCAGGGACAGCCTGTGTCTTGTGGACCATTCTATAGGTACAACATTTTGATAATTTTAGACAAACAGGTAAAATTAAAGTTGAAATTACCTACAGTTAAGCTAGTTAGCGTCATCGAGACTACAAGACTAAATATACAAACAAATAGACTAACTAATTAAGGGTAAACTAAAATCAAATCTATTATTTATTATTTATTTATTTATACTCGTATATAAATAAAACAAAGTCGGGTTACACCACAACTTAATAACGTCTGGACCGATTTTTATGATCTTTAGTTTGTTGGATTTTTCTCCGTCTCGAATAACAGAATAACTATTAACCATTGAAAAATTCACGGAAAAAAATCTGAAGATTATTAATTTTTTTATACATTTAGGTGGTACGAACTTCGTACCGCATATAAAAAAATAAAAATAAAAACAAGTATTTATCAAATTATAAGCGTTAAAATGTGTAGCCAAAACCTAGCTAAGAATGCTAGACTCAACCTTGAGACTATGAATGACAAAAGAAACAGCCGCTTTCCCAGTTCGTCATTAATCATCAAATTTGTTTGCAAATGCAAAGTTTGATAGTAAAAATACTACTTTCGTTACTGTTTTCTAATAACTCAGAATTAATTATTTCTGGACATAAATCGTTTCATCTCAAACATGGACAGTACCAGTACATATTAGATGGAAACTGATCAATATTGTCAGTTCCCATGGCAACCAGAATACCGGTAATATACAAGTATTATAATAAAACTTGATTAGGTACCTACTGTGACTATCGCCTTATACATGGTGTTCCTAACAAAAAAAAATTATATATATAAATATATAATACTAATACAATATATGTAATGTAACTATATATAAATACAATCATTTATTGTTCCAAAAACAGGATAACAGTCAGGTATAAAACGACATTGACATGACATGTCGGTATAGGATTTCATTATTATAAATTATCAAATCATACTTAACAAATATAATTTACAATTTATGACAATTATCTTAAATAATAATAGTCACAACAACACGTCAAATAACCCGCCCGTAACTGCCCCCGGCGCAAAGGTGCCCATAACGCATTCTGCATTGCCACGTTGGATGGCAATGGCTAACCTTTCCACGAAGAACGAGCCGGAGCGGGAGTCACCCGTTTTGTCACGGAGCTTGTGCCTTATCTCACTAATGAGCTTCTTGCTCTCAGTGCCCCAACAACCCATGATGAATAGAAATGAAATGAAAAAATGTTTATTAGTATTAACAAGTTTACTTACATTACTAGGTAGTGATTGGAGTCTCCTTTTAAGCTAATAAAGCCTGTATTAGGAGACTCCAAGGCATGGTCTCAACGGCCATGGCCACAAAAAGGTAACTGTATGCCAACGGAGCACACTTCACCCTCTTCCTTACGGTGGTGTCTTCCGCTGCTAAGTGTATATATTTTTGACGAATATTAAAAGCATAGTCATATTATTTCCTCAATTTCCTATGTTAGTGGATTTGAGTAAAAAAAATATAGAAATGTCAATTTTACCAAAGAATATGGTCGGCTAAGAGCCTAAATATCCAAAATAAAGCCTTAAATAAATCATTGATGGTTTTTCTCGTTTATTCTTCTTCTCCAAATCTTGGATTACTTAAATAAGTAGATAAACATACATGTAGGTGCCGGATGACTTTTTAAATATTTTAGATATAAAATGTACCTGGCATACAAACATAAAGTCACAAATGACTCCAGCACATCAATCTACTACAATCTGTCAAATTTCTTTAATAGATTTTCAACTTTATCGCTAAAATATATGGTTCAGAGTTGATTGGGAAAATTTACAGTTTCGGGTAGCTTGATGTGCTGGCGTCTGTACATAAAAAAAAAATACATACAACAATAACTTATCAACTAAGGCTTAATAATATTAATCAAATTAAATTAAATAATTTCTATTCATCCCTGCCGCACTAGCAACCGGACAGCGTGTCTAATTATTGGTGCGTCGTGTTTTTCAGCTAGGGTTTTCAGTATGCTGTTGGAGCTAGCCTCATTCTGCTTATTAAAGATGCGGTATTTTTCCTCCAAATAGTATAGAAGTCGTCGGTTCGCGCTACAGCAAACAAGCTAGACGCGCTGCAAATATCAGGACATTATAATATTACAACACGACAAGCATTATACTTAAAAAAAAAAAATACTCAAAAACTTTGCTCAACCACCCTGTATATCACCGAAACCGATTCATTAAGTGTCGGGACACACCTGTCGCTCCCGACCAATGGGCCACCACCCCATAGACACCACATAAATATTGGTCCAACCTTATCTGATACATACTATGCCATCGGAAGAGACTTTGTCAAATTATTCTCGGTTAAAAACCGGTTTTCATAAAAAAAACAGTATTCCGTTTTGTTTGGTCGTTACGGAGTTGGAAATAAATTGATTGTTAGTTTGATTAATTAATATTAATAGTAGTTTTGTTTGTCATTTAATTTAACGTTTACGTAATTATTATAATTATGGAACTGCATGTGAATGTGGTATCAATGGTATCGCAATATATTTAAAGCCTAAACATAAATCTCCGGTAATAACTGGTGGTAGGAAATCTTTTTTAGAGTTCCGTACCCAAGGGGTGCCAACGGGACCTTCTTACTAAGCCTCTACTGTCCGACCGTCCGTCTGCCTGACTTTGGGCAGTTGTCATTTTAGCAGAGTGTGTATTTCTATTGCCACTATAACAACAAATAAAGAAATAAAATAAAGTTAACCATTTAAAGAGGATACGTACAAGAAACGCGTTATTTACGGCATTTTTTGTCTTGTACAGACGTTATGGAACAGACTCGCATTTTTTTGAGGGATACCTTCAAAAGGCGCACGGACTTTGGGGATAAGACCGGGGAGTGTAAGATTTTTACTTCACTAAAACCATCCGGGTGGTTACCATCTGCGCATGGAAGGCCTCCTCTGTGCAACGCCTGTTAGGGCGCATCTCTAGGGAGAGAGTAAAGGGGTCTCCCCGAAACATAACTGTGCCAAGAAGGCCTATACCTAATGATCCAAAATATTTTATAAACAGCGAGCATATTGTGAGCCAGCGAGAAGATCACCTTCTGAATCATCATCTGCCTAGTTTCCCAACAATTTTTGGGATCGGCTTCCAATCTAGCCGGATGCAGCTGAATGCCAGTATTTAACTTAGAGCAACTGCTTATCTGACTTCCACAGCCCAGTTACGGGGTAACACAATACCCCTTGGTACGACTGGTTGTCAGACTCTCGAGCTTCTGACGCCCCGTAAGAACTCTCAAAGATGAAATGGCACTTGTGGGTTGCAAATCAGCATCGTGTGTATCACACACACTGTGTTTTCATCTGACATTATGTTGAGCTGAGACCCTTTTGGCATTATAGTCTTTGTTTTGTGTTGTTATAGTTTTAGTGTGTATTTATTTTCATGTAATGCTAATAAACGCATTTTTCTTTCTTTTTTTCTAATGACAGACAGGATCAACAGTTTAATGTGCTTTCTGAGGCACGGAGGG
The DNA here is from genome assembly GCA_949629135.1 of Eremobia ochroleuca. NCBI lineage: Eukaryota > Metazoa > Arthropoda > Insecta > Lepidoptera > Noctuidae > Eremobia > Eremobia ochroleuca. Next base: position 7,237,221 of record OX451410.1, read on the forward strand.
GTCTCGGTATGTAAAGATAGATACCCATTCATGGGCCGACCGCAGCCAGCGAAGCTTAACGTGTTCGATTGACCCTTGCGGCTGTTATTATTTGTCACGGTCACCTTTTGAATAGAGTATAATATTATTTCATTTTAAAGTGTTTGTATATACTGACTGGACAGGTCCGCTCAATCTGTGTGGTTCTTTACTCAAAAGACCATTTCAGACACCAATCTACATGGTCTTCACATGATCTGACCAAGATTATGTCTGGACTTTAAAAGAGACTGTGACCTCTGAGTTCGTTTCGACCTTTCTTCTCAGAGTAGTCAGATAGGAAACGCTGACCTCATCTAGTTTAAAAAATATGATTGACATGTAAAAGTGTTTGTACAAACCTACTTACAGAAAATAAATCATTTATCATTTATAGGTACAAACTTACTTACAGAAATAAAATCATTTAACATGTTCATTTAAAGAAAGGGACAAAATAAGGCAATTTCTAAAACAGCTTTTTGATACAACATACATAGAAACAGTTAAACACAGCAATAATCGGATTCCAACAAAGTACTCGTATTTCTCTGATTCCAACAAAGACTTTAAATCATCTTACATGTTCAAACTCATCAGAAATTCATTTGAGAATAAAACCGACGGCGAAGCATGGTTAAATAAGGCGGTGTACAAAGAAAACGGAAGATTTTCTGCTGAAACAATAATACACAAAGCTAAAGGGAGCAAGAGTGAGGGAAAGATAAGCTGGGTTTTTGGATGTGGCATATTTTATTTTTTACACATGGCACAAAGATACAGGCATGACATGTAATTGCAATAAAAATTACGTGGTTCAATCGATTCGTTTCACTTTCATTAAAAGTCCGCACAGATGAAAGTTATAATCGGAATTTTATTATTATATTTTCTATGCTTACGCGATTTAAGTTGCATCATCCAAATTCAATGAAGGTAAAAGTAATTCGCCATAATTAAAACGTAGCACAGCACGTGACGTCGTCGTTACGTCATAGGTACGTAATATATTTCAGGCTAACAAATATGGAACTTCTAATCCATGACTCATGGATTGCGTTGAAGGTCACTGTAAGGTTCTACCTGTACTTTACAACGTTCAAGAACCTGGAACCTGGAACCCTACGGTAGTGAGCAGAAACTCCTAAGCTAAAATAAAATGCCTTGATGTTGATGCTTGAGTATTTCTATAAAACTATGAATGGTAACTAGATATACTTCTTACTGTCTAGTAAAACAAATGCCATAACATATCCATTGATACTCCATACTCCCAGTCTGTCAGACATTTGCAAAACACGGCAGTCCCTGTAAAGTGAACGAGTCCTTTGAGTCAGGATCGTCATAGACTTCCTGTGTGAAACGAACTGGAATTCAACTTACAACATGAGAACTATAAAGCTATTCTCCAACTATTATAACCTTTGTCTTGGAGTATTACCGCCTCGTTGGTCTAACAGTCGCAAGCACGACTGATGAGCGTAAAGTCCTGGGTTCTGTTCCCAAGTCGGGCAAAGTATTATTGGGTTTTTCCACTTGTAATTTTTTAGTAGCGGCCCGGAGTCTGGATTTCTGCCCAGCTGATGGCAACAGACTCGCCCCCTATAAGATGGGGCTTAAATTTAACTGGCGCTGTGTAGGCACACGTCTGCCCAAAGCTTTGGGTACTACAGACCTGTATGACCTGTATACCTGTATGTTATTCTCCGACAGTTTGTGACATTTACCTAGAGTAGGTATAGACTTCTTACGCATACAAATAGCGCCTGTCTGGGTTTAAATCCACGACCCTCAACTCATATATCGGGGTTGCTGGCCAACATTGCTCCCTCACAAAATCTCCATAATACTTAAGAAATCTCAGCAAAGAACAACTATTAATTCTAAAGACCACCCTATTCTTTTAAAGATCAGCAAGGTTTTATTTCTTTCAATATCTCGGAAAAAGACACAAACTTCGCATAAGTACTGTGCTCCGATTCCAGGCACCAACTGTTAGTCGAGCGAATATCATATTTCTTTGTGAACTTACAACGTAAACACTAATGCTTCCTTAGCTGAAAGAGCGAGATCGTCTTCTCATATTTTATTCTAGGAAAAACGGAAAACCACAAGTTTTACAAAGAACTTTGATTGTAATGGAGAAATAACATTCATTTTGAAAAACCACATTTTTCTTCTCGTATTATTTATTGTTGGTCACTAGAAAATTGTACGCCATTAGTTCATCTTTACTAACATTGATTCGAGCGATAAATTAAAAACTCTTCCCTTTGTAAAAAATACTATTAAGTCCAATAATTTATTTCAAGAAGGCTATTGAAAGGTACTTTAGAGCGTCAACATTTACAAGAAAATAGAATTGATTCTAATTCCAGGAGACCGGGTTTTGTATTTCAATCAGAATATTTTTCTAACAACACAGTAGGTAACTTTTTTGTATTAAACTTGTTACATATTAATTTGCAACTTTTTTAAGTAACAGATTAACGATAACTGCCAAATAATTGTCTCTGACTCTTATGTCAATTTATTTGGGGACGGTGCAATGTCTTTTTCTTCCATTTTTCTCTATTACTCGTATTCATCATCTCGATAGTCCCTCTATTCTTGCCATATTATCTTTCACACAGTTCATCCATCTTCCTTTGGTCTTCCCCTAGTCTTATAACTATCCAAATTAATATTAAACGATAACTAAAAGAATATTTTGATTAAATACAATACATTAATGACAGTAGAATTTATACTTACTTCATAGTTATATGGCAACTATACTGGGTGAAATTGAAAACATGCGACAAATCGAAATGGGAGATTGTACTCATCATTATGAACAACTTTTACCATGGGACCAAACCTGAAATTGCGAAAAAACAAAATCAGCTGTTCCCTACATTTTGATGTAGTGAACAGCTGTTTTTTTTTTCGCCATCAGGTTTTATCTCATAGTAAAAGTTGTTCACAATGATGAGTACAGACGCCAGCACATCAAGCTACCCGAAACTGTCAGATTTTCCCAATTAACTTTGAACCTTATGTTTTAGCGATAAAGTTGAAATTCTATTAAAGAAATCGGACAGATTATAGTAGCTTGATGTGCTGGCGTCTGTACAATCTCTCATTTCGATTTGTCGCATGTTTTCAATTTCAACCTGTACATCAACCTGTCTACCCCTTTCCAACCGTGTTGAAGTGATCGTGAGTTTCAACTTTACAAAATTCTGAGCACGATCGAGCGACTAGCAAATTATTCTTGAACCTCGCGTATGTGAGGGTCTACTGCTGAAGACCAGCTTGCATGAGATTTTTTTCAGTATTTTTCCCAAGACCTCTGAATACTTTCCAAAGGATTAATAAGTTTGTAATGATCTATGCGAGTTTTTTACTCTAGGTTGCAAAGGGCTACGACATAAGCACAGTTGGTTAGGTTTAAGAACAACTTTATTTCTCATAAGAATTGCATACATAATTCACTTACTGAGAAACAATATCTAAAACTAAGATTATTAATTAGAGCGCACAGATGTACGTATATAAAATAACAAAACAAAAATAGCAAAGAAAAAAAAAAAGAAAAAAAAAATGTGGGTAAACAGATAATATACACAGTCGGTTAGCTTGCACTGATTACATTGTTGAAGAGATTTCCACCAAGTGTTGTCCAGATCTAGAGCTTTGCAGCCTAGACGATTAAGCACCAAAGGTTCGTATGGAGAAGAATGAGCAAGAAACTCTATAGTCATTTTTTTCCATCCAAAATGCAAATACAAAACCAAAATCCAAAATAGATCTGAAGCATATCAAATGCTTCAAATGTACAAAATCATCAGTGCTCGAGAAGGCCCTTTTAACACCATAGTTTTTATAATTGACATGTTTGCAGGATCTGCCAATCAATAAATCAATCAAATGGCTGTAGTTGATTGATTGATAGGAATATCTAGCTGTGCGCTCCGGTACACGTATAGTAAAACGCGCGTCGCTTGAAATAATTCGGCTAGAACTTTAAAATCACGAGTGAACAGGTGTTTTCTAGTCAAATATGTACATACCATTAGCATCGTTGACCAGATCATCACTACTACAAACTTCAGGAGAGATACGGATTACGTTGTAATATGGAGCAGTGTCGTGACTTACGAGTTGTAGATCGTAGGTTCACCCAGACAGGCGCTTTACTGCAAAGTAAAGCACCTGTCTGGGTTGGGTGAGCAGATTGTGTAAATTATTTCATCACTGCTCTCAAAACGGTGATGGAAATATGATGTGATGATTCAAATTCACATTTAAATGTGACGTCTACCAACCCGTACTGGACCCGCGTGGTAGATTATGGCCCTCTCGCTCTCACTGAGAGAAGGGGTGTGATTTATAGGCTGATTATGTGTGCAGGTCCACTCATTTTGGCAAACCTTGATTGAGGCTCAAAAAATAATGACGTTTATATATATTTTTTTTTTTTTTGTAGTTGACTGCAAATCTGCTAAGTTTCATAGACATCACTGCTCTTGCTTTAATATTATAGTAAAACAGAGTCAAGAACGTAGAGTTGCTATTACTCCTATAAAATATGCTTATATTAAACACCTCTGCTTAAGCTGAGGTGTAATATGAAACAAGATAATCTTCAGCTCCTTTATTATCTCGTAGCCTATATAATATATGTTAACAATTCTCCATGCATGTAGTTACAGCAAGGTCTTCAGTGGATATACGGTATAAGTTTACAAGATTAGCGATTTTACATACATTCATAAACTCACACCTTCTTCTCAAAGGGGTAGGAAGTAACTACATAACGCTAACTGCTAATAATAGCCTCTCGACTGATTTCGGTCACGGTGATAAATCTCAACGGAGGTTAGCCAGGTACGCAGGAGATATTATAGTGCACAAGTGTGTGCGTAAACACAAGTGCACTCTCTGTTCCTTTACTCTCATAGTCCTATGGGACGGCAATCCGACACGGCCGGGAGAGATCAGGCGTAGGGCCAACGGATTTACGTGCTTTACGAGGCACGGGGCAATTAAACCACCAACTTCCAAACTTCAGGCTGTTACTAAGAAATTTATTTAACTATTTAATACTTCAAGTACATAAATGAAACCGGCATGTCCTAGAACAAAAAAACATGTGTGCAGTTCTCACGCTATAGAAGTGAAACTTTCAATAAAGAAATATTTATATAAACGATACACGTGTACAATACACCACGGTTGTTATGATGCTTTTGCCCAAGCTTCATAATACGCAGGCGCGCACACACGTACTAAGACACTTACAACGCTCGGACCCAAGCGTCATGCGTAGCACGTACCACCACTATAAGCGTATTAGGTTTCTGCTTGAAGGCGTCCAGAGCAGTACCGACAATCAAGAAGAATATTCCCGAACGTATGAAGATGGAGAGGGTACGGACACGGACAGCCCACTAATAGAATAGAATAGAAACTTTTCACTGTCGCTTTTTCGTTTCATTGAGTTTCAAATCACAACGATACTATATAGTACGTTGTTCACCGAGAGGAGAAAGTGACCGATTGCCGTCGAGGGTGTCGTTTGAAGCCCGAGCCGTAGGCGAGGGCTTTAAAACACCCGAGATCGGGAATCGCACTTTCTCTCGAGTGATACATAGTGCTTTATACTACACCTACGAGGAAAATAAAAAACGAAATCTTTATTTTACTTTCTACGAAAACTGAATCCTCAAACAACACACAAATTGGAAATGGCGCCAATGGCGTCTGCGATTTTCACATGTTCTTTTTTCAAATTGTTTATCCTGCCGCCGCAGCATAGACATATATATATGGACTGGAAATACCTACGAAAAAAGGGTGCCTACCTACAACTCATATTGTCTCAAAAAATGGCTGCCATTGCTAGGGTTGTATCAATCAAGGAACATTGGTGTTACTATAACGAGTATCGATACTAAATACGAGTCGTACTAGTTATCACGTTTGGATCATAATATAGTATACTAACTTATAGTCCGTTCTAACTAAGGTTGCCTACTTTATAGTAACGTATCCTAGTTTATTTTCGATAAACATACTTTATAATTTTGCATAAAAATACAGTATGCGAAAATACTTTATTTCTAATCTTTTGTTATGCGTAAAAGACTCATATGAACTATTTATCGATAGGTACAGACGCCAGCACATCAAGCTACCCGAAACTGTCAAATTATCGCAATCAACTTTCTTCCCTGAAAATAAAATTAATGCCAAGTGTTTTTTCGGCACAGAATTAAAATACACTTTTTAATTGCATCACGTTTACGTATTAAAGTGAAGGAAAACAGCGTGAAGAGATATGTATCCATATGCCCAAAAACAGGTGCTTTCGCATATTATACCTTTGGGTTGGAAGGCCAGAGAGCAGTAGTTTCTGTTAGGTATGCGGACCCTAGTGAAAAACAAGATAATCACTAGGGTGAATGAATAATATAAACTTCCCATCACATTCTCCGTGAATGAGATGGGATGCTTATATTATTGTGTTAATGAGTGGTGGAGTAAAAATAAAATAAAAGTATTTTTTTTTTGCCTTTGTTTATTGGTATGATAATGATTAACAAATATAACGTTCAATTATCGTTCAAATATAACGTTTGATTAGTAAAATAGGCTTACAAAAGTAATACTTTGCGAATGCGATGCTTTGGGCATCTTTTGTGATTGGTCCAAGGCATTCAATTGTATTCTTCATGAAACCTTAATCAGGAAACTTCGCCACTACGGAATCCGGCACCCTCTCTGGATCTTCTCACTTCTTACTTCAGTGATAGGATTCAGAGAGTTGATGTTAACGGGAAAAGGTCACCCGGATCTGTAGTAAGAATGGGGGTCCCCCAGGGCTCAATACTTGGACCATTTTCATTTATTATTTATATCAATGACTTGCATTACCTCATAAAGGATGAACATGATATAGTGTTGTTTGCAGATGACACTTCACTTTTATTTAAACTCAAACGTCAACAGCTGGTTACTGACAGTATAAATAGTGCCCTCGCAAAAGTAGTAAACTGATTTAATGTTAATAATCTACTTCTTAACGAAAAAAAAAAACGAAATGTATTAAATTTACGATACCAAATGTTAGACAAGTAGAAACTAGTGTTCTCATAAAGGGTGAAGAGTTAAAACCCGAAAATACCACAGTATTCTTAGGCATAACTTTGGATGCCAAGCTTCAATGGGGCCCCCATATAGATAAATTGTCAAAAAAACTTAGCTCTGCAGCATACGCCGTTAGGAAAATTCGTGACTTAACTGATTTAGAGACAGCCCGTTTAGTTTACTTTAGTTATTTTCATAGTGTGCTGTCATACGGTATTCTGTTGTGGGGAAATGCCGCCGATATTCAGACAATTTTAATTTTACAAAAAAGGGCAATTCGTTCCATTTATAAATTAAGTCCCAGACACTCCCTCAGAGACTTTAAAGAGATTAATATAATGACTGTGCCTTCTCAGTACATTTATGATAATCTTTTGTATGCACATAAAAATATAATCTGTTTAAAAATACAGTGATATATATATGTCGTCGCAAGCGATATCAAGACGACAAAATAATCAAAATATTACTTCCGGTTGATTTCATAATATTGGCAAACCGGAACTTAATTCTCATTGGTTGATCGGTTAGTACAGTGAACGCCGTGAGGTGGCGCTATAACTTCGCGCCATTTTCTGCACGTGGACAGAGCCGATTGGAGAGCGGCCGGATTCGACTTGCGGAGCTGACGCCAGATGGTTGAGACCATACAATCGGAACTGTCATGTTCACCGTACAAACCTTTGTTTCTTACTGCTCATAAAGTGATTGTAAATTACCGAATAAACGTGACTGTGATTTGTGATTCAAACTACGTTTTACTGGGTTGCCCGAGTACCCACCTTCCTCATGAAACCCGTACCAAGAAACTATGATGATGGCCCTATTATCGCTACGCCCACGCTCGCGCCGACATATAATATAAATACTAGGAACAAACACAAATTTGTTGTTCCTACAACAAGGCTGACGTTTCATAAGTGCCCATGTAGGTTTATGTGAAAGAAAATATTTTGATTTTGGTGCTGTAAACCACGGGCTGGACCTAGCAAGGTCAATCGGAGCTAATAAGACGCAGGACTATTTATGTTAACATAGCAGAATATACCGATATCGTTCCAGCGGAGGAACTAGTTCCGGAAACTATTAGGCAACGGTACAACACTATTCTATTATGACATATTATTGTAAACAAACGAATGAATTAACAAAATAATAAAAAGGTCTGTTATACGGAAATTCACCCAAATATCAATACTTTAGCCATAAATTCATGATCGCGTTACAATTATATCATCGAATGTCTATTATTGTATGTGTTATTGCATGAAAACCGGCTACTAACCTGTGCAAAGAAAGTTGAGGTTGATTTTCATTCTTCCTTGCACCACACTTCACAATACAACACACAGGCATGTTGAATTGCTGTTTTTCAACATTTACATGCAGTTTTAAAGGTAAAGTCCTCGTAATTTTCTCGCAAATCTCAATAATACAAAAAATAGACAACCATTTGACAGCTGAACTACCACGAAACTTGGCGACAAAGATGGCTGCTCTGGCACCTACCTACAACCGTGTATAGAATAACAGGGCATCTCCTGTTATATCCCATCTCAATGCGCCGCAGGGTCGCACTGCCAGCCTGACACCATCCAACGCACAGTTAGTGGCCAGTGTCATTTTGCGAACTTGGAGATAAAAACTCACTGTAAAAACTTTTTGGCTTTTGATATTTAGGTTACCGGCGCATAGTCTTACCCAAAATTAAAAAAGAAAAACTACGTAAGAAATGGATTTTCATACACTTTTCTCTCCCGCTCAGATGCGTTTTCTCCCCGCATATTTGTTCGATATGCAATGACGTACTTTCTACCGTAAATTTGATAAAGTATCAAGGTACTTTCCAAGCAGGTGTAGTATAAAAGAAGGTTTCACTTCAAAAAATTGAAGACATGTTACATCTACCAACCCGCACTGGGCCCGCGTGGTGGTTTACGACCCAGTCTCTCTCACCGAGAAGGGGCCTGCGTCACAGCAGTGGCAAAATTGTTGGCTGATTATGTGTATAAACAATTCATACGCTTCATCTCCGTACTTGTACCATTACAAACTTAGTAATAGAACTATTGCAAGTCAAGCCGTTAACTGCCCACATGGGTTTCTCAGCGCTAGGAATTTGAATTTTATCACACAGACATGTGCAAAGTGTACCAGACAGGGTTATAGTTCGCTGTTGAGCTTATTATTTTCGTGCTAGTTTGTTTATTCCGTTTTGGAGTGTGTTTGTTTTGTTTTGAGAGTTTGCCCACTCGTATTAAAATAATTTTCTATGGCAAACAAGCAACTCAGACGGCATTGACAGGGTCACTACCGTCAACCGACTGAAATAAAGCTGTCACAGGTGGGTGGTCAATTTAGAGAATCAAATAATTCTAAAGATAAGAATAACGTATTCTCTTTCGCCGGTTAAATTATACGCAAATCCCACAATTTTAACAGACAAACTCATCATCTCCCTAGCCTTTTCCCAACTGTGTTGGGGTTGGCTTCCAGTCTAACTGGATGCAGCTTAATACCAGTATTTTACATGGATCGACTGCCTATCTGACCTCCACAACCCAGTTACTGGGTAATACGATACCCCTTGGTAAGACTGGTTGTCAGACTTTCGGGCTTCTGACTACCCGTAACGACTGCCAAAGATCTACGAATGGCAGCCGGGACCAACGGCTTAACGTGCTTTCCGAGGTACGGAGGAGTCTCGGTATGTAAAGATGGTCACCCATCCACAGACCAACCGCGGCAAGCGTAGCTTAACCTGATCGATCGATCTGTGTGGCTGTTATTATTTAGCCACGGGCTCCCATCAATTTTTACAGACAACTAGAAGAATAAAAAAATATTTAGGTTTTATCTTTGCCATAGATTGTCAGAAGGATCCGCAACAAATGTTATTTACTGCAATCAAATGAGCATAACTGATGACTCCCTCTCACCGAGAGGCAGTGAAAACATTATAGGCTGATTATAAAAAGGCGAAGTGTATATTTTATATCATTCTACCTACCCCTTTACGGAAATACAGGCATAATGCTATGCATTAGCACCACGACATTATAATAACTTTGTCTATTAATAAATGTTATTATTAATAGACAGGGCTTAATTATGCTGAAACGGAAAATCTTTTATCATTCAACTAATAAAGTATTCATCATCATATACACTCTATCTGTAACACTCATCACATGCATACTTACACTCATCACATACACACTCACACTCATCACATACATACTTACACTCATCACATACACACTCACACTCATCACATACATACTTACACTCATCACATACACACTCACACTCATGACATACATACTTACACTCATCACATACACACTCACACTCATCAGAAACATACTTACACTTATCACACACACATGCATTTGATTACCTTTTAGTTCTTAGTTTAAATTTATTATCTCTACTGAAACAGTTGCATTTATTAACATTTCTTAAATAACTCATATTATCTGTCGAAAGAGACTGGATCCTGCGACTCAGGGTATCCTAGTGCGGGATCCAGTGTCATACCTAAATATTGTAACACTTGTTTATGAATCAATAAAACTTATTATTATTATTATTTCCTGCGAACTAGAAAACTATAGATTTTCATTAAACCCTTAAACGGATCTACAGAAGATCTGCCTCTGAAGCATTCCTTTTAATCAAGTATTTTTATCCACACGGGAAAACGGGTTGGCCTTTTATAGCTCCGAGTACAAAGGCTTATAAATAAATTAAAACTTTCCAAGAAAAGTTGAGTTAACTGCCTTTGCTTTTTACCTTTAGACTTGAAAACTACGCATTCATTTCTAACTACTGCTAAAAATATTATGTCTTAGGATTTACATGGTAATAAAGAATTTCTACCGTCTGTCTAGGACAAAGAGTGACTAGTATTTGGAGAACTCAAAACGTATTTAGGAACATCTTGACATGTGCATAAAAAATCTTCTGACATTAGTTTTAACACTTTGAACGCCGTGGTGGTCACCAGTGAGAAACAGCAACTATTTTTTTAATTATTTGGATAGTAATAATAAATAATTATTTAGACTATTTTGAACCGTATGAGCAAAATATAATGTGTAAAATTTGTCGAAATCGTGAATCGGCGTCAGCTCAGATGGAAGGTAAAGTGTAGTTACCGGTGACCACCACGGCGTTCAATGTGTTAAGCCAATGTTGCATCATGTTAATTTCTGACTATTTTGTGCCCGCGACTTTGTTGACGTGAAACTTATTATTTTGAATTAAATTACGAATAAAAATACTTATTCTCATCATCATCTGGCTAGCCTTTTCCCAACTATGTTGGGGTCGGCTTCCATTCCAACCGGGTGCAGCTGAATACCAGTATTTTACGTGGAGCGACTGCCTATCTGACCTCCACAACCCAGTTACTGGGTAATACGATACCCCTTGGTAAGACTGGTTGTCAGACTTTCGGGCTACTGACGACCCGTAACGACTATCTAACGACTTAACGTGCTTTCCGAGGCACGGAGGGGTTTTGGTATGTGAAGATGGTCACCCATCCATTGACCAGCCGCGGCAAGCGTAGCTTAACCTGATCGTTCGACCCGTGCGGCTGTTATTACTTAGCCACAAGCCTCTCCTATCAAAATTAGGCCACTTATTCTATGACGCTGCAATACTGTAGCTTCCCATTAGCTATATAATTTTCGGAATCGTATCAGTAATTCCAAAGATTAGAATATTATATATAGATTGGCTACTGTAACGGTCATATTTAATGCAGTGCTAAAAACCTCCTGATGAAAAAAACTATAGAAGTTTGATTGTGATCACATACAATCATGTCACGTGTGGCCGTGCATAAATCCTCTATTATATAGAACTCAGGTCATACGAATCATGTATTGTAAGAAAGAAATGACCCGTCTATTTTCACCACAAATTTTAAAGATACATACTGCACCAAACAGAGCTCCCACAGACAGGCGCGATACGACTCTTGTAAAACAATATCCATATATCCAAAGTTTTCATAGAAATTGTTCTACTAGAATGGCGTTGCTCTGTCGCGTCGCGCATGTCTGTGGATGCCTTCGCATTGTCTTTCAGCATCAATACTCCATTTAGTATCGCATCTGTGGTCCAAACAGTATTTGCATCTACATCTCGTGGGACTTACCACAGTCTAGGTCTTACAATTTTTGAATTAAAAGAAAATGTAATGCAAAGACGTGTCACAGACACTCTTGATCCTAGCTTATTTTTTACTCTGGACTACAGTTTTTGAATAAGCAATTTCTGTGATGAGGGATAAAATGTAATGTGATGGAGACACGAGATTCGAATCTTGTAGTAGTGATTTTGGCTACACACATAATGTATGCGCTTAGAAAATTAAAAAAAAATGTTTTTTTGGTAAAGTTGTTTGATATGATGAGTAAAATCATGTGTATAAGTACCGGTCATTAATTATCAGTTATACACGAAATATCTGAAGGGGTCATTGTAATCATCATTATGAACAACTTTTACTATGGGACCAAACATGCAATCGCGAAATAAAAAATCAGCTGTTGCCTAAATTTTGACAAAACATGAACATAAATGTAGGGAACAGCTGATATTTTTATTCGAATTTCAGGTTTGGTCCCATAGCAAAAGTTGTTCGTAATGATGAGTACAATGACCCTATCAGATATTTCGTCTATCATAGAAGTTTTTCTCGATATATAAGGTATTTATATTCATGAGAAATACCTTATATATCGAGAAAAACTTCTATGATAGACGGAAAAGAAAGTGATACAACAAAGGTTTCGTTTTCCTTTCTTGATCGGAACCTTAAAAATTACCTCCTTTCACACTGTCTTTAATCTTGACAGCCGTGACACCCGAAAACACCAACTAGAAGTCTTAAATTCTTAACTCCATCCAAACTGTCGCCACCACATCAATTATTAAAATACCAACGAATAACTAGGTGCGAGAGATTCACAATCTGTACATTTTTTATCCAACTGCGGTGTCCAATGATTTCTCAGGGGACTCAAGATGGTGGCCATTTGACCGCGATTCGTGTTAAATTCTTAATAAACGGTAAAAAACTTGCCTCCACCTTTTTATTTTCTTCTATTTTTAACTAGCTTCTCTTGCCTCTGGGATAAATTATTTGATTTATTCAATAATTAAGTTGTATTTTCTTTTTACTGCTGTTGTCACCGGGTGTAAAAAGGCGGTTGGGTGTTTGAATAATTAGTCAGTTCCAGTAAGGAATAATGCTGAGACTGTTGAGGGTGGAAGGCTAAGATTTGTCACTTGTTTATCGTTGGGGTTTTTTGGCTTATTGCCAGGGTACACACAGCGTCAGATGTGCTAACCCCTCAAGTATTAAAATGTTATACTGCTACAACAATGAATTCTATACGAATAATCTAAAGTATACTTCTAAAAGAGTAGAATGTTTCGACCTGGATTCGAACCATCGCATCACTAAAATTCGACATATTCATACCGGCAGTTTGACCAACTAGCCAGCAATTATGCACGGCAAGCGGTCTTAAAACCTCCGGTCTGTTTAGACATTGAATATCTCTTCGTAAATATTAACCCTATTATTCCTGTCGTTTTACGCCATACCATAAAATTATTAACGCTTTATTGAAATAAAATAAAAACAGATTTTTAAAAAATAAATACTTTCACTAAAATAATACATTAATTATAATACAATATTTTTGAAAAATACAAAAACTAACTTGGGCCTGTCACGGATTTGAACGCACATGTCTTTCAGCGTGATCGCGTTGTTCTTCTAAACTACGCAACGAATGTTGATGCGGTTTTTCCCATCATTTAAAGAAATTATTGCGGAAGGTTTTTATATAATTAAAGTTACGTATAATAAGGAAATCTCGATGTTTTGTCAAGTCTTAAAAACCGTGCGAAATAAAGGCAGGTTACTAGTTAAAAACTAAAAAGAAACTGGCAGACCATCTAACCCGAAAAATTCAAAAGCCCATTTAAACTTTCTTGAAATCCTTGCACAAAAATCAGGTGCTCCAATTAAGTGTAATGACAGTGCAATTTAAAATAGCACCCAACTAATCCTTCATTTCTTTTACTTTTTTAATTAGTGCCACAATACAAAGAGGCTCCCAATTCAGGTCACAGCAATTAACGTATTTGGTTTTATTTCGTGCCAGTGCCAAATTTTCAAAAAAAAAAAGAACGTATCTTGAATTCCCGCCAACATTCTCCAGTGTTAGATTAACTGATGTTAAAAGTTTGCAACCCCTGGCTGTATGCCAGTTTGTTTAGCCTGACTGATTTATATAGATGTCGAAGTGATGTTGTTTATAAGAGAGGTGATGCTGAAGGGAGGAACTTCTTACAGGAAATATATTTTGAGTTTCCTTTTAACATGATTGGTTATCTTTTAATACTGGCCTTTTTTGTTAGTTTACTTTTTGGCGTAGAATTGTCTTAGCGTATTTTTTTTCGTGGGATAAGTGGCAGCATTTTTTGGTCTGTTTTTTGATATGTGTGGATTTTACATTGTTATCAACGTACAGACGCCAGCACATCAAGCTACCCGAAACTGTCAGATTTTCCCAATCAACTTTGAACCTTATGTTTTAGCAATAAAGTTGAAAATCTATTAAAGAAATCTGACAGATTGTAGTAGCTTGATGTCGCTGGCGTCTGTACATTGTTAATAGGTATGGGAAGACAAGACAAAATAAAAAATCGTCATCAAATTGAAGCATCTGACTTTTGTTTGCCGGAACGGGGATATCGAAAGTGCGAATACTGCAACGGGTTGAAGTATTTTGATAAGTTCAAAAGAAATGATTTTCGGTTTTCGTGACGATGGTAAGAGACCAGACGGGATGACATTTTTGCCTTGGAAGGTGGGTAGGCCTCTGGTGTGGGACGCAACCTGTGTCGATACGCTTACGCCATCTCATGTTCTTAGCACGGCGGGCTGTACTGGCGCCACTGCTGCGGCTGCTGAGATCCTCAAGCAGCGCAAATACTGTAACCTTATGGGTAACTACAGCTTTGAGCCGTTTAGGGTCGAAACGCTCGGGTCATGGGGCCCGAGTGCACGTCTCCTTTTTGATGAAATTTCTCGCCGCCTGATCGACACTACGTGACCAGAGGGCTGGGTCGTCCTTTGTCCACAGAATTAGCATTGCCATTCAACGTGGCAATGCTGCTAGTCTTCTGGGCACGTTTCCGGATGACAGCGATGCGGACGAGTACTACGACGCGTAAATCCTTTTGTTTTTGTATTTATTTATATAGTTAGTTAGTTAGATTTTTTTTTTAATTTAGTACCTAGTTTAAACTGTCTGTAATTTATTTGTTATCAATAAACGATTCTCATGATTTAAACACAAAAAAAAAACTTTATAAATTGATTAGAAATATAATTATTTCGGTAGATGTCTTATAATAATAAAATTAATCTAACTTAATCTTATACTGGGACACCATAGTGGTGCGACCATGGTTCCACTGCCAGCAAAATGCATCCAGCTTAGTGGTGGGTATCTCACCGACCGTCCGATTGGTTGCGAAACCATGGATGCGCCACCATGTTGTCGTCCCAGTATAAAATTGCGCTCGTTAGCAGATTGAGAGAAGACTGCTTGGGACACATGCCTCCCCTCTTTTTAGAGGGAGTGGGTCGTTATCCACCACGTTGGCCCAGTCTGAGTTGGTAGATGTCACATGTCTTTGAATTTTGGTACTAGAACATGCCGGTTTCACCACAAAGTTTCCTTCTCCGTTTTGAGAGCAGTGGCGATGAAATAAATTGCACAAAGTAATTCGCCTGACTGGATTTTTACTCACGATGTACAACTCGTAAGTCAAGCTCGTTAAAACTGGGGCTTTATTGCTCAAACCTATAAGAGTGTCTAGGATAAAAGTTCCGTGCTATATTTTAAACCGTACCTACACACGCCCCACTTTTTCCCAAAAAAGTTCATATAACTCATACACATATCATTTTCTTCGATACCTACAAAAAGACGAGCACAAACTTGGAGATCACGAAACAAACATCGGAAAATCTAGTTTGCAAATAAAAACAGAAACATAAAATACAAAATAAGCATGATATGTTTATCTTGACACGACTTGAAGCAAACTCTTGAATCTTTTGTGTTCATGCTCTTTGCTATGCTTATTTCTAAAGATAGGGAATATAAAAGTAAAAGGAATATGTAGCAGTATTTTATCGATCTGCTATTGTGTGTGAGATTAGAATGAGAAATCTTATAATAATGCGATACTGTTTTTTATGGAATTTCATCATCATCTGCGTCGCCTTTTCCCAACTATGCTTGGATCAGCTTCCAGTCTAACTGGATGCAGCTGAATACCAGTATGTTACATGGAGCGACTGCTTATCGTTGTGGAGGTCAGATAAGCACTGGTTACTGGGTAATGCGATACCCCTTGGTAAGACTGAATTTCAGATTTTCGGGCTACTGACGACCCGTAACGACTGTCAAAGATCCACAAATGACAGCCGGGTCCAACGGCTTAACGTGCTCTTCTTTTTAGGTTTTGGTATGTGAAGATGGTCACCCATCCACTGTCCAGCCGCGGCAAGCGTAGCTTAACCTGATCGATCGACCCGTGCGGCTCTTTTTTTTATCATCATTACTTAGCCACAAGCACACCCCAAGTTTTCACTGTTTACAATAAAATCGCGAATCTTTTGAAATACTTATTCCAGAGACGTTCTAACGTCACACAGCCTTACTGTGACCCATTTCAATCAATCAATTCAGCCTATCGCAGTCCACTGCTAGACATAGGCCTCTCCCAGACTGCGCCACAACACCCTGTCCTCCGCCTTCCGCATCCAGTCTGTACCTTCGTCTGATCTAGCGGCCATCGGTCCATTGACAAACATGGCCAGCCCACTGCCGCTTCAGTTTGCTTACGCTGCAAGCTATGAGCTCAAGCAAACTGAAGGGCTCAACTGTTACTAATTAGACACAATTACTTTTTCTATTGTTACCGACTTTAATAAGGCTTCCTAACAGACGAGGGGCTATATTATGATAACATATTATTCAGGACACACTGTATGGCATAATATCGGCCTGTTCATAAAATAATTAATTGGCAAGGCATTGAGCTTGCTACTTTATATCCTTCATTTTCATTTACAAGTGGCGATCACTCTACAACTTCTAACAGGATTGACAATAGCTTTTTGTTAGCTTATGCCAATACGTGTATCAATACAATATTTGTTTTACTTACCCTTCATCGTTATCGCTGATAGAATGTCACTTTGTCTAGGCCTTTTGGCAAACCGACGACTTTTTCTCAACTTACAAAAAAGTATGTCATTGTAGTTTCTGAGATTCAACACTTCAAGGGAGAGGTCCATTTTCACAAGCAAGGGATGCTATAAATAACTAGTAATCCAGAACGTCACAGGTGTTGTAACTACCGCAGTTCTCAAGATAGCTTTAGGGGCTGCAGGCAAGGATTAATAACTAACCCGTTGGTTTCCTCACGGTCTTACTCTGCCGTTTACAGAACATAAAATATAGATTTTGTAGTTCCAACGTCTGCTAGTTTTCTGTGTAAGATTAATATTTTGCTTAATACTGACTTTTGATATTCTGCTGAATCTACATAGTTAGGGTTTACCTAATAATATGGAAATATTATGCAGTAAATTGGTGGAAAAACTTTAATAAGGATAAGCCCGTATTTCACCCAAAATTCTCCAAATATAATAAGTAAGTAAGTTATAAGTAGTAGTTTTTTCAAAACTCAAACTTCAAACTCAAAGTATTTATTTATAATAAACCAATTACAGGCACTTTTGAATTGTCAAGGTATCGGTCAGTCCGAAAGATGAAGCTAGTTGCCCATTCCAAAGCGTAGTAGGTACCTGTGGAGAAGAACGGGCAAGAAACTCCACGGACATGGACACTCTTTTAAATAAAAATTATATATTATGGTTACATTTTCAAAGTATTGGTTAAATCATTCATGTTAAAAATTATGCCTGTGAGGACGGTGTAGAACGTTAAAAGCGTCCGTAATTAATAGATAAAAATACAATTCAAATAATAATTTCAATTAAAATAAGCCATGGCAAGCCCGAAAATCTGGCAACCAGCCTTAGCCAGGGGTATCTTATTACCATATATTGGGTTTTGGAGGTCAGATAGGCAGTCGCTCTATGTAAAATACTAATTTCCAGCTGATTCCGGTCAGACTAAAAGCCGATCCCTACATGGTTGGGAAAAGGCAGACAGATGATTAGTCTTCGAAACCAGATGATTTTTATACAATAAACTTAGTCACTATCACTACCCCCCCCCCATTACTCATAGCATTGAACCCTATTTCCTGTACCATATTGTACATGTACATTGTACACGAAAGATACAAATCCACGAGTATTGTACAATCATCAATATTATCGTCAAGAATAAAGGTCTACCGCGGAAGTGTGGTGATATAGAAAAAGAAAACTGTAGAGAAGCGAAACTCCTATGAAGCCCGACATGGCTTACTTTCCCTCTGATTTTGCAGCACTATCAAAACTCATTTTGATATTTATGATGTGGTCGTTATTGCGTTGCTGTCACTGAAAAATGTGTCAAAATCACAGTGATCTTCTCTATTCTCGCTGAAATAAGGTAGCTGTCAGGTTGTTCCTGTCAGTAGTAAAATATTCCTGTCAAATTCAATACATTACATGCTTGTTCTTTATTTTTCCACGTTGATTGAGATTCATGTCAGGGTGCTTTCCTTGAAAATAAATCAGATGATTAAGTTAAATAGTGTGCCTTCACTAATTTTAACCACCTGTGCGATTTTGTAACCATCTCACCGTGAAAGCTTGGGTGAAGTGAGCGTAAAGTGAGCGGTCATTCGCTAGGGATTAACACTATTAAGTGCTCACTTCACTTATGATTTCACGGTGAGATTTTTAGACAATCGACCGGCTGGCATTCTTTTCCTCGGTCTCTCGTTGCTTCGGCGGTGCCATCCGTCTTCAGGCACCCAATAAAAACTCTTGCCTAGCGTTCTAAGATGATAGCCTTTTTGCCAAGGTCTGGGTTTTGATCTCAGCCAGATTTTTTATTAATTTATTAATGCACTAGCAGCGCCCCACGGGTAGACATAAGTCTCGATCCCTTGGGAATATCTCGATAAAAAGTATTCTATGTCCTACTGCAGGGCATGGTCTACCAATGTTCCATGGTCTACTTTCACCCAATTCCGTGCAGCCGTTAAATCGTGAAATAATAAGAAACAAACATACATGAAATCAAATCTTTCCTGTTTATAATATTGTTTAAGAATATTTATTTTTATTTACATTTATCTTTTTTTATACACAGTTCCTATAAACAATAACGAATCGGTTTGCTTACAATGGTTGCATTTTTTTTTTTGCCAAACTGGGCATACAGATTCTTAAGCTAATTTTACCTGTGATAGTTATTTCCATATGGAAGGGTCTAGTATGCAAAGCTTTGCATAAACCTCTTAAGGTTTTTGCTTAATTATTGGTAAAGATACAAAAAATAACAGTCCATAAATTATAGGAATTGGCCATTAATAATATTCATTTAGATGCGTGAAAACTGCACACTGTCTGTTCTTTAGCCACCCAGAATAAGTTTGCCCTTCTTTGCTCTTTCGCTTCTATACTTATTCATTCTGTGGCAGTACCTACTAATATGTATTTGTAGATAAAAAGCGTGTATGCGGTACGTACCGCTACTGATCGTAATTACGTTACATCATTACGTATTTGATGCGGTCGCGGTAAGCTTTTTTTAGTTTATCGTATGGGTGTAAGAAAGTACGGAGTCTTTTTTTTGCTGGAGATTTTACAAAAAAATACAGAAACTTGGTGTAACTTAAATAACGCACAACCTCATAAGGGGTCATTGTACTCATCATTATGAACAACTTTTATTATGAGACCAAACCTGAAATCGCGAAAAAAAAATCAGTTGTTCCCTACATTTTGACGAGTTATGCGAACATAAATATAGGGAACAGCTGATTTTTTTTCGCGATTTCAGGTTTGTTCCCACAGTAAAAGTTGTTCATAATAATGAGTACAATGACCCATTATGAGGTTGTGCGTTACTTTAGTTACATCTTGTATATTACATATTATTAGAGAAAATACAGACTAAGTTCACCAAATCACTGCAGCAGTGGAGCAGTGGTGTCCTATTGGTAACGGCCACGAAGTTACGTGTTGTAGGACGTAGTTTCGAACCCAGACAGACGCTTTACTGTGTGTAAGTTATTTCATCACGCTGCTCTCAAACGGTGAAGAAAAACATCGTGAGGAAATCGGCAAAATGTCATAGAACCAAAAATTCGATGCCATGTGACATCAACCAATCTGCATTGGGACCGCGTGGATTACGGCCCACTCACTCTCACAGACAGGAGGCTTGTGTCCCAGCAGTGGGAAAATTATAGGCCGATTATGTACAGACGCCAGCACATCAAGCTACCCGAAACTGTCAGATTTTCCCAATCAACTTTGAACCTTATGCTTTTGCGATAAAGTTGAAAATCTATTAAATAAATCTGACAGATTGTAGTAGCTTGATGTGCTGGAGTCTGTACACCAAATCATCACATGTCATGTCATGTCAAACAAAAAAAAAAAAAACAAAACAAATATTGAATTTTACACTACGATTTTACGTCCAGACTATTTTCTCAGAAACCTGAGCAGTACAAAGACATACTTTTACTAAAGATTTCCAAGTATTTTTTTTTTCTTGAGAGAAAAAACGGACGATAGCCCGGTCGCTGTTTTTGTTGTGAGCAACAAAAAAAGCGACCGGACTTTCGTCCGTCCGTACATCGGCCACCACAACAGAGTTATTACCGCCAAGATATCCACAATTGAATTAAGATAGTGTCATTAACTCGGAATTGCCGACAGAAAATATCACCACCACAAAAACTGGTGAGAAACGTGTTTTTGAATGAATTCTTTGCATTTTATATTGAGTTGGTAGTAATTGTGAGTTTTGGTGTTTGTGTTGTAACTGTAAGTGATGCTTATGGTACTTATAATAAAATCTGTCCGTTATTTGTTGATACAGTCATCGACTGACCTAAGACCATTTTGTCTGTGTCCAATTTTTTTTTATTACGTCAACAGACGTTAGAGGTGTCCTTCCTCTGGGCCGGGCGGTTAAGCCAAGCCCCCGGCGCTGCGCTGGCATTATGATTGCCTCCATTCGCTTTCCGACTAACCCGCCTCAAGAAGCCCGTTGAAAATTTTCTTCTCAAGATTGCTCTTTGTGGTAGAAACTACAGCTGCGTTGGTGTACCTGCACCGTAGTGGCAGGTTCACGGCCAGTGTCAATCGACGAATGTCAATCTATCAGCAGCGACGCATCTCCCTTGTTTCTCCACCGTGCCTTCTGCAAATCAGAGGGACACGTAGAAGAAATTCGCCACAATACCCTCTCTGAAAAACTCCAACACCTTTTTCAAGGAGAGATTAGGTATTGTTCATGCCCAAGGTGAACGCGCCCGGCAACTGCTCTTCCCCTCGAACGTATCCATAAGAGTCCAGCAGGTATCAGGCATACGAGGAGGTTTTCTTCTTACAGCCCCCGTAAACAGGTCCTGAGTGCCAGCGGATAGTAAAAAAAAAATAATTGCCATAATCATTTTTCACATGACGGAAATGTTTTGTCCTTACGGCTGTACTGAAAAAGATAATCCAGTAACCAAGAGTTTAGTCACTGAATACTGATAATATTACTAATTTAGTGTCAAGGAATAGGTACTTAGTTCCTAGATACTACTGCGACTATCAATAGACACACCACACATACAAATGCGTTTCTGACACCTGTCCGTAGTAGTTAATAAAGTTCAAACTCGTAAAACACGTATTCATTTGCATGAAACTGACAGGTGTCAAGAACGCATCTCTCGTCAGTCACACCATAGTCATAGTTACGTTGCCATTACTAACCTCAGACCAAACTCCTGCCGACTAAGCGGTTCTATTTTGAGGATTCAGTTGTCACAACTTGGAAACTCGTTTAGGGCCACTGTTGATTTAGATTTATTATTAGGGCTTTTTAAGCCGCCTCAATAGATCTTTTGACTAGCTCAAATGGGCCCATCACACTGAGAGATTATTGTATGCACACATCAAGCTACCCGAAACTGTCAAATTTTCCCAATCAACTTTGAACCTTATGCTCTAGCGATAAAGTTGAAAATCTATTAAATAAATTTGACAGATTGTAGTAGCTTGATGTGCTCATCGTCTGTAAACTTCCAACAATCTTGTTTAAAGAACCATTAATAGTTATACACTTTAATCCCTTCTCCCCATTTCCAAATTTCCCTTTCAAATCAAAAACGGCTAAAATATTCAGATTTCGAAAAACAATTTTGATAAGAGCAAACAAACTATCCGGAATCGAGTTAGTAAGCGGAAAATAGTCGATTATCCTCTCGAGTTCGGGACTTTGAACAAAATCAATTATACACTGACGTTAGGGGGCTAAAGGGATATCTTTGGCATGGAAGCCGTATCGGATGTCGAACCGAGCGAATTTTAAAGAGTTGGAATAGTCGCTTTTATTTCGGGAAGATTCGGAATGCTGTTTCGTTTTGTTAATGTATCGTTAGTTATGGGGAAGTATAGGTAGATAAGGTTCAAGACTTAACGATTGTTCGGACTTTATATATTATCCGTTTGTATTTTTATAAAATCCTTGTACTTAGGTACTTAATTTTAGGTTTTTTCGTACAATTACGTCACAGGCATCAATGCCCGTATTTTCCAAACGCAGTTTACAAATAGTTTGGAAATCAATGAGAAGTGAAAAAAGTAAGGTTGTTAGTATTCAATTGTAGTGCTTAATACAATGGCTGCCTGTTCCGTTCAGAAATGGATGATCCTGAAAGTTATTTATTTAGTAAGTACAAAAATGTACCATCGCGGATTCACACTGGCGGTGCACCTCTTTTTAACCTTATTACTATGGACATAAAGGTGAAAATTACATAGGCCAACTCAAGTCAACCTTTGATTAAAGCAGTGACAAACATTGGTAGGCTTACAAAAATCAAGTTATGTTTTATTTTGTTTTATGGATTTCAGATACCTAGCAGTTTACTATAAATAGATCTTAAACGTTCCACGACAAATTAAAGAAACCTTATCAAATCACACCACTCAAACATTCATCTCACATACCCACCTACACGATTGTATTCCACACATTACATTGTGCTCCCGATCCAAGCTTACTCTGTGGTTTCCGGCACAAACAGTACAACCCACACACTTCCCGGGGATGGGGCAATTTAAATAATACATCTATGAACTTGAGGTGTGTATGTTATTGTATTAATAACATAATTTCAAGACTATTAATACAAACTTCTAACTTCCTATGATTCTGCTATTTGCCATTAAACTTCAATAAAGCAATTCATAATTTGTGGACTATTTTACTAATCTCCATACAAAACTGTCAAACAGATTAATTGCGTGATATGAATTTTACGCAGATAATTATGTTTTTTTTTTTTGTAATCGTTGCCATTGTGTTTTATTTACATTAAGTTTTAAATTATTTTTACCAAACCAGTTTTGTTTTCAAAAGATTTTACAGCAGTATTCATCTTAGATTCTCGGCAGAAACAAAAAAAAATCATTGGCAAAAATAATTAGTGTTATGTTCGTTATTCGTTTTCTAATATACTCAACCAATTCATTTAGGAATAGGATGAAAAAATTGGGCCCAGAACGGAGCCCTAAGTGACACTAGAGATACAGTCACTAGGTTCGATTTATGTATTTTTTCCTCCATCCACAGCCGTCTTTATCGCTATATCCTGACGTTTATTATGCAAATAGGAGCTGACCAGCTTCAATACATCTTCCCGTATACCATAATGTTCCAACTTGGCCAGAAGAATTGGTGTAATGGTCTACTGTATCGAAGGCAGAACTAAGGTCCAGAAAAATACCTGCCGCTTTATGCTTTTAATTTAAACTACAGATAACCTCGTTAATGAATGCCCCAATAGCGTCAAAAATCAAAAGTCATTTATTCAAACTAGGCTGAGAATCAGCACTATTCAAACGTCAAAATTATAAAAGACAGTCCACCAAAACGCCCACCCTTCACCACTTCCTAGTGCTTTCGCTGGGGAGAAGAAGTAGCGCCACAAACTTCCCAGCAGCACAGCTGTCTGTCAGTAGTTCCCAATGATTTTTGGCATCTGAATTGCTGACTATTTAAAATATTGTGAGTTTTTTAGGTGCCTCATGAGCCAATTCTTCATAATTTTTTCGAATATCTTTGATAATACAGCCAATAGGGAAATCGTTCTGTGGTTAGCAAGATCTGTTTTTTCTTAAAAATTGGAAGCACACGAGCGATTTCAAACTGACCAGGGAATAGGCCTGTCGCGATGCACTCATTATAAAACGAAGCTAATGGAGTTGCCAACAAGTCAATATTATCTTTATTAATAGTCAAGGGGATTTCGTCACAACCAGTAGTAGTTTTATAGGGCATATTTTTAACCATGCTGTAAGTTTTTAAAGGTGTGACTGCGTCAACACTCATGTTGAGTGGTATTGTATTAATAATATTATAATTGCACGACTATTAATAGCAAGGTATAATATTTTACCTGTTATTCACGAAAACTCTTTCGTAGATAGAGGTAAAAAAAAGAACATTTATTTTTAGCATCGCAATAACAACCTTGACAGTAAAAATTTAAAAGAAAAGATAGATATTAAAAACAAAACAAAAAAGTTTATAGTGAACATAACACTTTATAGTGAACATAATATTGACATGAGATCTTCATGTCAATATTATGTTCACTATAAAGTGCTTAAGTGTTGATTATTGGAGAACGAGGAAGACTGATCTACCGTGATACAGTTTTTACTAGTACGGAGGTCAGTGTGAATTATCACACTGACCTCCGTTCTAGTAAACGAGGGATTAACAAAAGAAGAGGTAGACAGCAAGTAAGAAATATGTGGTCATATTTAAGAGTGTGGTACAGACCATCTGCATTAAAGCAGTGGTGGCTCAGTGGAAAGGGCAGGTGTTTTACTTTTTTGTAAATTATTTCATCACCACTGATCTTAAAACGGTGAAAGAAAACATCGTGAGGAAACCGGAATGACCTCGAACCAAAAATTTGAAGACATGTGACATTTACCCACCCGCACTGGACCCGCGTGGTGGATCATGGCCCACTCCCTCTCACCGAGAGGCCTGTGTCCCAGCAATGGGAACATATATATAGGCTGACTATATGATTTACACTATTTACAGACCATCAAATTGACCAAGATAGACTGATTAATTTTTTGCGATCATTAACATAGTAATCACGAAAAAACTATCAGCTCACCCATAGATTTGGAACAAGTAGGTATTGAAGTTCCGCATGGGTAAGCATCATGCAGTATTTATTTATTCCCCTTGGGAAAGTTGTTCTGTTTTATGGAATGTACAATCACCAAAAGAGATATAAGTAACCAGGGTCATCGGATATAACTGAAGTTTACTAAGAAATCGATGGATGTTTTCGAATGATATTTAATTTGATAAATGAAGTGTTTGTTTTTTATACGTTAAAATAAATTTCATTGAAAACATCCATCTATTTCATACTAAAATTCAACTATATACGACAGCCCTGGTTACTTATCTCCTTTGGTGACCGTACCTCACCTTTAAATTTGACCATACATTTCTGATACATCATCATCTGCCTAGCCTTTTCCCAACTATGTTGAGGTCGGCTTCCAATCTAACCGCATGCAGCTGAATACCAGTATTTTACATGGAGCGACTGCCTATCTGACCTCCACAACCCAGTTACTGGGTAATACGATACCCCTTGGAGAGACTGGTAGTCAGACTTTCGGGCTTCTGACTACCCGTAACGACTGTCAAAGATACACGAATGACAGCCGGGACCAACGGCTTAACGTGCTTTCCGAGGCACGGAGGGGTCTCGCCGTACATTTCTGATACACGCTGTATAATTATATCGTAGTACAAATTATACCTCGTAATGCTGTAATTTCCTTATATAGGAGGTGAACTTATTGTCATTGGACACAAATCTAGACTCCGGTTTCATGATCATCATCATTTCAGCCGAAAGACGTCCGCTGTAGGACATAGGCCTCCCCAAAGTACGGCTACTTTGACCGGTTCTGTGCTTTCCGCATCCAGCTGACTCTGAGTCCAGTTTGCTAAAGACCACTTCTTCTTCCCAGCGAAAGCACTACGAAGTGGTGAAGGGCGGGCGTTTTGGGGGACTGTCTTTTGTAATTTTGATGTTCTAAAAGTGCTGATTCTCAGCCTAGTTTGAATAAATGACTTTTGATTTTGATTTTGCTCAACTCGGAAATTAAACCTAGAACCCCACGCTCAGTAGCTAGACTTGACTTTCAAGGTTCAATAGCAAAACAATCACGTCTGTGAAGTTTCGCCAAGTAAACCACTAAGTAACATTGTATTACCATTTACTTTTTCTAGGAACACACTTTCTCTTTCAAAAAAGAAAGAGAAAAATCTTTTCACTTAAAACTATTCCTACTTGCCCGTATAAAAAACATTCACTTTACTTAAAAAAAAAAAACTAACAACTAGATTAACCACAGCACCATCGAGTTCCATTCGAAAATCGAATTCCTACGATACTCGATAACCCTTGAAACGATGCAAGGCACTATCGGCCAAAATAACCTGACCCCCTATCCTTATCAAAATTCTTTTCAGAGCTCCGTTTAAGAAAACAATTGCGAACCGTTGCAGTTTAATTTACGTTGGTGGCCTGATAGAGCAAAAACAGTTCATTTGGCACCTGAATTTCGGCCAGCTCTTTTTATATTGTGCTCAGTTTTTCGGGTAGTTTTTTTATAGAAAAATATGTATGTTTAGGTTAAGGTATTTATTTATGTATGGGCCATCGAAGCCTGAAATAAATAAATAGATTTTTTTAGCTCGAATACTGAATTGAATATCAGATTGCTCGAGTTTTTATTCGATATTGAATGAGTGATGTTCAAGCATTCACTTTATTTTTTTAATTGAAGATTCGTTAAGGCGCTTTTGATAGCAATTTGCTTTATTTATTCTTTTATGAGGACTTTGAGTGCGGTTTCAAGTTGTTTGATAATAGAGTCTGTTTCTGAGACTTACAACATATATATAGGAGCTATTATTAAGGAAAATTTCAAAATAATAGGAACGTCGTGATTTAGGTATTCAGTTTTTATTATTTATTGCTGCTTGAGTATAATATTATAGTTTTCAATGTTTGTGTTGGTATATACAGGTATGAGGAACAGTGTGTAAAGTTCACTGATTCTACATATAAAAGGTAGGATTTTTAGACCAGACTGACGCTGTAACTGGTGGGCAACTGTCCAACGATGAATGTCGTTGTGTGTATAATTATGCTAGTGGCGCAGTAAACTCTGCTTGCGCGATGCAGGATTTTGCGTGACGTCAGTGTGATGCGTAGTTCCCATGTGGCGATGTAGATGCCACCACAGGTATATTTGCATGTGCTAGCTGGCATAATATGGCAAATAATTTAATATTTCGTGTTTCGTAATGTTCATTATTATGTATTTAGAAATATATATGTATGTTTATTAGTTGCCTAGTACTCATAGTACAAGCTTTGCTTAGTTTATAATGATAATGAAAATGATAGCTGCCAGACCGGACTGTCCCTTTCAGGGACACTGGGTGGGGACAGTCATAGGGTCAACTTAAGTAAATAATTTGTATTAACTAACAATACTAACCTACCTATTTAAGCACCTTTGTTACTAACACCAAAATGCTAACAAAACTATGGACCTTATAGTAGTCTGAAATAAAGTTTTATTTATTTATTTATTTATTTATTTATTTATAATAATAATAATAATATTTTATTCATAAGTTCACATAAGTATAAATTACATAGAAGTTACATCATTACAAAGTTACATATTAATATAAGGAAAATATTAACTATGCCTAAAATAAATCTAGTTTATCACTTATATATTATATTGGTTAAAGGCCTACTGAATTTAATAGCGACCTGCCTGATGTAGGTTTATTCAAACCTGTGTTTCAGGCCATCACTTGACAACGCTGAGTGCTTTAGTGGACTATTATGTTACTGAACATAGAGCTAGCATACATTATATATGATACATAGTAATTATATTTTTAAATAAAAATTGACTTAACATTAATAAAATGATTGCATTACTTCTAGCAATTTTTCGGTGTCTGAGTAATTAAATGTCTGTTTGGGACTAGTTTGGGACTAGATGGCGTTGTATGAAAGTTGTGGAATATTATTATTATTATTTACTATATAAAACTATTATCACTACATAGTATAAAACAAAGTCGCTTCCCTGTCTGTCTGTCCCTATATATGCTTAGGTCTTTAAAACTACGCAACGGATTTTGATGCGGTTTTTTTTAATAGATTGACTGATTCAAGAGGGAGGTTTATATGTATAATACATGCATAATATAGTAGAGAAACACTGATAATTTTAGAGGTTTCTAATGTGATGTCGTAAATAAACACATTTTTTTGCGCTTACATTGTAAACGCTGGCTGAACCCTTCGAGATAGATCCAAATAATGTGCTACAGTATTGTACATCTTAAAAAGGTCTACAAAAAAGTCCGCGATGGTATATGTCTATCTCTTAGGGATAACCCACAATAACGATTTTTTATACTTAACTTTTTACGAGAAATGATGGCTCTAAAATTATCAGTGTTTCTCTACTGTATTATGCATGTATTATAAATATAAACCTTCCTCTTGAATAACTATCTATTTAAAAAAAACCGCATCAAAATCCGTTGAGCAGTTTTAAAGATCTAAGCATACATAGGGACAGACAGACAGCGGAAAGCGACTGTGTTTTACACTATGTAGTGATCAGCATTGCACCCGTGCGAAGCCGGGGCGTGCCGCTAGTTTTCTATATAAAATGAATTTCTTCTCACTGAACAGATAGCTGTGTGCTGGGGAGTTCGTTGCACCGCTTCTTCTTCTCAGCTATAGCACTAGGAAGTGGTGAAGGGTGGGCGTTTTGGGGGACTGCCTCATGTAATTCTGACGTTCAAAAAGTGCTTATTTTTAGCCTAGCATGAATAAATAACTTTTGATTTTAAGATTTTTAATATTTGGTGGCCCTGTGGTTAAGACCACGCCTCTCATACACGAGGTTGTAGGTGCAAGTCCTGGCAAGTACAATATATTTAAATTCATAAACATCTTGAGGAAATCTGGTCTTATACTCCTTTATTCATAAATGACATTGTCTAGAATCGACCTGTGCAACACAAGTATTGGACATACACGATAATTAATGTCTATTTTATTATATTAGTTGCAACTTTTGTAACACGGACTAGCTGCATGCCAAAATGAACATTATAAAGTATTTTACGCGACTGATAATATGAATTCCCGGCATCTTTGCCAAACGTCATGTCGTGCCGAAAAATATTAGGGAATAAGCTTTAGAAAAAAATTGCACAAGTACTTAATTGTCTAGTTAGGTACTAAAAACAGCTAAAATATGTATTATGATATTGTTTTTCAGTTTCATAAAAATCACTCGGAGCCATGGAAACCTTATGGTTCGATTATAACCTCAAAATTTTTTTTTTTTTTTTTAATATATCTAAACTGCAGCTAGTCCATTAAAAAAATGAGATCTTATAGGAGTTTACTAATGATCGACAAAACAACACATCATTTTCCGACGCTCTTGGTTCCAGGGCGAACAATGTATGGGCGCAGAGCAATGTCCTTTGCTTAAACTTATGTAATGATTAGAGACTGTTTAATTATATATTTTTGACGTATAAATATCACTTCACTTTAATAATATTGTTTATAAACAAACTCCATAGTTAATATAAGTATTTAGTTAATGTAATTTTTGTATTGTATAGTGATTTCTTAGCTATTTATCCCGTATGTTGTACTTACCATATTTTGTCTCAGCATCACCCTAAGGTTGACTGGTAGAAAATGCCTCAGGCATTAAGTCCGCCTTTGTACAGTGATTTTTTTTTACTTGTACACCCGCCAGCACATCAAGCTACCCGAAACTGTCAGATTTTCCCAATCAACTTTGAACCTTATGCTTTAGTAATAAAGTTGAAAATCTATTAAAGAAATCTGACAGATTGTAGTAGCTTGATGTGCTGGCGTCTGTACATAAAGTTTTAAAAAATAATAAATAAATAAATACGTTTGAAATCTCTAACCCATCTTGAGCAAGCGCGGAGATCAATGTTCGTGCCTTTACTGTTTAAGAAGAGGTATTTGCCCTGCAATGGGACGATCAACGGCTGGTAGTATAGTCAGAAATCATCATCTGCTGAGCCTTTTCCCAACTATGTTGAGGTCGGCTTCCAGTCTAACCGGATGCAGCTGAATACCAGTATTTTACATGGAGCGACTGCCTATCTGACCTCCACAACCCAGTTACTGGGTAATACGGTACCCCTAGGTAAGACTGGTTGTCAGATTTTCGGGCTTCTGACTACCCGTAACGACTGTCAGAGATCTACGAATGACAGTCGGGACCGACGGCTTAGCGTGCTTTCCGAAGCATGGAAGGGTCTCTGTATCTAAAGATGGTCACCCATCCACAGACCATCCGCAGCAAGCGTAGCTTAACATGATCGATCGACCTGTGCGGCTGTTATTATTTAGCCACGGGCCCCTCAGTATAGTCAGAAATGATAAGCAATTTATTTTAATTAATAAAAGGGAAACCACTTTAAAACATTAAACTAAGGCAACAATAATTGCGTAAAGACTCCAGAACTTGGCAAGACCAAATAAAAAATAAATACTCCACCCTCTGAATAAGGTCCCTTCGCCGTGAGTAATATAACAACTAGTCCCACTATTTCAACGTGAAGCGGTGAAAGGGTTACATTTCATATTTGTACACTCGCTACAAACATTATGTTTATTCAACCCTCCCTTTGCTATGATGTTGGAAGTAAAATGGAACTACTTGGTACATATTTGAACAACGATAGTGATTTTCACATCTTATATTGGCACTGTTCGTTGGGTTGCAATCATTGTATCTTTAGTTCTAGATATCTTTTGTTTGGTAATACTAGTAAGGTCGCATTCCACCAAGCTTTTATACATAGAATAAACCTTATACTCAGTATAAATTTTGAATATTTGACAGTTCTTTCATACTAGAACTGTCAGATGTCAATTTTATTCCACGAATAAAAGTTATCTGACTTTGGTAAAATCAGCCCTGAGTAAGAACAGTAATTAGGTATTCTTATATTGTATGTTTATAATAATATTTAAATTAGAGAATTGTTGTGATTTTATGTGTTCTGTTTTCCCTTTTACACACGTTATCTACATCTCTTAATGTACTCTCCTATCGCAGGTATGCTAGAAGAGGTTTCATTAGAAATGAGCATCACCTTTGCACAATTTTTTCTGTT
Source organism: Eremobia ochroleuca (assembly GCA_949629135.1). Taxonomy (NCBI): domain Eukaryota; kingdom Metazoa; phylum Arthropoda; class Insecta; order Lepidoptera; family Noctuidae; genus Eremobia; species Eremobia ochroleuca. The sequence goes on from OX451410.1 coordinate 7,268,954, forward strand.
TCTTTCTTCCGTACAGACAGTTTCTTCCTGTATAGATGCCAGCACATAAAGCTACGACGATTTGTCAAATGTCTTTAATAGATTTTCAACTTTATCGCAAAGCATAAGGTTCAAAGTTAATTGGGAATATTTGACAGTTTCGGGTAGCTTGATGTGCTGGCGTCTGTACATAAATGAAATGGTTATATGAATAAATAAGTCAAAGTCGATTTTTCCAATCTAGAAGGTTCTATTTGCGTGGTCTCTAAGATTGACTAGGCTATTCAGTCTATATTGTTCCCACTCCTGAAAGACAGGTTTCCTATCGGTGAGAGGGATTGGGCTATAATCCACCACGCGAGCCCAGTGCGGGTTAGTCAGCGAAACACGACGCCGACACTTCGTGTGCAGTAGTATAAGTTTGTTATGTTGTATTTATTTATAGTATTTTTAAGTTATATTATTATAGTATTGTATTTGTGATAATTTTGTATGTATAAGTTTATAAGTATGTTTTTAGTAGTATGTATTGTTTTTCTATGGGCCTTAGTTGCCTGAAATAAAGGAATAAATAAAAAAATAAAAAAATGTCAGATGTCTTCGAATTGTTTGTTCTAGGACATGCCAGTTTCCTTACGATGTCTTATACTACACCTGCTTGGAAAGTACCTTGATACTTTATCAAATTTACGGTAGAAAGTACGTCATTGCATATCGAACAAATATGCGGGGAGAAAACGCATCTGAGCGGGAGAGAAAAGTGTATGAAAATCCATTTCTTACGTGGTTTTTCTTTTTTAATTTTGGGTAAGACTATGCGCCGGTAACCTAAATATCAAAAGCCAAAAAGTTTTTACAGTGAGTTTTTATCTCCAAGTTCGCAAAATGACACTGGCCACTAGCTGTGTGTTGGATGGTGTCGGGCTGGCAGTGCGATCCTGCGGCGGCAGGATAAACAATTTGAAAAAAGAACATGTGAAAATTGCAGACGCCATTGGCGCCATTTCCAATTTGTGTGTTGTTTGAGGATTCAGTTTTCGTAGAAAGTAAAATAAAGATTTCGTTTTTTATTTTCCTCGTAGGTGTAGTAAAAGCACTATGTATCACTCGAGAGAAAGTGCGATTCTCGATCTCGGGTGTTTTAAAGCCCTCGCCTACGGCTCGGGCTTCAAACGACACCCTCGACGGTAATCGGTCACTTTCTCCTCTCGGTGAACAATGTACTATTCCTTCACCGTTTTGAGAGCAGTGGTGATGATATAATTAACACAAAGTAAAGCGCCTGTTTGGGTTAGGTTGGGAAAACGCAGGGTGTCTAAAATGTTTGAAAAGCTTACACCAATATCAATCTACCTAGCTTTTTCCCAACTATTTTGGGGTTGGTTTCAAGTCCTACTGCATGCAACTGAGTACCAGTATTTTACATGGAGCGGCTGCCTATCTGACCTCCACAACTCGTATACTCCTTTGTAGGACTGGTTGTCAGACTTTTAGGCTTCTGACTACCCGTAACGACTAATCAAAGATCTAAGAATGCTGGGATTAAGGGCTTAACGTGCTTTCCGAGGCGTGAAAGGTCTCGATATGCAATGGACGGTCACCTATCTACGAACCGTGCCAGGCGTAGTTTAACCTTCAATCGACCATTGCGACTGATATCATTTAGCCACGAGCTCCAAGTTTTGGTGGACCAAAGCACATATCAATCTCACCTTAAATAGTCCTATTGCTCATTTGTCTGGATGCGGAAATTAAAAATGACAGTTGTTACGAATCGTTGTTTAATATCACCTTTTTGGAACATTAATGTTTGTATTCGAAATTCTAGTGTTACTGTCAGATTGGTCTTGTCACCGGTTTTCGGTGTATAAGAAAATAAACTGTGGCTACTAAACCAGCGCTTTCTATCTACGATCAGTAATATTTTGCGGTGACAAGACCAATCTGACAGTAACACTAGAATTTCGAATACAAACATTAATGTTCCAAAAAGGTGATATTAAACAACGATTCGTAACAACAGTGTTCTATACAGTTACCAACCTTACTTAAAAACATATTCTGATAATTTGCCTTCTCCATATTACTTCTCACATCCGCGCCCACGACCTTTTCTATCTAAAATATTAACGTTGGGCACGTATGAAAAACGTTTGAGGCGGCGGCGGGCACAGCCTCGGGCACAGTATGGCCTCCATTCGTGGTTTCATTAATTAATCATCGTCTGTAATTCATGGGAGCCGAGTGGTTTGCGTACTTCATAATTCTGTTATTGAAAGTTAATATCCTTGGTTATTTTTGAGAGGAAAAATGACAGAGCTATAAGTGGTTTTGATTGGTACTTTCTTAAATAACGTATGATACAATTAAGTGCCATGACCAGTCAAAACGCTCGTTTTGACTCCAAGAGGCTCAAAACTGTAGTTACCCATAAGTTATCTGCGCCGCTTGAGTGTTCCAGTAGTCGCAGTAGCGGTGCCAGCACATCCAGCCATGATTAGAACATGAGATAGCGCGTGAATCATGATTTCAAATTAAATTACATACCGCCAAAAAGTCCAAAAATCTTTGGCCCAAAATTCAGCTGCGTGAACTCCGCTCACTGACGCAGTTATAAGGAAAGAAGTAAGTATACATATCAGTACTATCTGCTAGTAACATCAAACTACACAGCATGGTGGTCACGGATTTTTTCTCTTTAAGAGTTTTTTGTTTGCCACTAATAATATTATGGTTTAGTTTCACGTGTTTTCAATTCTAAAGGCCCATGAATATTAAAAAGAAAACAAATACTAATACTAGGCCTAAGTCCACTAATTTACCAACATTTTTTATGACAAATCTATCGAAAACGCACAATCGAGAACGCTAAAGCGTTTTTATATTGGTGAAATCAGGGCCCTTCCTGGTCACGTGTTATATTGTTTTGATTTTGAAAGTTTATTTTCAATTGAAACTTTATAATTGCACAGAAAAAGTTACCCGTTCATGTTGCCTTGCGCAACAATGTGATTTTTTCATAGAAACTCCTCTTTCCCCTACCAAACTTTATACGGATTCACACCGACCGTTTACAACACCAAACATTTACATCACCAATATCCTAAATCCAAGCAAATTGTTAAGAAAACAAGAATCCTTATTGGAGCACATACAACAAAAGAGTTGTAATAACAAAGAAAATATTAACAAAGCGTGATACAAAAGTTGGGAAAGAGACCTTATCAATGACTCTGGGCGACAAACAAAATGTAGAACGAAATATAATATTTAATCAGCTGCTAAACATCTAATACAATGGCGACAGTAAGTTACATTGTGGAAATAAACAAAAGAAGGTTTACATGAGTTCTTGGAAATATTATGTAAGCAGAGGCCCCAGACAAAGTAAGAATGTGAAAAGTCAAATGTGTTTTATTATTATTTGGTTAGACACTTGATGTGTATCAAAATTAATTTATCCTGTCGATTTTTGAAGGAGTTTGGTGTGGGAGCAGTCAAAACATTTTCTCGGACCCTATTCCATGCTGTTACAACTCAGTTAAAAAAAAATTGCTTCAAAGCTTTTTTCTTTGATGAATTTTCCCATGGCTTTTGGGAATGCCTACACAAATGTTTGTTGGCATTCAGTGTGTAAAGGTCTTGAAGGCTGGACTTCGTAGTGTTCTGTAAGTATTTTGTACGTATCAATGACGTATAGGACTGATATAAACTAAAGAAAAGCTTCTAATCCATCCTGTTGAAAGTCTTTATAGAATAAAGAAACGATTTGAAAGTGATTGTCACTTGTCTACCCTCAGGTCACTAATAATAAGAATGTATACCTCGGTAAAGAAAGAGATACGTTTAAAAAATTATAATCATTGTTGACTGAATGCCTTGTTTTTTTAATGGTCGAAAGCGAATCCTACGCGAAATATTTTTGGTCCATTCCCTGGGCCAGGCAGTGTTAAAAGTTTTACCATTTGGAAATTCTTTCTCATTATTGAAGCTTGTAGTCCGGATTGTAATAGGTTCGCCATAGGACCTTTATTTGGCGAATTGTTGCTGTACTTATCCACTTCTGCGTATTTTTTCCTGGAATAGCGGCGACATGTTTTGTTATGACCAAAATCATATAAGGTTTACTGGGGCAATTACGATAGTGGATACAATTCCTTTGGATGATAATTTCTGCTAAACGTATTTTTATATAGCAAAAGCAACGCCTTATCGTGCCTCGGAAAGCACGTTAAGGCGTTGGTCTCGGCTGTCATCACGGACGATTGAAAGTCGTTACGGGTAGTCAGAAGCCCGAAAGTCTGACAACCAGTCTTACCTAGGGGTATTGTATCACCCAGTAATTGGGTTGTGGAGGTCAGACAGGCAGTCGCTCCATGTAAAATACTGGTATTCAGCTGCATCCGGTTAGACTGGAAGCCGACCCCAACATAGTTGGGAAAAGGCTAGGCAGATGATGAAAAGCAAAATGGACAGCGTGTGTTAAAGCCAATATAAAAATGCCGCTACATCGGGTAGAAATTATCATCCAACGGAAGTTATCTTCCATCGTAATTGCCAAAGTAAACTATATTTCAATCCCACCAAAACCATTTCAAAGACAATCCAAACTGAGTCCACTACACTCCACTCGATTGTGTATTAAATCACACAGATTTACAAAAAAAAAAGGCAAAAGTGTATTTCCACCATGTGTTACGTTCCGCCATGACAGATCGCATGATATCCCTTTGATGTGTTAATATTGCCTATATATCCTTTTAGAAACAATCCGGGGATTTTCCGGATTGTTTAGGGTTGCTAACTTAGGGATTTTGTAAGGAATTTTTCAGAGATAATAGTGCGTGTTGAAGATTTGGGTCTACGACTACCTTTTCGATACCTGTTGGTTTGTTGATTGTAGTTTTCTGGGGAAAAAAGGAAGCCTAGATTAACGTTCAATACATTTTTTCTTATTTAGGACTGTTTTTCATATTTCTATATACCTATTTCTCTTCTATCCCTAGATATTGTTTTATTTTTATGATGGACATGTCTTATAAGACATGACTTAGATAAGAGATGACTACCATAGTCTTCCGATTTTTTAATGAAATATCTCAAAAGGAGCTGTCAAAATGTAAATGTCACCTTTTCTTTTTGTTTCGCCTCTTGTCCAATCTTCTTTCCACACATCTCCATTCATTATCATCTCATCTCAGAATTTACCTCTTCTCTATCTTTATCATCTTTCTCACAAACCATTCTTCTTTTCTGGCTTCTGTATTTTCCTTTCATCATTATAATTAGATTCAGAATGAATAACACCTAATTATGTTCTGTTTTACTCACGTTTATCAATAAAATCCACAAGTCAAGACTCTTTAAGACTTTCATAACGACGGATCCTAATATTCTATTGCAACTGTTGTTGAAGTGTCAGCCCTAACCAACCCTAACATTTTTAGTAAGGTATAATAACGTCTAGGGCTGTACGAGGGCTTTTGTTTGTCTATTGATTCCTATAATACCATCTCAACTGTTGAGAGCCCTTCCAATCTTCACATATTTCCGTGTTTCGGATTCTGGAATTGTTGTTATTTATCACATTTCAGTAGAGGTAAAATGATTGCCTGTTATTTCGTTCAAAGATTCCTTAACTTCAGTAATAAAATTAAAAGTGAATTCCGATTTATTTGAATATAGCTTTCGAACTATATATAATATAGAGGCGAACTTTTTTAAGCGGTGATAAAATAAGATTAATTTGATCGTAGCAGGTGGCATTTTGTAGTTTCTGCCTACCCTCATGAGAACAAGGCGTCAGTTTATGTATGTATGTACATATGTTCAGTGGCCTCCAAAACTTAGTTGACATTTTCCACTTCAACTGTGACACACCCATAGATATCCGTGGACACACCACATTAAGGTTTAAAATTCTAGTCATTCAAATGTTTGATTCTCTATGACGTTGTTATTTACTAATTTAATTACCTTTGACTTATCATAAAAAGTAATCAAATAATCTCTTAGATTTTTTTTTGCTTTAAATCATAATGTAGCTAGTGTAATAATTAGTATTCTAGTGTTAATTAAACTCATTATTATCATCATCAATTTATGGTTACAACTTTCGCATTTTATGGAACATCTATAAGTACATCTACGCTAGTTTGTTTTCTTTTTGTCTGTTTTTATTTAGGGGTTTTTAATAGCTAGTCTGTTACGAATTAAAAAAAAAAGTGCGGCTTTTATTGAGTTTTCAGCTGTACACATTTCGCAATAAATTCATTATTTTCACATTCGTGCATTTGAATGTACCGCGAATCACTCAACTTGCATTTCTTTTTTTTTATATAAAAAGTGCAATTATTTTTCCATTGACTTTTGTCAAAATCAATCAATGGAATGATTGTATTAAAAGAGCCTCCATGAGCGATGATTATGTACAGACGCCAGCACATCAAGCTAATGCAATCGCTCAAATTACTTTAATAGATTTTCAACTTTATCGCTAAAGCATAAGGCTCAAAGTTGATTGGGAACATTTGACAGTTTTGGGTAGCTTGATGTGCTGGCGTCTGTACAGTTCTTTCACAGTAATTTACCTCTGATTTAGCATCACTGTCCAAATCACAGTGACCTTTATTCTCGTTCTATTAAAGTTGCTGTTGGGTAGCTGTCACTAACAAGTCTATCAGAATCTTTCTGATCTTTATTCTCGTTACAATGAGAATTCTGTTAGGTGGCTGCTATCAGAGGTAAACCGTGAACGAACTGTAGGATCTTTTGGCGCTCGAATGACGTTGATAGAGTGCCCCTGCAACGTCATTCTATCAATCAATCATTCAACTCAGCCTATCGCAGCCCACTGCTGGACATAGGCCTCTCCCAGACTGCGCCACAACACCCTGTCCTCCGCCTTCCGCATCCAGTGTACCCCAGCCACCTTCTTTAGGTCGTCCGTCCATCTAGCTGGGGGGCGTCCCACACTACGCTTGCCGATACGCGGTCTCCACTCCAGGACTCGTCTGCTCCACCGGCCGTCGGACCTTCGACAGACATGGTCAGCCCACTGCCACTTCAGTTTGCTTACTCTGCAAGCTATGTGGGTATGTACGTCATTCTATACATTTGTTCAATTGTTTTGTGAAATGTCACTTTAAATGCATTCCAAAACCAAGATGGCTGCACTTGGCCACGCGCTTAAATAATTTTGCAGCACCAAAAGTACGTCCGTTGTCCAGGGTGTACCTGGCCAATCAGTCCACCACCAACGTGTCTGCTTCGTAAATCTTTTTACCATGGTAAGAGTTAATTTCATCAATCAACTCAGCCTATCGCAGTCCACTGCTGGACATAGGCCTCTCCCAGACTGCGTCACAACACCCTGCCCTCCACCTTCCGCATCCAGTCTACCCCAGCCACCTTCTTTAGGTCGTCCGTCCATCTAGCTGGCTGTTTTCATAAAGTTGTGTAAAAAATCTGTAGAAAATTAACAGGAATATATTAGATCATGCTTCGCACGGTTTTACGGACATGACAAAATATCAAGATTTCTTAATAAAGAAATCCTTTTTTAATAAAGAAAGGAATTTGTATATAATAATATACAAATTCTCTAAATGATAGTGAGATCCCCAACAGAATCATTGATGTAGTTTGGAAAACTAAGCGGTCACAAAGACATACACGAAACGCGTCTTCAATTTAAATTATTTATAATAATTATAATCCATTTATTACAGGCGACGCAGGCCCGTAGAAAAATATAATTCAATACATTAACCAAACCATAAATATTTAAATTTAAATTATTATTATTTTTTATGTATTTTTTTTTATAGATATTAAGAACGTTATTAAGTATACCTAAAACTCAATAAACAAGTTTTGTATATCCTTCAAGTAAGTTTTTCAACACTAACAAATTACAGAAATATTAGGCCTTACAAATACTAATAAAAATGAAGGTAACAATTTTATAACTTTGGAGAAAGTTACCGAAGCTGTTTTGATGAAAATCTTTATTAAGTTCGAATATTTACGTTGAGAAATTGTTGATAACGTGATGGTTGACATGCAGTTGCCCGTGGTTTCACTCGTCTCTTAAGTAAAATTCTTCATTCACCCGGATATATATTAGGTAAATCAAATATAAACAGGACTTTTTTTATTACTGGTCGCTGAGTGACGTGACGCACTTGGTGCTGTTGTATGTGTTAGGGGGGTCCTCTAGGGGAGGGGGGTATACTGCTCCGGCTCACTTTAGTTTATTGCGCGCCAGTAGCATCATGTATGAGCAGGAGGTATATAAGTCTGTTGAGCAACGACTTATCATATTTTTTTTAACACGGGAGGGCATAAAACCTTCCAAAATTTTGCATCCATTGACTCTACAGTTCCATAAGAATACGCTTTCAAGAACTCAAGTGTAGGAATTGCACAAAAAAAAATTCAAGTGGAGGACGCCGTTTTCACACTGACCAGATAGTGGAATCATTTGTGTGCAATTGGCTAAAGGCACGACCGACTACATTCTTCGATACTGGCATCAAGAAAAATGTGTTAATAGAAGACACCTTACCCTGCGCTGAGAAAAATGTGTTAATAGAAGGGGAGATTATGTAGAAAAATAAAATATATTCCTTTTTTTTACGAGTATAATAATACGTGCGTATTTTTTTTTACTTAAGTCCGGTTTATATTTGATCCACCCACGTATTTATATTTTTCTTAATTTCTATTTGCAAACGCTCGTCGGACAGCCAATGCTGCGTCTCCCATTAATAGAAGGTGGTTGCTCTTCAGCCTTTTACCACCGCTTTCGGGCTTATCAATTCATTTACTAGTGGATTTGGATGACAGGTTGGGCGTGCCTATTGTCTTCTGTATCGCTCGATTTCAGAGGTTACTAATGGTATTTGTAGATATTCATGGATTTCGTCGTTCCTAACAAAGAAGGTGCATTTGTTCTTAGGATACCATGTTGCACTCTTTGTAGCTAGAGTATGGTTTTTTTGGCAACGCCCTACAATTGCATACCGTGCGTCCATATTGACTTCAGGACCGAGTTGTAGATGAGGAGTTGGTTATCTACAGAGAGCACAGTGTTCCTTCCCATGAGCCGGTATATGTTGCGGAACTTGTGGTTAATCTCGTTCCTCTTTTGTTTAATATGATGTTAGGGGCCCGTATACGCCGTCCGGTAAGGACCAGGCCCGGGTCAACGGCACGTTGTGTTCCACGCGTGCCTCAAAGAGATGTCAGCAGTAACTGACGGGGTCCGCCAGGGCCGATGCTTGCCAGGGTCGCGGGTTGTTCGAAAGAGTTACCGTGGCCCTTGGCACAGGCAACTGAAGGAACACAGGTGGGTTTTAGTCAGTAAAAGTCTGACACACCCTCCCGCTCCGCCCAGAGCGGGAGAAGTGATTTGATAATTTCCCACCCCAAAAAAAAAGGGACCTGTCTACGTGGAATCCAAGATACTTTACTGGTGTGATCCTAAAATAAGAAGTCATTAAATCATTTTGTTTAGATATCGATACATATTACATTTGCGGAGTTTTGATGGATAATTTAATTTAATCCTGCATATTACACAGGGTGGCAGGGACCTCGACGTGCAAACTGAAACCCCTTAGCGTAGAAAATCTTCGGTGGTTTCTATCCTGCTTCCTACTACTTTTCTTCTACTAATTAGTACTTAAATTCTCGACAAAATGAAGAAAAACATGATTATGAAATTCGGAATACACGAAGAACCCTCACTTACCCATATTGTGACCTTGTTTTAGTTTTGCTCACAGAAATGTTTACGGATTTCCTGATTAGTTTCGGATCCCAACTAAGCTCTTTTCCTGATCTCATCGTGCGACAAGATCAAGAATCAAACTGTATGTAGTTTGGCAAGCACATACACGGACATATACGTGGGATAACTCGTAAATGTGGGATAAATAAGTAAAAGTAAACGTGACCTACTTGGCTATTTAGTCATTTTCAAAATAGGAATTATTTGAGGTTCACAAAAAATGTCGCATTCATTATATTTATTGGATTACCAACGAACAATCGTTATGGGTATACAAAAAAAAAATAAGCAAAAACAGATAAACAATAGTGTACAATCACTTGTAGGTAAACTCCGCGTGCAAAACGAAAGTTGTACGCACCTACGATAGAGAAAAAATGAAATAAAAGCTACCTTAATTTATATCAACTACTTGTATCTAAATTGTTACATGTAATTTAGATCCTGAAACAGAGAACACAGAAGGAAAAAAAGAGGTAAATTAATCCTTTTCTAGGTTTTTCAAAGTGTTCGCTTTTAAACTGTATAAGTGAGTCAAAGTGCAAATCGATTAGATCGCTACATTCATTAATTATCTTGTTTAACCTCGCTACAGGAGAACTAGCGCCTAAGACCGTTCGTCGGAGCGGTGGACACAGTGGCGTAATTGGCGTATTTATCCCTACAGAGCATAGTGTCCCACATATGGAACATACCGAAAAATGTCTTATATTTCAAAAATCGATCCAAGTAGCGTAATCTAGTGTTGACAAGATTAACTATTATGTATTTCAGTTTCGAATTTAGTACCAGATATTTTGGATAGATCTGAATAAACATTTAACTATTTATGTTTTCTTCAAATCGGTAGGTTATGTACGTTGAATACGATTAACGAGCGGCGTATAATAATAGCAAAAAAATGATAAAATTGAATCGTTTCAGTGTGGAAATATTTAGTAGAGGTAATTTCGTGTCCATATTTGTCATTTTACGTGTAATCTTGTAATTTCATTGATACTACGTAACACAAATTCACATTATAATGCATGATATGCTATATACAAAAACAGACGTTTCTATTGAGTTATGATTTTTGTAAATATTTTCTCGAGATTTAGCATCATATTTGCAGGCTAGTGTAATTTTTTTAAGCCGATAATAAAAATCATGCTCTGTAGGGTTATATTAGAGTTTGCAATCATGTTTTAACACTTATTTATTTATTACTGAACAGCCAATATATTCACCGCATTTTACCCTCAAAGCATTTACATCGACAATTTACAATGATCAGAATTTCAATCCAACGTTCGAGAGGGGAGTACCTCTAACTACCGAACTTGGTACTTACTAGGGTACTTGTAACTGACAGACCAATTTGAATGATGACGTAGTTGGACGTGAACTTAAGTGGGACCCACTGACCCCATGCTTATAGCCGGTAACCGTTCCGTTTACAAGGGACCCCGGGAAGGGATGGAGACGCGGAAATGTAGATTTGGGAGACGGCTAAGATTAAGCTCGTTTTGACAAGTACCTATTTGACTTCAATAGAACACGCAAAGTAAATAATTTTTGTATTTTATTGTTTGAATATGTGTGTGTATTCAGTACAAATATTATGCAGCAAAAATAGCTTATGAACTTTCTATCATCATCTGCCTAGCCTTTTCCCAACTATGTTGGGGTCGGCTTCCAGTCTAACCGGATGCAGCTGAATACCAGTATTTTACATGGAGCGACTGCCTATCTGACCTTCACAACCCAGTTACTGACTAATACGATACCCCTTGGTAAGACTGGTTGTCAAACTTTCGGGCTTCTGACGACCCGTAACGACTGCCAAAGATCCACGATCGACAGCCGGGACCGACACGGAGGGGTCTTGGTATGTAAAGATGGTTACCCATCCACAGACCAATCGCGGCAAGCATAGCTGAAGCTGATCGATCGACCCGTGTGGCTGTTATTACTTAGCCACAAGCCCCTCAAACCTAACACTTCAATTAACCATCAAAATCGTCACTCGACATTCACGCAGCAAGCTCTGGGCATCGGTAACGAGCTTACTCGAATCGGTTTACTTACCGATCGCTTAGAGCCACTTAAGAGTTCCGTAGTAGTTGTATAATAGGAAATGTTCGATCCCTACAATTCCGATTTCAATTCGATATGATTGATCCAAGTTCTGCTTGTTATGAGTTTGCAAGATTTTGTATGTATTGAGTTTGATTTCGTGTTACTTGATTTTGGAAGTTCGGCCCGGGTGTTGACTTTGGGTAATACAATGTAGGATGAAATTATCTTGTTGCGAAGTCGGTGAGTTGGTGGAGTTTCTCATTTGTGTTCTTGGAAGTAAATGTTACGTTATTTCGAACAAATTAAGGATTGAAAATAAAACTTTTGAACTACAAGCACATAAGTGTCATAGATAGATTATTCAGTTTGAAAATTTTATTCATATGTATGACTAGTTTGTGCCCTCGCCTTTGTTCGCGTGAAATTTCTTGCAACGCCCCAACCCCCAGCCCCCCCGTCGCATCGCATCGCCTGTTCGCACTATTATCTTACTTCGTGTTCGCTTACAATTCTATCTGACTTTGTCCCATTTTGCTCGGTTCCTGAGGGTACTAGCGTTTTCTTAAATATCCTATAATATCCTCCCTCAAAAATTGGGCTATAAAATTCAAAAAGAATTACTGTTAGTTTCTAGTAATCTAGATATTAGCGCGTTCAAACAAACAAACAAACAAAATTTTTTTTTGACAAAAACAAAAAAAAACAAACAAAAACAAAAATACTAACAAAACTATGGATATTTTAGTCCGAAATAAAGTTTTATTATTATTATTAAAAACACTAAACTCTGAAAAATAACTTTAATTTCGGAAGTCGGTGTCTTTGGATCTGTATTTTAGTTTTCGCCACCGACCTTTATTTTTCACTTTGTAGTGTTTTCTGGAAGTATTTAGGTTGTTTTTTTTTTAAACTTATTTATTATTATTAATTAATAATTATTATTCTTTTTACTAACTTTTTTATATAAAACAATACTGAATCTTTGGTAACAGATTGCTCGTCGATGTTCCTCCTACCCTGTAGGTATATTATATTATATTGAGTGTATACCCATAATATTCGCACTTCCTCTCTCCTTAAACAAACACCATTATAATTATTTTCTTTTGTCTATTATTTCTTTCTCTTGTCTATTGTTATATGTATATACTTATTAAGATTAGTATAATATACTTTATGTATATGTATTCATTGCATCGTGTAAATGGTACACCACAGACTACCTACAGTATTTGTCTCTCCTTCCCTTTTCAATCCATCCAAAGGTTGTCTTTAAAAGATCGCTGTTAGCGATAAGACCGCCCATTGTGTCACCCTTACTAAAATTTCTATATTTATTTCTGTAATTTATATGGTGTATATAATAAAGAGTAGGTATTCTATTCGCAAAAAATATCCCACCACACCCCCCTACACAACTTTATGTCACTATAAAAAATCCCATAAGCAATCCTAAACCCCGACACATCATTAGTTAGAAGTACCCACTCATTTGCCAGTTATACCTGCTTCAAATTCACACAATTCCAAGCCAGTTCCAACTCGGGTCTCCGTAATGAGCGGACAGATACCGCGCGTCAAAACCGACATTCCCACACAAAGGAAGTACGCAACCTTTTTTAAAAACCTGTTAAAAGTGACCTTTAGCAGACTGACCGCTGTAAAACTGTCCTTATCCGGGACCCTTTCTTATCCAACTCGGATTTTTCCATTCGATTTAGCGAACTAAGAATTTGGGACCCATCTTTAAGGTCATTGAATTGAAAGCAAGAAAATTCAATTTATACGAAGCCGCGATGCTTTCAACGAATTTACATATTAAAATAAGAATTGTTTTAGCATAATGTAAGGGACTAAAATGTTTGTTTATTTAATACGGTTTGATTTTCTTGCTTTTCGAGGATCTAATTAGCTGATCTGCTATTGATATTCAAAATTTTGGATTTCCATTCAGGTAGAGCGTTCAGCAGCTGACAAGATCAAATACAAGTGACTAGTCTTTCGAAGAGGTTAAAACTACTTTAGGTAAACACACTTTGGATTATCACAGTGGCTAAAGAACTTTTGGGAAAAGATAAACTTCAATAGGCTTAGGATTTTACATGTCTGATGAAGCAGTGAAGGGTATAGTTGAACTAAGTCGACCTATCAGAGCAAAAGAGCAGTGGCGGCTCACTGGAAGCGGCCGCGACTTACGAGTTGAAGGTCGTGGGTTCAAACCCAAGTAGGCACTTTACTGTATGTAAATTATTTTATCACCACTTCAGACACCAATCTTCATAGTCCTCAAAGATCAAAGATTATGTCCGGATTTTTATATACACATTGACATTGATGAATTTTATATAAACAATGACATGGATATTTACTTTGTAAAGTATCTTATTTTTTATTATTATTATTGTGAGTGTGAAGACTATGTGGGTCATTTCTTTTTTCTGTTTTCCTTCTTAGTTAGTTTTAATCATGATCAGGCAGTTTGAGTAATTTATGCGGCCTACCCAAATGTCCCATCATTGGTATTGTTCGTCGAATCGTAAGGCTCCTCAAGTTCTGAGTTGAGCTGCACGATTTTGGACAAATGCGTGCACTGAATGGACAGGTCCGCTCAATCTGTGTGGTTCTTTACTCAAAAGACCATTTCAGACACCAGTCTACATGGTCGTCACATGATCTGACCAAGATTATGTCTGGACTTTAAAAGAGACTGTGACCTCTGAGTTTGTTTCGGCCTTTCTTCTCAGAGTAGTCAGATAGGAAACGCCGACCTCATCTAGTTTAAAAAAATATGATTGACATGTAAAAGTATATCATTTATCATTTACCACTGCCCTTAAAAACTGTGAAAGAAAACTTCGCGTGGAAACCGGTATGTTCTAGACATTCGAAGATATGTGACATCCATCAACCCAAACGTGAGACAATTTATTGGGTATTGCATAAAAGTAGCCACAAAGATGATCACAAGGAATAAATAGACTATCATATGCTTAGGATTAATATTGTATATAATATTTAACAGTAGCATAATCATTACATAAGTCACCAAAAAATGTCCGAACTGTGATACGAATACCTAAATAAACATGTATACCTAGATTAAGATGTATTTAGATATAGTAGAATAGTATAGGAAATAAGTAACTTAGAGTAAGAGGCATTGCATAGACATAAGGATAAAGAAATAATGTAAACGTATGTATAGATATTAGGATGAAGAAATAATGTAAATTTTGTATAGAGATAAGGATAGTTATATTAATTAAGAGTAAAAAAGGACTCTGATCATGTCAGAGGGGTATTGCAGGTCAGGAGTGTGGTTTTAGCCGGTAACAGTCCGGCACTGCCCAGACTGGCTCACGAGTGAGGCAGCCTGGGCGTCCATGAAGATTTCCCACTCCTGCCATATCAAAAAAAAAAAAAACCCAAACGTGAGAGGGAGTGAGCCGAGATCCACCACGTGGGCCCTCGTGGTGGATTTCGGCTCTCCCTCTCACAGACAGGAGTCCTTGTGTCACAGCAATGGGAAAATTATAGGCTGATTTTGCTATCAGGGCTAAAAGACTTGCAAAACACAATAGTGGTACTACAATATATCTCACAACTCCAAAAGCCCCCATAACCTATCGTTCCCTAACTAACGAGGCACCTAAAGCGGGCGATAACCAGAATTTTACACAAGTACATGAGTTATCCGACTCGTTTTACGTCTCGTATCCATAAAACAGTGTGATAGTATTCCCTACCATTTTTATGACGTCATCGCCGTCCCTTCCGGTCCAACCGGTAACATATGGTGTTTATTTAAACATGAGTTTTTGTGTTTGTGGTGAGGTGAAAAATTTTCCGTGAAAAGTTTGAGGTTTCGATTTTTTAGCCTAGAATAGTACATTGTTCACCGAGAGGAGAAAGTGACCTATTACCGTCGAGGGTGTCGGCTTTAAAACACCCGAGATCGGGAATCGCACTTTCTCTCGAGTGATACATAGTGCTTTATACTACACCTACGAGGAAAATAAAAAACGAAATCTTTATTTTACTTTCTACGAAAACTGAATCCTCAAACAACACACAAATTGGAAATGGCGCCAATGGCGTCTGCAATTTTCACATGTTCTTTTTTCAAATTGTTTATCCTGCCGCCGCAGGGTCGCACTGCCAGCCCGACACCATCCAACACACAGCTAGTGGCCAGTGTCATTTTGCGAACCTGGAGATAAAAACTCACTGTAAAAACTTTTTGGCTTTTGATATTTAGGTTACCGGCGCATAGTCTTACCCAAAATTAAAAAAGAAAAACCACGTAAGAAATGGATTTTCATACACTTTTCTCTCCCGCTCAGATGCGTTTTCTCCCCGCATATTTGTTCGATATGCAATGACGTACTTTCTACCGTAAATTTGATAAAGTATCAAGGTACTTTTCAAGCAGGTGTAGTATAAAGATACTGTAATTCTTAGTATACTAAAGTCATTTGTTGTGATATATCTGCAGTCTATAATGCTTCCACTGCTAGGACACAGGCCTCCTCTCTATGATAGATAATGGCTGATGTCACATGTCTTCGAATTTTTGGTTCTAAGACATGCCGGTTTCCTCACGAGGTTTTCTTCCACCGTTTTGAGAGCAGCGGTGATGGAATTAAAAAGACAAAGTGAAGGGTTTGCACTCACGACTTCGTCATCTGCCTAGCCTTTTCCCAACTATGTTGGGGTCGGCTTCTAATCTAACCGGATGCAGCTGAATACCAGTATTTTACATGCAGCGACTCTGACCTCCACAGCCCAGTTACTGAGTAATACGATACCCCTTGGTAAGACTGGATGTCAGACTTTCGGGCTACTGACGACCCGTAACGACTGTCAAAGATCCACGAATAACAGCCGGGACCAACGGCTTAACGTGCTTTCCGAGGCACGGAGGGGTCTTGGTATGTGAAGATGGTCACCCATCCACGGTCCAACCGCGGCAAGCGTAGCTTAACCTGGTCGATCGATCCGTGCGGCTGTTATTACTTAGCCACAAGCCCCTCTTAGCACTCACGACTTACTACTCGTAATTCGGGGCTGATACCACTTGGCCTTCACTACTCATGACGATGATCATTAACTGGCCTAGATTGCGATGCACCATGTGGTTAGAAAATGAAGTGAACTTAGGGCGAATTTCACCAGTTAAACACGATTTAAATGTATTGATCGCGTTTACTTTCCTTGGTGAAATTCACCCTCAGAGATTTACCATTCCAGAAGACGCTATTCAAATAATTACATTAAAAATGATCAAGAGTTAGTTACGCAAATGTTTACATTTTATCACAATAACAAGATTTCACTTACATAACCCAAAGACGTTAAAAACAGTTATTTATTCAAATTAGGCTGAGAATCAGCTCTTTTCGGACGTCAAAATTACGCAACACAGTTCTGTTTTATCTTCTACCCAAGATAAAGGCATTAAAAGTTAAACAGGTTAAAACAATAAAGTAGAGAAAAAGATCCCGAACCGGGAAGTCAAACCAAATTCAGCATTTAACATAAAGTGTAGGAAGAAATCAAATATTGTCTTAAGGAAGGCAAATAGAGAGAATCTTGAGAAGTTAAACTTTGCATGAGAATTTTAATCTAAAAGTCAATTAGTTCTACTCGTGCTGTTTGTCAGCGTTTAGTGCGGCACAGCTGGTGAAGTGTTCATGAAAGACTATGAGAAGATACTGCAAACTATCGTAGATAATAGAAGCTATAACAGACAAAATATAATTATGAAACTATATAAGGCGTTAAAAAATTAACCTTACAAACTTTAAGAGGTGCTTTAAACCATCAAACTGAACAACTTTCACTATGGGACCAAACCTGAAATCGCACAAAAAAATCAGCTGCACGACGACCAAGAGGCAGCCCGTGTTAGATGGTGTCGTAAAACTCTTCAGCGATTCAACCGAGGAAAGTCAAAACACGTTTATGATATGGTTAGTGGTAACGAGTCTTGGATATATGCTTACGATCCAGATTCTAAGCAGCAGTCAACTGTCTGGGTCTTCCAAGATGAGCCAAAACCGACCAAAGTCATACGCTCACGGAGCACTTCAAAAACAATGGTTGCCTCGTTTGTGGCAAAGGGTGGTCACGTCGCCACTATTGTACTAGAAGATCGCAAGATGGTTAACGCTGACTGGTATACCACTGTTTGTTTGCCACAAGTCATCACAGAGTTTCGAAAAAACAACTCAAGACGTCGTATGATACTGCACCATGACAACGCAAGTTCGCACACCGCCCGCGATACAAAGATGTTTTTGAGCACCCAAAATGTCGAAATTTTAGATTACCTTACAGCCCTGACTTGAGCCCTAGCGATTTATTTACTTTCCTCAAAATTAAGCAAAGTCTTCGTGGTCAACGTTTCAGCTCACCCAAAGATGCTGTTGACGCATACAAATCGGCCATTTTGACTACCCCCACTTCGGAGTGGAATAAATGTTTTAAAGACTGGTTCAAACGCATGCAAAAGTGTATTAAATATCGCGGAGAATTCATTGAAAAACAATAAATGGTAATAATCTATTAGATCGTCCATACTTATTTCAAACGACACAACTTAAAAGGCCGCCCTCGTAACTAACTATATAAGTAAACTAGCGACCCGCCCCGGCTTCGCACGGGTGCAATGGAGAAACACTGATAATTTTAGAGCCATTATTTCTCGTAAAAAGTATAGGATAAAAAATGGTTATTGTGGGTTATCCCTAAGAGATAGACATATACCATCGCGGACTTTTTTGTAGACCTTTTTAAGGTGTACAATACTGTAGTACATTATTTTGATCTATCTCGACGGGTTCAGCCAGCGTTTACAATGTAAGCGCAAAAAAATGTGTTTATTTACGACATTACATTAGAAACCTCTAAAATTATCAGTGGTTCTCTACTATATTATGCATGTATTATACATATAAACCTTTCTCTTGAATCACTCTATCTATTAAAAAAAACCGCATCAAAATCCGTTGCGTAGTTTTAAAGATCTAAGCATATATAGGGACAGACAGACAGGGAAGCGACTTTGTTTTATACTATGTAGTGATGATAGTGATACAAAAACAAAAGGATTTAGGCGTCGAAGTACTCGTCCGCATCGCTGGCCTCCGGAAACGTGCCCAGAAGAGTGGCAGCATTGCCACGTTGAATGGCAATGCTAAGAATTGTGGATATACAATTTTTTTTTTATTAAAAATAACAAAAAATTCATAACTCAAAAACGATTTATTATTTTTTAATGGGACCAATTTTAAGTCTTATAAATATGTGAATAAAGGTATTTTTCATATTTTTTATGCTCTTTTTAATGGTTAAAGTCATTTTGGAAAAAAAATATTACAAATATGTGAAAACTACAAACCATCATTTTGGGGTACGAACTTTGAGGGTGATTTTCACTCCTTTAAAACGTTTGTGAGCAAAAAAGAAAAAATAAGTATCTCATCATTTTTCATGTAGATTATTATAGTAAAGCCGCAACTAAATCACTGATTGACACCTCGCGAGGTTTCCTTGTTAGTTAGACTTCCGGGCTTCTGAGCACCCGTAACGACTATCAAAGGTCCGCGAAATACAGCCGGGACCAACGGCTGAACGTGCTTTCCGAGGCACGAAGGGGTCTTGGTACTAAGTAATATATCAGCACGTAATATTAAAAATATCTATTACATCTCGGTCAATGAAAGGATTACGTTTCCAATTATTTATTATTGTCTTAATTTGAAGGCTATTCCCGTATCAGTTAACAATTACAGTAATAATTTGTTCTATGAAATCTTTAATCATTAAATCAGCTTCGTTATTTTTGACGGGATCTGATTAAAATATCAAAGATTCAAGTTTCATTTAGTTAGCAAGTTAAATTAATGAAACAAGCTGTCAGGACGGTAAAATGGGCTAGGTTTCCACAAAAATAATTAAATCAAGCGAAATTTCAAAAGGCAGCGAGTCACAGATACTAAACTTGCTTAAAGGGATCACGTGACTTCAAAGACAAACTATGAATGTACGCACTATATACTGAACGCACTATACTTGTGGTAACCGAGTAAGTGAGTATGTTCAGCACATAACACACACACACACTTTGCCGTCTCGGGTGGTATCGAGAGCTCCTGCACTTACACACTCATTCACAGAGTGTTTGTACACTCGGTAACCACAACTAAGGCACGCTTCTGTACTGAATACTGGTACAACAAGATAGTGCAATCCACGAAGACGCGCCCCACTCTTCTTTTTAAAACTTGCAGTACAAGTGTGCAACATTCTGCTAGTATGTTAGTTTTGTCGATACACAGTAATTACTTATTAGTGGTTAATTAGTGAGTATCGCCAAAACTAAAACACGTGCAGAATTAACTTGCGATAACCACTAACGATTAAAAAGAGTGTGGGGCGCGTCTTCGTGGATGGCACTATCTATATAAGTACACCTCTGTCTTCGGAGATTACAGACATGACGTTATGTTTATTAGAACTACATTATGCTACAGCCCTTTCACATTTATTTTACCCCTTACAAGAGCAACCGAAAAGCAATCTTATTGCAAAAATATAAAGATCATTATGATTTTGATAGACTTGGCAATGGCAGCAGCCCAATGGCAACCTTATTGCCACGAAAATAAAGATCACTATAATTTTGACAGTAATGCAAAATCAGAGGTGAAATAGATAACTGTGAACGAGAGTACATTCCCCATTTAAAATCTTAATATCACAGACAAATAAAAGTAGTTACTTCCTGCTTTTGTTTGTCTGTGACATTAAGATTTTGAATGAGAATAGAGACATCCAAAGTAAATATTTTGAACGAGTAACATTGCCATTCAATGCAGCAGTGCTACCAGACTTGGCACGTATCCGAAACCTAGCTATCTGCAAGAATTCTTGGAAGCTACAGCATAATTACTGTGTTATTCGATTGTTGTGGTAAGAATGAAAATAGCTGTTATCATTTGGACGACAAGAAGTTTGTAGTGGGGACTTTTACGAGTATGTTCTTTGATACAGTTAATATTCTAGCAAAAGTCGTCTATTGGCTTACAAAACTCTATCAAATTATGAGTACCCGAGACAAACATATTAAAAATAAAAAAAAAATAAAAATAATAGTAATAAAAAATAAATAAAAAAATTAAATTATCATTCAACAGAATATTCTGTCGGATGATAATTTCTACCAAATGCAGCGGCATTTTTATATTGACAATATATTGATTAGACGCCATTTATCCTTTTCGGTTTTGCTACATACCCACTATCGTAATTTCCCTAGAAAACCTAAAACTAAATTGTAATAATTTAAATCTTTATTAGGTTAATTAGGTTTTATTTACTTAATTTATTTATTATGTGTTTATTTTATTATTAATACTAAAATAGTTGTACTCAATGAAATTACTAAATAACTATACAAATAATACAAAACCATAGGATACTTAGGCCTCGAAGTACTTAGTAAATTATACGTATTTTAAGTAACAAACTACACAAAAATCTCCTCTTCTAGTTACAAAAACAAAGACTAAAATGTAAATACGAAACTTTTCATAATAACCGTTTTCATTTTAAAAAACCGCCACTTTTTGTCACTCAAGAATTGCATTCGAAATTTGAAAAAGAACGGCGGTAATTTGAAATTCGAATTCGTTCCGTGTCAGTCGACGTTTGGCTGCGCTACAGTTAGCACGTTTTAATGAAGTGCATTTAGCAGATGGCGTAGAAGTAACGAATTTAAATTACTTTGTCCCCTTCTTCATTAAGAGTTTTTGTCTCACGGGCTTCTATTTCAACTGTTTCCTTTCCCCTTATCTTTGAGATAAAGACGTTTCATTATCCTTCGACCTTTTTTATTTTTATTGTCAACGCCTTTCATAGTGGTAATTAAAGAACAGATATTTTATTGCTACGTGGACTTGAAAGTTTATCCGGCACGATTTACGTTCTTTTTGCTAACCTTTTTAGATTAACTTTGACTTTTTATGGTCGAGGAAATCCTTCTGAAAATAGAATTAGAAGGCAATAAAAGCTACTGGAATGTGTTTAGTTATTTACTTCCGCAAATTAGGTACTTAGTTTAATGTTCTAAATCAGAAAATTTTGGTTCAAAATATTCTTCGAAAGGAGCGATGCTAACTGAAATATTGTATGAAATTGACTGACGAAGATTCTGATAACTTTTACGTTTTTCTTCGAGTTGAATAAAACGTTTTCTTTAGAAATTTTCTCTAGATATACATGGTCCAATTAGCTAGCGAAACTTGGTATACGTGATAAGTATTGATATCTAAACACGAAAATTAAAAAAAAAACATAAGAAAAAGACATTTGTTTAAACTTTTCGCACAAAAAAAGTACAAAGGCGGACTTAATGCCTTAGGCATTCTCTACCAGTCAACCAAGGGTGGTGAAGAGATTAGATGGCAGCTTTGGTTGAGAGGATTGATAAAAAAATAAAAACTATAAAAAAAATAAAACTACAAGTGAATATTAACTGTTATATTTCTTTTGGGGTTGTCTACGGCCGCTGGGAGTGTTGTTACATGAAGTATGACTTGAGAAAATCTGTTTCGTGTTCTGCGTTCGATGACCCCGGAAAAGATCTATTAAATTAATTCCTTTTTTATTTTTAAAATCTCTTAACTAACTTTTTACACTAGGTACTATATTAAAATATTAACTATATAAATAAATACAAAAACAAAAGGATATTATTATTTATATTATTTTTTTTTTTTCTTTTCTTTATACGTATATATTGTTATTTTTAAGGTTTTTATTGCGATGCCAAAATATTTTTTTTTTGCTTTACCACGTTTAGGTATCGATACTCATCTCGTCTGTGGAGTTTTGCTAACTAATTTAATTTGATCCTGTAAAATCCCTCTTTTGTTCCGCTTAGTAAATTACTAGGAACATGAAGTAATAACCTTGAAATTACGATCCTGTTTTTATAATAATTCTACTGAATTACGTTCAACAGAAACGCGAAAAATATACTTTCTAGGAATTCTTCTGAGTTCGATACTAGGAACCTCGTCGGAGTTTAGTATTATCACTTGTTTAAAAATCTTTTGTTGAGGAGATAGTTAGATAATGCTGAATAATAAGGATTGTTCTTGCCTAAAATTGTATTCATAAAATTCTTCCGAAATAAATTGTTGTTTCTTGTCTGTTGCTTTCTGACTTTATTCATAACAAATTCAAAATGATAGGTATTTTAATGGGTTTGTATATATGGTGACTGGTAATTAGTGACCAATAATACATATAATATAATTACTTATCAAATCAAACAACTTCCCAAAGAAACTTTTTTTTTTAATTTACCAAAAAAAATACCCCTATAGAAACGCGCGAGCGGACGCTACGGTGGTAAAAGTGGAATAGTTTTCTTTGTAAAAAGGGATAAGTAACAAAATTAAATTACCCGAAACCTTATTTTACTGGACAATTCTTCCCTTGCGGTGGTAGGGCTAACGCCCGCCTGGTTTGCGACCACCCACCCACCGGAGTCCGGCGTCAAGTAGCCTGCTGTTTTTCGTCGATGCGTGGGAGTTCCAGTGCCTTAGGCATCTTCTGGGCACGCTCGTTCCATCATAGACCTCATCCATCGCTTTCTATCAGGCGTGATAGAGGTTAAGAGTGGGTCCATTCAGCAAAAAAAAAAAAAATACATCTGATGGTGTATTGTTCTTGTTAGGTACTCAATATTCTATTGGAGTCATCATCTGCTTAGCCTTTTCCCAATTATGTTGGGGTCGGCTTCCAGTCTAACCGGATGCAGCTGAATACCAGTATTTTACATGGAGCGACTGCCTATCTGACCTCTACAGACCAGTATCTAGGTAATACGATACCCCTTGGTAAGACTGGTTGTCAGACTTTCGGGCTACTGACGACCCGTAACGACTGTCAAAGATCCACGAATGACAGCCGGGACCAAGAGCTTAACATGCTTTCCGAGGCACGGAGGGGTCTTGCTACGTGAAGATGGTCACCCATCCTCGGTCCAACCGCGGCAAGCATAGCTTAACCTGGTCGATCGACCCGTGCGGCTGTTAATACTTAGCCACAAGCCTGGAATATTGGGGTAAATTGGTTAATTAAAATATTTTTTTTGTTTGCGGAAGTTGTTTAATATGATGAATACAATCATGTGTTTGAGTACCAGTACCAGTCACCCCATAATAAATAATGCTTGAAGGATTATAAAACATGCTTCATTTATATGACTGTGGAAGCTTTATGATCTTATGACATAAAAGGTAATTTATAAAAAAATAAAAAAATAACTATTTGGTCAAACACTAGAGAATCAAATAAAGATAAAACAAAAGATTTATAAAACCTTCCGCCTAACAAAATCCTCTCTCCACCTCTGTCCCACCCAAAACGTTAAAGAGCGTGAAAATACCGACCCCTTTCCCAAACTTGAGAACTACTGCGATGAGTCAACGCCACTTAAAATTCCGCAGTTCACAAGGCAAACTCTTACATTTCAAACAAAAGTATTTTCAGGAACGATTTTCTATACTCAGGGCCAGTTAATATCAATAAAAACCCGAAGAAACTCGTAAAATTTAAATAGAGTTTCTGAACTGCAGTAACAGTTATTGCTGGACCAGTTTTTAGACTTAGTGTTATACTTGAAAAAATGGCTGTTTGCGTAAGTTGAATGCAGTCTTCTTTGTCGTATATGCATTAATAAATAATATATACGACAGTATATACTATATACAAGGTGTGGCGTAAATAGCGGTCCACAGTTAAGGATTCAATATACCACATAATTAAATGTAACAAATTACAATTTTAACTTTTCTCTGGAAAAACCAGTCGGATTTGAAATAGTACATTGTTATACAAGGGTCGACAGGAATTGATGACTTTCACCCGTGTTAAACACTCTATTTTTCATCTATACATATAATAAATTTGTAGAAAAGTGGTGTCTGTACAATGGAAATATATAAAAAAAAGTAGTAGGGGTTGTTATTATATCGATGCCGAACCCGAAATTGTAATTAATTTTTTTTTGTCTGTTTGTCTGTGTGTTTGTGCACGCTAATATCAGAAACGGCTTATTCGATTTAGATGCGGTTTTCACTAATATATTGTAGTAAGCTTCACTTAACATTTGGTGTTTATGTTTATTTCATGTCAATCGGTTCATAAATAAAAAAGTTATGTGAATTTAAAGAATCACGGCGAACATTTGTTAAGGTATTCTATCAGAGTACGTACACGCCTCGCGCCTGCGCATCCGTGGCTATATAAAGTGCACTGAGAGCCGCGCCGCTGCCATATGGATTCAGTTATTCGTAGCTCCTGGACTATCAGCACATAAAATAAAATTAAAAGTAGGCGTACCCATAATGCTTCTTAGAAATTTAAGCCCCCCAAAACTTTGCAATGGCACCAGGTAAAAAGTGACCAATTTACAACGAAATCTGATAGAAGCAGATATTTTAATATGGTGTGGAAAAGGTGAAAGTGTTTTCATTCCTCGGATTTCTCTCATTCCAAACAATTTTCCATTTAGTTTTAAACGAGTCCAGTTTCCTGTCAGCCTATGTTTTGCGATGACAATTAATAAAGCCCAAGGTCAGACGCTGAAAGTTGCGGGTGTAGATCTAAGTATCAGCTGTTTCTCGCACGGTCAGTTGTATGTGGCTCTGTCACGGGTTAGCAATCCTAGGAGCCTGTATGCTTTCATCCCCGATGGCCATACGTCAAATATCGTATACAAAAATATTAAAAAAAAACATAGTAAGGAAAAAATATTAAAATAAAACCTTAAAAACACTTTTTTTTTTCTAAATGGCCTGGTGGAAATTTACATCTTTATATAATCAGAACGAATCTACTGGGAACAAAATGAATTGAATATCTCTAACAATTGGGGAATACCAGTGCTCTATGGAAACGAAAATATGGCATTGGATTGGTTGATGGAAATTTCCATCACGATGTAGTTGAGGGTTAAGTTGTACCTGAAGCGACCGACATGACTTCTTAAAGTGAATCGTGAATGCAGTTACTTGAATAAGAGGCTGGGCTTGGATCTGGTCATAATGTTTCATTTATGAGCTTAGTTGGATGAGACTTTTGAGTTTGCCATTATTTCTGTCTACGAAAATTTTCTGCGGGTAAAAATAAAAGGAAAAATAATTTTTGAGCTTGGTTGACGTTTTTGAGCTTACCGTTATTATTGTCTTCGAATAAAAATAAAAGAAAATGCTGTAATTTTCAGAATATTTT
Source organism: Eremobia ochroleuca (assembly GCA_949629135.1). Taxonomy (NCBI): domain Eukaryota; kingdom Metazoa; phylum Arthropoda; class Insecta; order Lepidoptera; family Noctuidae; genus Eremobia; species Eremobia ochroleuca. The sequence goes on from OX451410.1 coordinate 7,295,100, forward strand.
GATGTTATTGCAAATAACCTCTGGAATGTCAGAGGCATCGCAGTATAGTTATTTTCTTTGAGATAAAGTTAGTGTCTTATATGCCTGCTACTAACAACCATACTTACCCTTTGAAGCGTAACCAAGCAACCCTGCTTGATGCCAGATTTTTTTTTCCCACACTAGGAATTTCTCCTGTATTGTGGGTGCGTTTACAAACATTTAAACTCACATACACAAACAGCCAGACCCGGAACAACTACTTGTAGGTCATACAAATATTTTTTCCGTGCGGGAATCGAACCCGCGAAACGCAGCGCAGCAGTCAATCGCTTAACCACTGCGCCAACCTGTGACATCTACCAACCCGCACTGGGCCCCCGTGGTAGATTACAGCCCACTCCCTTTCGAAGAGGGGAGGCCTGTGTCCCAGCAGTGGGAACATCAAAAGCTGATTATGTTATACAACGTGTAACGTTAAATGCGCAAAACCTGAAAATAGTTTAATCACAATTAATTGAACCACTTTTTAATACTTATAGGTCACATTTTTCAAAAAATCTTCATTAAAAACGTTGCCGTGTCTATTTATTGATAGGGCAAGCAAGCCAATGTCAGCGCGGCGCAGCGGCCCGGTGACGACTCCTCCCTCGGTAAAGCGTCGTCGCAGACGTAAGAAACTATCAGAATGGCCAGTAAAACTAAAACAGCACATAAAACCTTTACATTTTTTTTAATGACTTATTTTCTCTCTGAAATAGGTCAATTGAATTAAAGATCAGTTGGGGTGTCTGAGGTTTTGCGCATTTAACGTTACACGTTGTATACTTACTACCATCTTACACTGTAACCACCATAGACATAGAGGATGGACTGTGCAATCCCTATCCTAGCAGTAACTAAAATATGGTCAGAAAACGTGTGAGAGAGACGGCTATCGGATACTCCCCTGTTGTTATCTCTTTCTAAAATTCTGATTGGTCCACTTCACAACTCTGCAGGTGCGGATCATAACTACAAACCTACAGAGAGAGACAGAGCAGGGGAGTATCATCGCACTGTCCCTTTCTAACAAAGTGGACAATTTTCTGAGTGGATCGCGCAGTCCATCCTCTATTGTCTATGGTAACCACCAATTGGTTTACTACGCATGATGACTAAAGTAAGGCTCTAGACAGACGAACCGCATTTCAACTGCAATCCAACCGCAAATTGCAGTTCGGATGCAGTTTGAATGCAGTTAATACGACTGCAATAGAACTGCAAACCAACCGTGCAGTTCGTCACGTTTGGTTTGCAGTTCACCCTTGAGAGGATATGAGAATGTTGATATTGCTTTAGATACAATTCTTTTTTCTGTAACAAAATACAGAAGAGCAATATCAGCAATATTGTTAAATCGGGTATTAACACCTCGGTAAGTCGAGCTATTAGCAACGCTTGAATACACAGAAACACTTTCAATGGAGCATTGTATGAGGTAAATAGTTATATTGAATTGAATCTCGTCGATGTATGTTTTGTTTTTACTTTTTTAGCATATAACCAAGCTCGTGGATAAATAATAACAGCCGCACGTCTCGATCGATCAGGTTAAGCTACGCTTGCCGCGGTTGGTCCGTGGGTGGGTTCATCTTTAAATACCAAAACTTTTCCGTGCTGGAAGCTGTCATTCGTGGAACTTTGACAGTCGTTATGGGTAGTCAGAAGCCAGAAACTCTAATAACCAGTCTTACCACAGGGCATCGTATTACCCAGTCACAGGGTTGTGGAAGTGTCATAGGCAGTCGTTCCATGTAAAATACTGGTATTAATCTGCGGCTATTTAGACTAGAACCCCAACTTAGTTAGGATAAAGCTGTTACACAGATGATGAACCAGGCATCTTACCTGCTCGTGAAGCATAACCAATTTCCTTCTCTATTCTACCAAGAATAGACAATGTTCTTTTTATCCAACTCAATTGACACTGACTTGACTTGATAGGCATTGTGACTTGTATGGATTCTTTTTTTTTTTTAATGTGATTTTGTTTTTTTTTTATTTCTTTTGATTTAATTTTGAATTCTGTGACCGTGACAATTTGTACCTTTTTATCTTTTAATATTCGTTTATTTTAATTGCATTGAAATTGTATTTTAATTTTAATTCTGTGACCTTTTTAATTTGTATTCATTCATTTATTTTGTAGCAGTGATATTGTGATATTTTATGTAATATGGGTCTTGCCTGAATTAAATGATTATTATTATTATTAATATCTATTCTGCCTGAGCACGAGACAGTCCGTAAACTTGCGCTTCTTTTAAGACTTTTCCGTAAATGTTTACGAAAGTGTCTTTTACGTGCTTATTTGATATAAATGATTTGACTTTGACGTATACCGATTTATATCACGTAGCGTATTGTAGTTTCTGTTTATCCACATTGGAAAAAAAAGCCAGTTTATATAATATCGGTTGATATATTGGCCACAAAATTACCAACAACGAGCGAGTTCCAAGCCACGATGCTTAAAATCTTATAAGGAAAACAGTAACAGAAACTATCCTTTCCAATAAACAGGAAGATTTATTGAGAAATTGCGTCTCAATTATCAGAATAGCTTCATGATCTCGATTCCATTACTCATATTGAACACTAGCGTTACCCGCCACTTCGTTCGCGTGGATTTCGGAAAAAAATAATGGAGGCACATTATTGTTTTCCGAAATCCACGCGAATTTGTTAGTTAAAATACAAGTAAGCCTTAGTTAGTCCTTCTAACATCGGCTATCTGTCAGTAAAAGTCCCGTCAAAATCGGTCCAGCCGTTTCGGACGTGAAACAAACAGAAAAAAAAAATAACACTGTGACCTAAACCCACAGTTTAGTCACGCTTTTCTGTGACATAAGTAGTCTATTTTTACACAAAAAAGCGTGACTTAAGTGGGCGTTTACTACGTGTGAAAGGCAAACCCGGTTAAGCAGTCGACAACCTCATAGGTTGAACAGCGAGATGCCAAAAAAAGTGACCTATGTTAGTATTAATGCACGGCGTTTAATTTCACGCCGTGCAATAATGGTTTTATTAAGTCACACGTATTGTACTGTGTTATTGTTATAAGTTTTTATTTTTTTATTTTATGCATAGTTTTAATAAAGGTTTATGTTTGTTTTGTACCATAAAACCAGTAATGATTTTTGTTGGTACTCACATTCGCTATAAGAACACTCCTTAATGATTACTTAGTAAGTACAACTTATATTTGTCATTCATGACATCACACAGACCATTTGATTATATTATTCAAGCAAATAATGTAGGTACACGTACATAAATATACATTGTGTGAAAAGTTGTTATTTTCACATTACAAACAGACCCTTAAATTTTATTTGAAATAAAAAAAAAAAAAAAAAAAATAAATAAATAAAAAATTTAATATTTTTTTTTAATTTTTTTTTTTATTTGTATAATGTATAAATAAATTATGTGTAAATACAAAATTATTTTTAGTGTATGCCAAACCCGAAATCCGTGTCTAGTATTTTTATGTAAAGAATCTATGTACAAAATTTCAAAACTGTGTCATGAATAATCACGAAGTTATAAGCTTGTTATGTTAACTGATTGTCCGTACAAAAAGTTGGTTACCACTTAACACGCGCCGCCGACCGACCAGCTGTAACCTGTGTTGTGTGCGCATATGATTGCGGATATGTACAGACACCAGCTGGCACATCAAGCTACCCAAAACTGTCAATTTTTCCCAATTAATTTTAAACCTAATGCTTTAGCGATAAAGTTGAAAATCTATTAAAGAAATTTGAAAGAAACTTGATGTGCTGGCGTCTGTACTTAGTGTTGCTCGGTGTCCAACTTGTTACCATTTTTAAATATCAATCAACTCAGCCTATCGCAGTCCACTGCTGGGCATAGGCCTCTCCCAGACTGCGCCACAACACCCTGTCCTCCGCCTTCCGCATCCAGTCTACCCCAGCCACCTTCTTTAGGTCGTCCGTCCATCTAGCTGGGGGGCGTCCCACACTATGCTTGCCGACATTTTTAAATGTGTTTGGGAGAAAACATAACATGGTGTAAAAATTATTGCAATCGATTCAGTTACTTATTCTGAACCAACTATATTCAGGTTTGCAGTATACTAAAAATAATGTTGTATATAGGGTGACTGGTAATTAGTGACCGATACTTAAACACATGATTGTACTCATCATTAAAAACAACTTTTACTATCGGACCAAATCCGAAATCGCGAAAAACAATCAGCTGTTCCCTACATTTATGTTCGTACGAGTCGTCAAAATGTAGGGAACAGTTGATTTTTTTTTTCGTCATTTCACTTTTTGTCCCATTATAAAACTTGTTGTCATGAGTAGAATCATGTGTTTAAGTATCGGTCACTAATTACCAGTCACCCTATATATTATTTGTATAGAAATATAGATTTAATTCTAAGGAAAACATCTCCCAGGACCTGTTGTCAAAAATATCACGTAGAATCTTTATTGGCAGACACATTTGCACATAAAAGAACTTTACGATCTTGCCGGTACATCGGGAGATAAAACTCGAAACAAACCACAATATTGTATGCCTGATGCCTCTTTTTGTTATCTAATATTTTAGCTGACGCACTGGCAGTAATCTTTACTGGTTTGCCGCGAATTTCTTGGAGGGTATTCCCTTAGTAACTTACCCTTGGGTTATTGCCTACGAGGGTTGTTTTTCCCTCTGGGGTTCTGGCTGCTGCCATGTACGGTATTTTACCGGCTGTTCTTCACGTCAAACAAAGAAAAAAAAAACGTAATCATAAAGAATCACTTTTTATTCATAACTGATATCTTAGGGTAAAATCTTGAACAAAACTGCAAAAAAAACAACTGAGTTATTTTTCAGTTTGTAGTGTTTTTTTCTTTTTTTGAAGTCGGTTGTTTTTATTTTTTTTGTAAAACAATATTATTCACTTCTCTGTCGCACCTATCCCACACAAATTCGTATAATACTATTTTCTATGTAAATATCAGTGACAGGAAGTTATTATAACATCATCAATATAAACTAAGTGGTAAATATACGTATTATTGAAGCTAACTCAAAAACTACCCAAGCAAAGTTAATTAAATTTATATTTGATCACCTCTGAGGCATAGCATATCCATAAAAATAAAAAAATCAAAATCGATCGGCAATTGCCGGACATATCGCGTAATATAAATACAAGAAAAAAAATACAGTCGAATTGAGAACCTACTCCTTTTTGAAGTCGGTTAAGGATGATCCTTGTTCAACTGTCCTTTGTTCAAGATTTTTGCGAAAGAAATTCTTTTTATCTTGGAAATTGAAATCTTATAGGTTCTTAAATATTCTCACTAGAATTTTTTGCTAACCTACAAAAACCATTCCGGATTTTCTATCCTAGATTTAAAATCCCAGGTTACCCAAAGCTTCAAAAGTCAATTCGTGGTTTGACTTCTAAGTAAAAATGGCACGCTGCATAATTTCCAAAACCCTTCGAAGCAAAAACAACAATACCCTCGAAGAAAACACTAAACATGAATCCCCGAAACCCAGGAAAAAAGGTCTAGCTACATCCCATATAAATTCATGTACCAAAAGGTACCTATTTTAGGAAAACGAAAACGGGGAAGGCTAAACAATCTGGCGACCCTAATATTATGCAAAATGTCGCCGTGAGGATATTGAGGGAACTGTCTAAGGCAGTTTGGGAAACAATGGATGAGAGTGGCGCCTTTCAAATGGCACGATAGGTACCTTAAGGAGGTCGTATGTAGGCTCCTTTTGACTTCCCTAACGTTTCAAGAAAAGGAGATTCGTAGGTGCGTTGTGTTTGTGATAATAGCAGAATTTGAACTAGTTGTGTTCAGTTTTTTAATAGGTTAGTTTAGAAAATTACTTAATAAAATATAATGGGACGTTATAAAAATAATTCATAGCATGTAATATATAATAATAATAAAACCATTTATTTTCAGGTAACAAAGACCGAGATCAACCTTAACTTAAGTATACATATAAAAGTATAACAATTGTGTTAGTAAATAAAACTTAAAAACTATGCTAGTATCACTTAGTTGCACTAAGTCTTTGTACGCTCCGGTGGCACTTGTCCGCGAAAGCGGCGGATTACCACATCCTGTGGACAAAAGCTTTCTTCCATCACCTGATGCAGGTAGCAAGTTGGTATGCACAACACAAACGCCTTAAAGTTTACGTTGCGATGTGACTCCAGCAGCTGCACTCTCGGCGCGTACTTCAGCCATCGGTGCACGTACTTCACGATGTCTTCCACGTCAGTGGTGTACCTAGTGGAGACGGGAAATATACCCCGGAATACCCCGGTATTCGGTTTCGCAGCACGCAGTTATTCGTTGGGCTCCGTAGGAGCCTTCCCGCAGCTATTCTTACAGCTACTCTGTCGGCGCTTCCTGTCACGAAGCCGTCATCATCAGCGCGGTTCGTTTCCTTCATGGTCATGGTCTTTCCAGGGGGAGCAGTGGGGGTGTTCACAGTGACCAATGGGTCAAATGGTCGCGTTGGTCGGGCAGAGCTGCGGGGAGGAGCCTGTGTCTCAACAGTGGGAACGTTATAGGCAGATTATGTTTATGCTTATCCTTACTGTAACTAGTTTTATTAACAAGGATATTTGAGCACTGATCCCCAAACTGGGTAGTGCCTGTATATTGGGGTCCCGAGTTGTGGTATATTATACAACGTATAACGTTAAATGCGCAAAACCTGAAAATAGTTTGACCAGAATAACGAGCAGAATTAATTGAACTACTTTTTAATACAGGTCACAGTTTTCAAAAAATCTTCATTAAAAACTTTGCCGTGTCTATTTATTAATAGGTCAAGCAAGTCAATGTCAGCGCGGCGCAGCGGCCCGGTGACGACTTCTCCCTCGGTAAAGCGTCATCGCAGACGCACGAAACGATCAGAATGGCCAATAAAACTAAAACAGCAAATAAAACATTTACAATTTTTTTAATGACTTATTTTCTCTCTGAAATAGGTAAACTGAATTAAAAATCAGTTGGGGTGTCTGAGGTTTTGCGCATTTAACGTTACACGTTGTATAGGTTTAATCCGAGACACATGTTTGCGTTACCTTAATTTTTAATACAGGATGTTTTTGCAAATGGACCATTCTTAATCGAGTAAGGGTAATAAAACGAATAATAAATGTAGTTGCTAAGGCGAACCGGGATTCAGAAAAAATAATTTCGTTGTATCTAAGTGGATAATCTCACGTGGAAATATTATGATTCTATTAGTTACATGTTTGTTGTGAGCAAACTTTGTGGGTATAATAGTTATGTCAATGCTAGTCATTTTAAAAGCAGAACGATAAAAACTAATTTTCTATCTTATATTTTTTTGAATTTGCTGAACACTTTTGATCAGAATAGAAAATACTCACAGATGAGGTCGATCAAAGGTTATGCTACGCCGTGGAAGCGGCGAAGTTTTGGGCCAACAAGATCTGAAATACACTCGTGCCAGCGTCATGAAGGAGAAGAAGAATAAGAATTCACCAAATTACAACAGCATTAAAACTATGAAAGACAGTTATGGGTCAAATTTTACTTTGTATGAAGAATAAAATTGTAATAAAAGTGACTAGCAGTAAAGATACGACGGTAAAAAATATGTCACATTAGATCAAAATTTTGTTGGTATGAAGAAATATTGTAATAAAAGTAGGTAACAGTCAAGTTACAACAATAAAGAAATATGTCACAGTACTTCGAGAAATGAAAAAGACAACGCACTTTGCAAATGAAATTTATATGTCAATGATAGACACTTCATTAAACCGCGCAAACATTGTAACAAACGAATAATCGATAGCTATCGAGTTACTAAAACAAACTGACTAAGTCGATCAAGATAAGAAAGCAATTAGTTTTATTGGATAAATAATCGATTAAATTACTTTGGTGGCAAGGGATTATCGACCTTAGCCTATGCGAATAGGGGATCATGTTTGACTATGATTTGTTGCTACGTGGCTATTGGAATTTTCCCGATAATTGTCTATATTTTTCATGAGTTTTGATAAGTTTTCAAGTAAGGTCTTTAATGTCAAGGGCTTTTGGTCATTATAACATAATTTTCAATGGAATTTTTGTATCAAAAGATGACATGATAAGGAAGGAAGTTATTATTTTTACAATATTTAACACAACTATTTACACTAGGTACTAAATTAAATGACTGACTAAATAACTATACAAATAAGTTCAAATACTTAGGTGACATAAGGTAAGGTAAGGTAAGTTCAAATACTTAGGTGGGATCTAAGGCACAGCATAAAGAAAATTGAGAAGTATGGGGAGATCATTGCACAGCAGAGGGACGATAGAGGCAAACCAAAAAAATATAAGAAATAGATCTATGGTAGATATAAATTCTACAGCTTATTCGATTAGCTCCATACTCGTGTTAATGAAATATTTAATGCAAATATTTGAAGCTTATGTCCTTCATATTTTAATAATATTTATTTCAATAACTCAAACTGATAATATTAAAAATACACGTACCAACCCGTGGAAATAGGAAAACCTGGGAGTCTTCGGAGATAGCGGGTTTATATCAGATATGTTCGGAACATAATATATTTCATAAGTTGGTTACCCAAAATAATATGAAGGTAGTAAATATATTTTCTTAATATTTGTGTTTAAATGGATTTTTTTATCTACCACGTTGTCTGCCGTGGGTTCGGGCAAGGTGTTATTAAGTTTTTCCATCAGGAATTTTTCAGTAGCTGCCTGGAGTTTGGAATTGTACTCGGTTGATGGAAATGGGCTTTACATGAAACTTAAACATACATGAGCGTGTTCTACAGGTACACTTCTGTCTAACCCTTCGGGGATTACAAGGGTTGAGTTATGTTATAAATGTTATGCAGGTAATAGGTAGGTAATACAGGCTGGTGTCCGCAACTCCACGTCAATGCGCGTATTTTGCGTATATGTTAATGCCAACTTGGCCAACTTGCCCAATGCCAGCTTGGTTTTATTAAAGATATTCAAGGATAGAGCCTGTTGCTGAAAATTAGAACTGCCTTGCTAGGGTCCTTCATCTTTTAGGGTGATTTCCTGGAAGGCACTATTGGGTTCTAAAAAAACTAAGAGAGATTCTGTTTTAAAATAACTACCTACCAATAATTGTAAAACATTGTCACCATTTCAGTAGAAATTTTAGCCCTCATCACCCACTTCAAATAGGTATGCCAGACACTTCCGGCAAAAAAAGTGGTTTGCGTGATTTTTTTCTAAAAGCGGATAACATTTACTGTCGAATACATTGAAAATAATCAATATCCGCGATGACGGTAAAACATTTTTTTTTTCATTATTTCGGGAATAGGAATCCACGCATACCGAGCTTAATTTATTCCTATACCTTATGTTCTATTTATTTAAATAATTTTTTTTTGATTCCGCTATGACGGGACTTTCAGTGTTACTGGCTCCTGGACTACATGATCTCTCAAACCAACCAACACTGGGCCTACCCGCACAATACCCTCGCGATGGATTATGGCCCACTCCCGCCTGTGTCCTGAGGCCTGTGTCCTAGCAGTGAGAACATTATAGGATGATTATATATCAACGCTTGAAAAGCAAAATTGAATAAGCGACCGGGCTAACTTTATATGAGAAAAGTTTAACTTTTGAGAGAAAAAAAAAAACCTTGTTATCATCATAAAGGCGTAATTCTTATTATTTTGGAAATCTTATTTTATCGGAATCTGAATCAGAATTTATTTGTTTTTTTTTTTTTTTGTTTTAATGAAAACTGAAACTTTAAACTGTGCTCCTGTAAAGTTTGGCAGGCCTGTTGGTCTAGTGGTCAGTGGCCCTGACTATACGCAAGGTCGTGGGTTCGATTCCCACCCAGGACAAATGTTTGTGTGATGAGCACGATAATTTGTTCTTTGTATGGGTGTAATTTTTCTATAATATGTATGTATTTAGAAATATATATGTATGTTTATCAGTTGTCTAGTACCTACTCATAGTACAAGCTGTGCTTAGTTTGGGACTAGATGGCGTTGTGTGAAAGTTGTGGAATATTATTATTATTATTGAAGTCCGCCCTATGTCTCTTAGTCAATTTTATCTCTCAAGCGTCGATATACAAGGTGTAACTTAAATAACGCACAACCTCTTAAGGGGTCATTGTACTCATCATTATGAACAACTTTTACTATGGGACCAAACCGGAAATCGCGAAAAAAAAATCATCTGTTCCCTACATTTTGACGAGTTATGCGAACATAAATGTAGGGAACAGCTGATTTTTTTTTCGCGATTTCAGGTTGGTCCCATAGTAAAAGTTGTTCATAATGATGAGTACAATGACCCCTTAAGAGGTTATGCGTTATTTAAGTTACACCTTGTAGACATATATTATGTACTCGGCTACGAAACAGTGAATGAAGTGCAAATACTAAAATAATGAAAGGATTAAGTCTTAATCCTTAAATTATTTTAATCTTTTGTTCTTTATCTTGTTTGGAGGAATGGGGAAAGTGACGTGGGGAAAGTTGAATGTAGTCGTTCATATTCGGACAAGAGTAGGGGAAGACAAAAGAAACGATGGGTGGACTGTGTGAAACATGATATCGCTAGAAAGGGGGTGACTACCGAGATGTCGATTAATAGAGATTAATGGAAGAAAAAATCATGTTGCGCCTTTTACGACAACACATTAGAAACCTCTAAAATTATCAGTGTTTCTCTACTATATTATGCATGTATTATACATATAAACCTGCCTCTTGAATCACTCTATCTATTAAAAAAAACCACATCAAAAGCCGTTACGGAGTTTTAAAGATCTAAGCATATACAGGGTGTAACGGAAAGGGGGTATCAACCCTGAAGGAGGTGAATGTGCTCATGAAACTCAACAACTTTCCCCAAACATAGGTCGAAATATGAAAAAAAAATTTGGCCCTCCCATAGTAAATCAATCAGCTGGTAGTCAGTTTTGTAAGGGAGGGCCAAATTTTTTTTTCATATTTCGACCTATGTTCTTTGGGTAAAGTTGTTGAGTTTCATGAGCACATTCACCTCCTTCAGGGTTGATACCCCCCTTCCGTTACACGCTGTATAGGGACAGACAGACGGAAGCGACTTTGTTTTATACTATGTAGTGATGATAAAATAATTCACTATGCCGCTCAAATTGAATAAATGAAATTTATTCAAAAATATAAGGACTAACGTTAAATACAGTTTTTATTAAATCTATGTCAAGTTCACCCCTGATTTTTGCCTGAACTAGGTAATCCTGTGTTTCAGGCGATTGGAGGTAACCATAATTGATTAAATAATCACATATTTATCTTATTGGTACACACGTATAAGGTTTATAAAATTATATATTACGAACAATATTTACTTTAGCACAAGTAATAACTTCTCTGTATCTTCACAGGACATAGTTTGAAGAGTCTGCATAAGGATTTTCCTACAGTTACTCTGATTTAAGGAGTAGATGTTTCCTTTATCATTTAGCCTACGAGTATTATAGAGTAGCGGTCCGAGTTATGTATAAAATTTGGTTGTAATAAACTTAGGTGGTGGTGGTAGGTAAGCTACTCGTAACTGTGGTAATAAACTAAGTATTGAACAAAATAAGACTGCAGTAGTGCTATTCTGTAAAATCTCACCGTGATAAACCGGGTGAAGTAAGCTTAAAGTGAGCAGTCATTAGTGTCAATCTGTAACATCCGATGGAATAACAGCTCACTTCACCTAACTTCTCACGATGAGATTCTAACAGAATCGACCGGCAGTAACTTAAATGTGTATTGACCAACGCTTTATGCAAACGGTAACTTTCGTCGTGTTCGCCATTTAAAATACAACTCCAGTACCTACTCTCAGGAAATGCATTTAACATTTCCGAAACTAGGTTAAAATAACTTAATGTTTGACCGCTCGGTAAATATACTTTTTACGTTCAACCCGCATTTTAAAAACGTTAAGCGTTAAAGCTTTTTAACTGTTACTCTGTTTGAAGCGCGTGGAAAAATACGTGTTTTTTAGTAAAAATTGTGTAAGTAGATCATCATCTGCCTAGCCTTTTCCAAACTATGTTGGCTTACAGTCTAACCGGATGCAGGTGAATACCAGTATTTCACATGGAGCGACTGTCTATCTGACCTCCACAACCCAGTGACTAGGTAATACGATGCCCTTTGGTAAGACTGGTTATTAGAGTTTCGGGTTTCTGACCATCCGTAACGACTGTTAAAGTTCCACGAATGACAGTTTCCAGCAAGGAGGGGGTTTGGTATGTAAAGATGGTCACCCATCCACGGACCAACTGCGGCAAGCGTAGCTTAACCTGATCGATCGAACCTTGTGGCTGTTATTACTTAGCCACTAGCCCCAAAATTGTATAAGTAGATATGGGATGATCGGATAGCTATTCACGTCCATTGAGGAGGAACTCGTGGCTAAATAAAAGCCGCACGGGTTGAAGAAGATACGTTTACGGCGGTCGGGTTGTAGATGGGTGATCATCCATTACATATCGAGACCCCTCCACGCCTCGGAAAGCACGCTAAGCCGTTGGTCCCGGCTGTCACTCGTAGATCTTTGAGTCGTTACGGAAAGCCGGAAGCATAAGTCTCACAACCAGTCTTAACAAGGAGTATTGTGTAACCCAGTAACTGGGTGGTGGAGATTAGGTAGGCAGTCGCTCCATTTAAAATGCTGGTATTCAGCTGCATCTGGTTAGACTGAAAGCTGACCCCAACATTGTTGAGAAAAGGCCACAATCAACGTTATCGAAGGAGTTCTCTAAACGCTGTTCACAACCGAATGACCGTGTAAATCAAATGAACGACCTCTATTCTTCGATAGCTATCAGCTGTCGGCGGCAAGGTATTATAAATCAAGTAACTGAAAATGTGTTATTGTCGACACGGCAGCCTGTCTAATGATTGTTAAAGCCATGTTGGTCAGGGTCTTCGAAACAATCAATTGCAATTGTCAATGTTTATGTGAGCACGTTAAAACGTTGAGTCGTGTGCCTGATCTTTCTCTGGTCGTGTTAGATTTCGTGCCGTCCCATCTGATTATGACAGTGAGAAAGAATCCTCCTCGTGTAGCACAGTTTGTTCCGCCAGTTACTCAACTGAAACGAGCGCTCGGCGCATCCTGGACAGTCCCACCGAACACATTATTTGACTGACGAATTCTTACCTTGCGATGGTAGGACTAATGCCCGCCTGGTTTGCGTCGACCCACCTGTCGGAGTCCGGCGTCAAGCAGCCTGCTGTGTTTTGTCGATGCGTGGGGGTTCCATTGCCTTAGGCATCTTTTGGCCACGATCTTTCCATCGTAGACCTCATCCATCGCTTTCCATCGGGCCTGATCGAGGTCAAGAGTGGGCAATGCAGCAAATAAAAAAAAAATACCTCCCTTGTCGAAGGCTAGTCTCGGTTGAGATTGACCGCCATGCCCAAAAGAATGCATGTCTGGAAGACTATTATTATAACCTGATCGATACACATTGATATGCAAACTGATCGCTGACAAAATGTAACTGAGGCGATTGACAATATTACTAAGAGATTAAGATAAGTTTCTTGTTGGTTTGCTTCCACTGATAAGTCTGTCAAAATCAGTGTGATCTTTATTGTCGTTACAATAAAGTTGCTGTTAGGTTGATGTCACAAGCATCCTGTTTTCCGGATACTCCAAACAGGATGTTTTTGTGAATATGTATATTTAAACACGTACACAACTAAACGGGATCCTGTAAAAAACTGTATCTGCGAAAAACGGGATCTTGCCGTGGGTAAGGGCCCTTACACTGGTCTACCTTCGCGAGTTTGGCGAATGGCAGCAATCTACAATGAAGTATTCAAACATATAGATATATTCACATGCTCTTTGAAAAGGTATTATTGTTTGCCTTTTGTATGAGACACTTGAACTGTTTGTTTTAAAAATACAGTTTTATTTTTTATTGTTTTTATAATATTAGGGTAATTGTCATGCATGAACAGTTCGCCTCCTAGTGACTGAGGTTTTATGTATTAATGGTAATCTGTGAACAGCGCTGTGGGTTACATTATAACTTAAGTAATTTATGTTTCTCTGTTTATAATATTGCATAATGTTGCTGTTTGTTGTTCCTATTTAATAAAATAAAAAAAAATACTGTTATATATACAGGTAAACCGTAAGGCCTTTTGTACGTGTATGTACTCCACATACACCTACAAAAGTATTTCATGCGTGGCACTATAACCTTAATATCTCATGTCTGTCTTAATCCCCTTAACTTCAGGCCTCAAAGTAAGCTTTTTAAAAGGAAAGAGTTATTTTTCTAGCATTTTTGTTGAGAGCTCAGAGAGATCTACCAATATCAATGACAACGAAATGCTAGGCGTTGGTAAGCGCATCACTTGAAAATGGATGACTGATTTCCCAGTACTCAGAATTTGTTTTTTATGCAAAGAATAATTTGGAAAAAAAATCAAATTCGAGTAAGCCCTTTTTTCATTGGTGTTTTGTATGAATTATTGAAAGGACGGGACAACGTCTTTCAAGTCAGCTAGTTTAAACTAAATACTGGATGCTCTGGGATATTTTTTATTATTATTTCAGCAAGTTCTATCTTTCAGTGTCAGGAACGGAACCGAAAATATAATTTTGTGATTTCTTGGCTAGTTTCATTAAAGATGGCTTGTACTGAAGATTTGGAAAAAAATAGTAACTAAATTACTTTTACAGTTATTTTGCCTCCAATAACAATAATAAAAACATTTATTTTCAGGTTACAAAGACCTTTAGATAAATACCTTAAATTAAGTATACATATAACAATTATATTAGTAAATAAAACTTAAAAACTATGTTAGTGCCTCTGACTGTGAGTGCCTCATTTTTTTTTTTGTTTCGTGGTGGAAAATCCTCATGGATGTCCGCCGCCCTGGGGAGGGCGGCGGGGTCTGTCAGACTCTTACTGACTAAAAACCACCCCGGTGTTCCCTCTCTCACCTACGCTGGGGGTCGCGGGAACGAACGATACTTCCGCAACCCCCGGCTGGTGCTGGCCCGCGCCTGCGGGCCTCCTCGTGTCAGGGGGGAAGTGAGCTGTTAAACTCCCCCCGCGACGTCTAAGAGGGGCGTGCGTGGAACACTACGCGCCGCCGCCTCGGGTCCTGATGTGTGGGGGGCGACGGACGTCCCCAAGTCCGTTGCCCCTGGACCCATTTAGGGGGGCTGGAAGAGGGCGTTATCCGCCCTCCACCGACGCCCGGTGCGCCTGCTGCGGGCCGGGTGAGGGGACGAGATCTCCCTCTCCCTTTCCGCAGCCTCCTTCTGCGAGACGACTGTTTCGCAGAAGGAAACCACCGCGTCCCAGGACTCTTCGCTGCCGACCATAGACTCCACCACGGCCGGCAGCGATAGGTCACTGCCTACTCCTAAGATGAGGGCACGGCGTGGCTCCTCCCAAGCGGCACACTCTGCCAGCGTGTGCCGCGCCGTGTCCTCCCGGCAGTCGACGCAGTGGTGACACCGGGCGTCCAGCTCCCCTTTTTATGCGACACAGGTACTTCCCGAAGCAACCATGCCCCGAGAGTACCTGCGTCGCCCGAAACGACAGAGAGCCGTGCCTCCTCCCGAGCCAGCGCTCGAGCACCGGCCGGACCGCCTCGATGGTGTCGAGGCCGGCGGTAGGGTAAGGGTAAAAGCCTGTCCCGCCATTCCGCCACCAGGACCTCGCGGAGCTGAGACCGACGCAGCTCCCAGTGTCGCTGCATCGGTCACTCGCCCCGCGCCCTCACTTCCTCGCGCCACCGATACAGTGACGCGAGTACTTTCGCCTCGAGGTCCCAGGGCGGGGATCCGGCTAGTACACAAGCCGCCTCGTAGGAGATCGTGCGATACCCCCTGATGACTCTGACGGCCATCGCCCTTTGCGGTTTCCGCAGAACAGCGATACTGCCGGCCGTCAGGTCAGAGGCCCACACCGGGGCCCCGTACAGGGCCGGCTCGAGTGCCTCTAACCTAACCTAACCTAACAGCAACCTTGGAGTAACGAGAATAATGATCACAATTGTTTCTTACAGACTTATCAATGCCAGCAACCCAATAGCAACCTTATAAGAATGAGAATAAAGATCACTGTGATTTTAACAGTGATGCAAAATGCCAGGCATCGAGATAAATCCGCGATGTATCGCAGTGATCCTTTGGCATGTCCGTGTGTGTCTATTAGCATACTTTTTTAGGGTTCCGTACGTCCGAATAAAAAAACGGAACCCTTATAGGATCACTCGTGTGTCCGTCTGTCCGTCCGTCACAGTCAACTATCTCCGAATCTACTTGACCGATTAAGTTGAAATTTGGTACACATATCAATTTCTGTGGCCCAAACGCAGAGGTGTGAAGTAAATAGACGAAATCTGTATATAGGGGCCATTTTTGGGGTCAAGATGGAAAATAAAAATAAAAAAATTGCAAAGTGCATTGCTTATTGTGAGGAATAAACAGTCTCCAAGTTATTCAAGAAAATAGACGAAAATTGACCCTTATCTCCGAAACTACTGAACCTAAAATTTTGAAAAAAATACAGAAATTAGTTTTCTACTTATAGATTATGGGAAAACCAATGAGAAGTCCATGATATGAAAAATAACATGGTAAATCACTCAATATTGTGCGTACCAACTTACATTTGCAGTTGGAATGTATCGGAGAACATGATTGTCAACTACAATGTTAAGTTTGTTCTTGGGATAAATTCATTCCAACTACGGAACCCTTCATTGTGCGTGGTCCGTCAAGCAATTGGCCGGTTTTTTTTACATGGATGTGACATCGAGGCAGCGAGCTAAACCGTGACCACGAGGTATAGCAATGAGGCCAGTGAGGCATTCGAAGATATCTTGCGCTTAAGGTACCCTTAAGCACCCTTAAGACACCTGGGTTAAGTACCCTTAGAACATTGGAGACCACATCCAGTTTATTTACTTAATTGATTTTCCAAAATCCTAAGACGGCTAAGTCGCTTATAGCCAACCGCTATTTTCCTGGCCCCACGGCAACAGGGTGATAAACATTTTTACGTCCACGTCCATCTACAGTATGAATTTCCTCATAACATTTACAAAGTACGTTCTTCTGTCTGTTTCATACTTACATAGTGTTGAAGGATCCCGCTTACTTACACTTTTGCCATAGCTTTATTTGCCAACTCAAACGTGGAGACAATTTTAAGAAAATATTTTCTGGAGGAATAAATAGCCTGTATTCATTTTAGCCCTTTCCAACCGAGTTAAAATGATCGTGAAGCAAAAATGTAAACAACTTTAGCGCACGCAACCGGCGTAGATCTATCTAAGAATGAGACAAAAATAGTTTTGCACACTGCGCGCATGTTTCGTCCTGCCAGTTCGTTGAAACCCGGATGAAGGATGGCTGCGTTTTTAATCCCGACGCCTCCGCACTTATACTCACGATCGTGCGACTAGCAAATAATTCCTGAACCTCACGTACGTGAGGGTCTGACTGCAAGACCAGCTTGCATGAGATTCTTTTCGGTATTTTTCCATGACCTCTGAACACTTTCCAAACGATTACTAAGTTTTTACCGATCTATATGAGAGTTTTTACTCCCGGCAACAAAGGGGTATAGGTATTGACAAAAACATGCTGTGATCAGAAATCAACATGATAATGAACTATGGTTTCGGTGTTACGACTAACTAAACCAACTCTCTGTCATTCGTAGATCTTTGACAGTCGTTACGGGTAGTACCAAAGTGTGACAGTCTTACCAAGAGGTATCATGTTACCCAGTAACCGTGTTGTGGAGTAGTCTTGGCCATAGTAGTTCGCAACTGAGATCGCTCAGTTTAGGTCGACGCTCCTAAACGAACTAGTTCGCTCTTCTAGTTCGTCAGCTCCCAGCTCGAATCAGAGAAAGGCAGATCGTTCGCTGGTTTTGATACTGCTCCTGCTGCATGCACAAGATTATGGAATGTTGTACTTTTACCTAAAATTTTTGGACTCTAGTAACAGCAAAAACCTACCGAAATTAACATTTATTTTTGCCGCGTCTTAACTTTTCTTTTGTTTGTGTTGCCTTGCCACTACATGACATACAATGTGTAACGTTAAATGCGTGAAACCCGAAAATAGTTTCATCAGAATAACGAGTAGAATTAATTAAACCACTTTTTAATATAGGTGACATTTTTCAAAAAAATCTTCATTAAAAACGTAGCCGCGTCTATTTATTAATAGGTCAAGCAAGCCAATGTCAGCGCGGCGCAGCGGCCCGGTGACGACTCCTCCGTCCTCCCTCGGTTAAGCGTCGTCGCAGACGCAAGAACGATCAGAATGGCCAGTAAAACTAAAACAGCATATAAAACGTTTACAATTTCTTTAATGACTTATTTTCTGTCTGAAATATGTCAATTGAATTAAAAATCAGTTGGGGCGTGTGAGATTTTGCGCATTTATCGTTACACGTTGTATAGTTCCACTGACTAATAGACCGAACAACTAAACGAGACCTGCATGTGCAATGAGCGAGCGGCAGTAATAGTGCCGTCCCGTGCGTGACGACATTAGGGCCCTTTCCCACGACAAGATCCTGTTTTTTGCAGGATCCCGTTTAGTAGTGTACGTGTTTAATTATACATATTCACACAAGCATCCTGTTTACAGTAACCGGCAATGTATTTATTATTTATTTATCCATGTTTTTTTTCTTCGTCGTTTTGTGAGCAGAGTGGTGATGAAATAATGAATACACTGTCTGGGTTCGAACCTACGACCGTAACAGCTCGTAAGTCACGGCCGTTACCAAATAGGCCACCACTGCTTCTTTTTTTAGTTGGGAAATCATCAAATAACTTCTCCCGCTTCGGGCGGAGTGGGAGGGTGTGTCAGACTTTTACTGACTAAAACCCACTCGTGTTCCTTCAGTTGCCTGTGCCAAAGGCCACGGTAACTCTTCTGAACAATCCGCGACCCTGGCAGGCATCGGCCCTAGCGGACGCCGTCAGTTACTGCTGACATCTCTTTGTGGCGCGCGTGGAACAGAACGTGCCATCGACCCGGGCCTGGTCCTTACCGGATGGCGAACTGCCCATTGCTCGCCGTCCGCAAGCCCGCGCCTACGGAGACCACCACTGCTGAAGGTACATTACGTAAATTAAATTACAGAAATTCAGGTGATCATCGTATTCAAGAAACCCCATTACTTATCACTTTGTCGTCCGGTGGTATCGCAAGGGGGATAAACATTTTATGCCCTTGTTCGAATACCTTTTATATGAGTCGTAATTTTATATGCCAGCCCATCATATTGGTAGACAATGCATAAAATATTCAACAAGCATCAGTCGGTCGATTCTGGAAAAATCTCACCGTGGTAGCTAAGGTGAAGTGAGCTTAGAGTGAGCTGTGAGTCATGCTGATGCTAGGGATTGACACTATTGACGACTCACTCCACGCTCACTTCACCCAAGTTTTCACGGTGAGATGGTTACAGAATCGCACGGCTGGTGATAAATCACCGGATGCATGTTTAAAGTTTTTTTTTCTTCATATTTCATTTCTTACCGTTAGGTATCTAATACAAGGAGGGGCTCGTGGCTAAATAATAACAGCCATACAGGTCGATCGAAGGTAAAACTACGCTTGCAGAGGCTGGTTCGTAGATAGGTGACCATCTATTACATATTGAGACCCCTCTATGCCTCGAAAAGCAAGTTAAGCCGTTGGTCCCGGCTGTCATTCGTAGATCTTTGACGGACATTACGGATGTCAGACAAGCCCAAAAGTCTTATAACCAGTCGTTACCTTCGTGTTCGTCTTAAGGGGTACCGTTTTTATATTTTTTTGACTACTATACGCAAGGTCGTGGGCTCGATTCCCATCCAGGACAAATGTTTGTGTGATGAACTCGATCATTTGTTCTGTGTCTGGGTGTAATTTATCTATAATATGTATGTATTTAGAAATATATATGTATGTTTATCAGTTGTCTAGTACTCATAGCACAAGCTCTGCTTAGTTGTGGAGTATTATTATTATTTTAATAACTGAGTTGTGGAGGTCAGATAGCCAGTCGCTCTATAAAATACTGGTTATTTAGCTGCATCCGGTTAGACTGGAAACTGTCCCAAAACATAGTTAGGAAAGGTCCGGTGGAAGATGTAGGTATTCAAAATAGGTTTGATAAGTTCTTCTGCAATCTTGAATTAGGATTTCTCATTTAAGTTAATTTTAAAAAGTTTGTCAAACAATTTGTCTAACATTTCTACCTACAGACGATTCTTTAAAAATCACGAAACATTTCATTGAAACAAACAGCAATTCGAAGTAATGAAAAGTGAAACCACTTGCTGGAAACTTTTGGTTCCGACGAAAGATAACAAAATAAAACGTGTAGTCATAGTAAATGCCGAAAGAGATCACTCAATATGTTTCCCCGCTATTCACAAAGAGTTTTCCACTTTGACATCGGGAAAGAAAATTAGATTCCCAGGAGGGTAAAAGAAAACACACGTTACATAGGCCAAAGTTTCGTTTTATTTAGAAAAGTAGTTTGTACAATTTTACTAATTTACAAGTTGCAACTTTTTATAACTCGATCGTTACGCTTTTCTATCTACTTTTTTTTCCTCACTCCATAAAACATAACTCTCCTCTTCTCTATCGGCTAAATTAGATTCACAAAGTCAAAAGCCTTACATTTTTTATTATTAAGTAGTACATTTTTCTTAACAATTTCACTCACATAGTAATATAGCGATTAATATGTACAAAAACACTTTAATCTATGTATCACAGAAAAAATAATTATTTATCTAGCATAACCATAGTTTTTATTACAAGAGGAATAATCGACATAAACCACCCTACACACATACGTTTTTGCGTGTTCCGAAAGATGAAATCGCGAGTGTGTAAGCAGTTTTATATTTAGGTAGTGAAAATCTCGATATTTTTTGTCCTTTTTAAAAATATATGTTTTCAGATATAACAGTTTTTTATTTTTTATTTTAACAGAAAAAGAACAACTATATATACCTAGTATTCGAATTTAGAGTAAACAATTATTATTCTGTTATTCGTAATAAAAAATACAAAAAATATCGAGATAAAATTTAACATTACAAGACGGATGAGATGATTTCTAAGGCGATTATAATATTCCGATAAATATTATGAAATTGTAATTTCTAGGCCATTTTGTTCTTGAAGCAATTTTATTGAATCAATCATAAATAATTTCGTTTTCATTGAAATAGTAAAATATATCGTTTCAAATTGTTATAATTAACTCTTTCGTCTGCTTATTTTGGTTTTCTTCTCAGTTACGAAAAAAGTGGGCAAAGTTAGAAAAACCTTTTTGCAAAACTTAAAAAAAAACCTGATTAATCTGTTCATTTGATATTTAAAAAAAAAATGGGAAAATCCAAAAGTGCACGAAACTGCTTTGACTAAAAGAGCCAATAGGAACCCTATTGAAAATAGCTCTCCCATGGGTGAAAAAAATCTATTAAAAAGACTCAATTAATTATTTTTTTCGCAACCTACAATGTTTTCCCGTTTCACACTTGACTGACGAGAAAATTTTTAGAAATATTTTGATGATTTTTTCGTTTATACTACATTAAATTTTTGAAAACAGTACAGAATTAATTTCAATTAAATTATCTATATAATGGTATATAAATTAAGTAGGTTTTTTATACTAGCAGGACTATAACAATTGAAACAGTTGCAGAAAGGAGGCAAAAAAAATCGATCTAATGGCACTCTCTAATGCTTCGCATTATGAGTCGTGCTATAAAGAATTTGTTTAAACTACGATCGAATATTACGATCTTTAAATTTTTCAAAAAGTTTATGTGACAGTATAAATATAACAATTTGAATTTAAAATAGTAGAAATCAAACAATAGGAAAAATAATCGTGTGGTGTAGGTTAGTCTAATCAGTCTTGAATTGAAAATTTGAAATGAAATGTTTGCTTCTCCTATATATTATTGAGCATATTGTGATAAGCCGTAATTATTAAATAACTATTTTTAATTTCGTAATTGATTTATTTTTACTATTAAATCCTCTACTGGACATATTTATCCAAAACATAAAATTGCAAAAATAAAAATGAAATGTGTATTTCAAAATATGCCCAGTATTTTTCTTTTATAAAATATAAATTGACATTGCACTATAGAAATGAATGGAAGAACTGTGCATTTTACGCAAAATTTTAAATGTATGTAAGATATGTTTGAGATATCATGAAAATGGCACGTTTTAGAGAAATTAAAGCTTATTTCATAATTATAAGATATGTCTTATTGACAGGATCGCGATGACATAAAAACGATAGTAATATTGACTTATCCTGATATGTACTCTTCTAGAAAAAAAAAAACGGTGTTGTAACTGCGGGGTAACTGCGTAACACACTAACAGTAGGAATGGCTTTCATTTTTACAGTTGAACCACATTCATTGCGTTATTTACGTTGTTGAGCAGACTAATTTTTCGAACATATGAAGCAATGGATTGACATCATCATCATCAAGCACCTCCACTTCGACCAGTTTTGTGCTTCTCGCATCCAACGGGTTCCTGTGGCCTTCACAAGGTCGTCCGTCCACCTTGTGGGAGGCCTTCCAACGCTACGTCTTCCGGTACGCGGTCGCCACTCCAGAACCTGTCGGCCCCATCGGCCATCTGTTCTGCGAGCAATGTGCCCTGCCCAGTGCCACTTAAGTTTGACAATTCTTCGGGCTATATCGGTTACCTTGGGTCTCCTGCGGATCTCTTCATGTCTGATTCAATCACGCAGGGAAACTCCAAGCATAGCCCTCTCCATTGCCCTTTGGGTGACTTTTAGCCTTCTAATAAGGTCCATTGTAACCGACCACGTTTCAGTGCCATAGGTCATCACTGGCAACACGCACTGGTCAAAGACTTTTGTCTTGAGACACTGCGGTATGTCGGACGAGAATATATTGCGTAGCTTCGCGAACGCTGCCGAGCCGCGTCAGATTCGACGATTGACTTCTTTCTCGAAGTTGGACCTACCCAACTGGACAATTTTTCCTAGGTAAACATACTCGTCCACGACTTCGAGTGTAGCGTCTCCGATCTTCATGAGAGTGGGTGTTACACATGGGCATTTAATATTTCTTTCTTTTTCTATTGGTCTTAAAATGAACATGGACAAAACAAAGGTCATGTCTTTGTTTTGTCCATGTTCATTTTTTCTATTGGTCTTAAAATGAACATGGACAAAACAAAGGTTATGTCTTTGTTTTGTCCATGTTCATTTTAAGACCAATAGAAAAAGAAAGAAATATTGACAAAATGGTTCAAATTCTGATCGACAGTGTGTTACGCAATTAGGGTGCTGAATACTATAGAACTATAAATTTTATTTTTACATATACAGAATATTTTTATTTATTAAAATTGTGAAAAGAAAACATAAACACGATTAATAAAATATAATTATGAACATAAATGTAAACTATGTATTTATTACGAATAGTTTTTTAATAAAATTGACTTTAATTTTATCTACAGTAAAATGAAAGTAATAAGTATTATTATGTATCTAAAAGGCGATGATTTAATGGGAAATGTAACATGCTTTTGAAGATAGTGGGGCATGTCCTTTATGTTCTTTTTAACCCCGGAAAAAAATAAACGTGTGTTACTAAGCTTTATACAATGTCCTTTCATGAGTTTAACGTAAGTGTAATAAAAATAAGTGCTGTATAGAAAAGCTTCCTTGAAATCATGACAATGTGGTATTACAGATATTTTTCTTCACTTCGGTTATTGTGACTGCGTTCTACGGGAAGATCGAAGGTTGAGCTACGCTTGCCGCAGTCGGATCGTAGATGGGTGACTATTCCTTAAATAATTATCAAGACCCCTTAGATCCGTAGATCTTTGACAGTCGTTACTGGTATTCAGAAGCCCAAAATTCTGACATCCAGTTTTACTAAGAAGTATCATGTAAGCTGACCCTAACATAGGAAAAGGCTAGGCAGATTAAATTTTAATATAGATTAGATTTTGGAAAAATATTTATAAAAAAAAAATCAAAGTACCTACTTATCCAGATAATTAGCTCATCAAAGGACAAGGAGGGAGGACTATTTCAGACAAATTACAGCTCTTTCAAAAAATTACCGCCATTACATTCAAATATATTTAATTTAATATTATTATACACACTTTAATACAATAGTAACAAGACCAGTCTCAGTCGGGTTATACGAAATTGACGAAAATTTACATATTTTTTTCTACAACTTTCAAAGAATTGACTAAAATTTTATTACTGTAGTGCACCATTTTGTTTTTTTTTTTTTACCATTTAAGAAATTGGGGGAATGTGTATACGGAAAATATTAGTATTGATTTATTTTTACTTTAACACAAATCGGCAATCTGCCAATTACATAGTTATTTATGCGAAAAAATAAAATTACATAAAAAATTCATACAGTCATCTCGCAGAACTCCAGACTTATTCAGAATAATATAAAAAAAAAATTAAATAAAATATTATCCATTTTTAAATGTTTTACACATCGCCTGGGTAATTGTGTAACAGACACAAAATGGCAATCGATCGCAATGCCATTATCATTGCATTATTTACCAACGTAAATACCATAATATAAGGATTGAAAAAGTTGTCTGCTAAAGTTGTTTAGCAGACGAATTTTTCAACCCTATAAAGAAGTTACAGAAGGAATTTCCTTCAAAATCCTCGGTTGTGAATGAAAGTATGTTACGCAATGCTGTGGTAAATACAATCTTGGGTGGGTATTTATTTTTGAATCCAAAAAACAATATGGTGCCAGCTCAGTATTTCAATACTCCCAGTTAGTAAAACACCTAATATGATAATATACACGCAATAGGCCCACTTAACATCGTGAAAGATTTAATCTGACCAATCTTCACCTAATTCGGTTTTGACAAGAACTTTTTCGTGGTAATCTATTTTTTACGATCTATTACCTAGATTTTTGAACACTAATATGCTAACTTCATGGAAAACAAAGGCTCACAGTTCCCATTCAAACATCTTGCTCTCGAATCAGTTTTTTAGTGTACATTTTAAAATTTACAGAAAATGCTTGAACAAAAACTGTATAGATTTACAAAAGTTTTTAATTGAATACATTTCCTTTAATTTGACCGTAGAAGTGACTTAATGAACATACTTCTAAATTAAAATTAAATAAAAATTTACTATAGTACACAGATACGCAAGTCCTCGCGTAGTAAATTCATCCAAAGTCTTTTATAGAAAAAATGTTTAAACTTAACTTATACGTGGGTCGCTAACGGGGTTTGGTGACCGTTACCTGAAAATAAAGAAAAAACTGTCAATATTTAAATACATGTAACATAGCATAACATAATCCACAACTTTCACACAACGCCATCTAGTCCCAAACCAAGCAGAGCTTGTGCTATGAGTACTATGAGTACATATTATAGATAAATTACATCCAGACAAAGAACAAATGATCGTGCTCATCACACAAACATTTGTCCTGGGTGGGAATCGAACCCACGACCTTGCGTATAGTAGTCAGGGCCACTGACCACTAGACCAACAGGCCTGCCAAATGTCAACTTATCCTTTACTGTCCAGGCCGCACGTTTGTGGAATGCATCGCCAGTTGAAATAAAATGCGCGCAGTCGTTTCATGTGTTCGAAGGACTCGTAAAGGAACACTACTTGTCGTTGTGATCTTGTTGTCCTAACTGCAGTCATCTACAGTCTTCTTTTATTTTCGTTTATTATATATTTAGTAAGTATATATTTGTCGTCGCAAGCGATATCAAGACGACAAAATAATCAAAATACTACTTCCGGTTGATTTCATAATATTGGTCAAACCGGAACTTAATTCTCATTGGTTGATCGGTTAGTACAGTGAACGCCGTGAGGTGGCGCTTTAACTTCGCGCCATTTTTTACACGTGGACAGAGCCGATTGGAGAGCGGCCGGCATTCGACTTGCGGAGCGCACGCCGGACGGTTGAGAGCATACCATCGGAACTGTCATGTTCACCGTACAAACCTTTGTTTCTTACTGCTCATAAAGTGATTGAAAATTACCGAATAAACGTGACTGTGATTTGTGCTTCAAACTACGTTTTACTGGTTGCCCGAGTACCCACCTTCCTCATGGAACCCGTACCAAGAAATTATGATGATGGCCCTGTTATCGCAACGCCCACGCTCCCGCCGACATATTTATGTATCTATAATTTTGGATATGTACGTGGGTGGATCAAATATAAACAGGACTTAAGTAAAAAAAAATACGCACGTATTATTATACTCGTGAAAAAAAGGAATACATTTTATTTTTCTACATAATCTCCCCTTCTATTAACACATTTTTCCCAGCGTAGGGGATGTTTCTTGATGCCAGTATCGAAGAATGTAGTCGGTCGTGCCTTTAGCCAATTGCACACAAATGATTCCACTATCTGGTCAGTGTGAAAACGGCGTCCTCCACTTGAATTTTTTTTGTGCCATTCCTACACTTGAGTTCTTAAAAGCGTATTCTTATCGAACTGTAGAGTCAATGGATGCAAAATTTAGGAAGGTTTTATGCCCTCCCGTGTTAAAAAAATTATGATAAGTCGTTGCTCAACAGACTTTTATACCACCTGCTCATACATGATGCTACTGGCGCGCAATAAACTAAAGTGAGCCGGAGCAGTATACCACCCTCCCCTAGATGATCCCCCCTAACACATACAACAGCAGCAAGCGCGTTACTTCACTCAGCGACCAGTAATAAAAAAAGTCCGGTTTATACTTGATTCACCTAATATATTAATATGGGTATCTATTTTAGTGTATTATATACATAATATTTGCACAAACGACAGCCCCATTTTATGTCCAGGAAAATCAATGTCCATTCCAAGGTTGCCTGGAAGAGATCGCAGAAAGCGACAAGGCCGCCCATTGTATATTTTGTAGTGTTTGATGTATTTTTTTAAGTCATATTTTTTGTGGTGTACAATAAAGTATATAATTATAAACAAATAAATAATCTCTTCTTTTCATGAAAATGATCGCAGCGGGGTAAGACTTTACGGTGTCAAAAAACGCTTTCTAAAAAACACGCCAACTTCCATTCATAAATAACGTTTCAGTGACGTCATTTGACGGTAAATTGCAAACGCTATGTGGCGCCCTCCGCTCTTCTAATAAACCAACTAAGCTTTAGGACTGTTATTTTTTTTTTACTTTATTCAAGCTTTTTATTTATTTTTCTTCGGAATAAAAGTAATCTGATTAAAAAAAAACTGCCCTTAGCTATATAAACAATTCAACCGGTGAGTCTCGAGATGAAGACTCATAGAGAAGTATGGAAGAAAAAGACATAATGCACCGACCCCAAATAAATAACAATGTATTCTTCCTTTATTTCCTACAGAGTTTTCACTCTTTACCTACACCATTAAATACTTGAAGGAAAACACGATCTATCCCGAGGTTTTCAAAACACTATCCATGATTTAGCACCACGTTTTCAACGCAGTGTGAATTATTTACCCGTTTGACGTTGCATGATATATTCCCGTATTCGATTTCCGGACACTGGAATCGTAATAGCAAAGTCCTTTCAATCGTTGAAATAGATGCACATATAAAATGAAATGTATAATCTATGAAATGTCTAGGTAACTATGAATGAATGCCTAGTATTTTTATAAAGGTACTACAAATTAGCGAAGGCTGAATAGTTGTAATGTGAAAGTGCGGGTTTTTTATTAGTTCACTTAATTTTTTGTAGGTATTTACAGGGTGAAATTCAATTCATGGGCTTTTAATGGGTCATTGTACTCATCATTATGAACAACTTTTACTATGGGAAAAAAGGTTCGTACAGACAGGCGCGACGCGACGGCGCGACACGATTCTGCGATATATACCTATCCGTAGAACAATTTCTATGGAAACGCGCGTGACAATTCACACAGGGGCGACCTGTCGCGCCGCAACGTGGTTGCGACGCGACTCCAATAGGAACATTTTGTATGGTGACGCGGCGATATCGCGGTAGCGGCCGCGATTCGCGTCGCTCTAGTGTGAAAGGTGTTGCGGCGCGATAACATCGCAGAATCGCCCGCGCCACATCGCGCGACAAGTCGCGCTAGTCTGCACGAGCCTTAAGCCGGAAATCGTGAAATTTAATCTAAGTATTTTCATTTCTGAATTGTTATTTTTCTTTTTCTTTTTACCTTTTTTAGTACGGACGCTTTTAACGTGCACGTCTTTCTACATCGTTCTCACATTTATAATTTCAACTTAAAATATGTAACCAAAATTTTGTAACAGTTTTTATGATTTAAAAGAGTGTCAGTGGAGTTTCTTGCCCATTCTTCTCCACAGGTACCTACTACGCTTCGGAATGGGCAACTAACTTCATCTTTCTGACTGACCGACCCCTTGACAATTCAAAAGTGCCTGTAATTGGTTTACTTGAAATATATGCTTTGAGTTTGACTTTGAGGTAATGCAGAGACAAACTGTAGTAGGTGCAATCGTGAAAAATGAGGAATAAATATTTTAAATATAATATATATACCTAATTACATATAAATATGACAGACAATAGAAAAATAAGGCAGACAATGAGAAAATATTAGCGTTGTGATGATACTGCCAGCTTCTTGCGAATGTGCTGGCGAACCTTAATTTTAAAAGATAATCGGTTAGTTGTTATAACTTAGAATATTTTCTCACCTTTCTTAGTAACAGTTGCATTACTAATAGTCCTATTACATGGCGCCAGAATGTAATGAGCACTTGGCGATTGTGGCGTCGCTGACGATGTCGCTGCACCAACCTAAGACAAATATGTTATTGTTAAATTAACGATACTAAAATGCTAATTAAAATATCATACCATCACTTTTATAATCCCCTAAGAGTTAGTCAGAGGTGTACAAATAGAATAAAAAAAAAAATCATGACGTCCTTAATCACGTGTGTGTATCAAAAAATAATCAGTCCCATACAAAACTCCAATACTCCAAAAGGCCGCGACTCGACGTTGTCAAAACGATGTGCATACCTTTCCTTATTGACGTGGTCTAAGTTTACTTTATAACACGTTGAATTAGATGTTTTAATTTGGTGCACCTATTAAATTTAATCCTGTATACTTTTTTAAACGATTCTATGATATTGTGTTTAGTTTATAATAGTTTATGTAGTCTCTTTCTCACTTCACCTTAGTTTTTTTCACAATAAAATATTCATAGAATAGACTGGCTGTTGGTTATTGAATAGTTCATTAGAGACTAGCTGCGTCCCGCGGTTTCAACTGCATAATTTTCGATCCCGTAGGAATATCGAGATAAAAAGTATCCTATGTGTAAATCCTGGTTATAAAATATCTCTGTACCAAATTTTATTCAAATCCGGTCAGTAGTTTTTGCGTGATTGAGTAACAAACATCCAAATATCTTCACAAACTTTCACATTTATAATATTAGTAGGATTAATTTCTTTAACTTACAGAGGGGCCCGTGGCTAAATAATAACAACCGCACAGGTCGATCGATCAGGTTAAGCTACGCTTGCCGCGGTTGGTCTGTGGTTGTGTCTTTACATACCGAGACCCCTCCGTGCCTCGGAAAGCACGTTAAGCAGTTGGTCCCGGCTATCATTCGTGGATCTTTGACAGTCGTTACGGGTAGTCAGAAGCCCAAAAATCTGACAACCAGTCTTATCTAGGGGTATCGTATTACCCAGTAACTGGGTTATGGAGGTCAGATAGGCAGTCGCTCCATGTAAAATACTGGTATTCAGTTGCATCCGGTTAGACTGGAAGCCGACCCGAACATAGTGGGGAAAAGGCTAGGCAGATGATGATGATAAGTTTCTTTAACTTACCGGTGGTTGCGTACTATCAGTAGACATGGTTGAAGTGGTGATGGGGCTGGTGGCACACTGTGGTGACGCCAGACTGGTGGGTGACGTTATCGAGTGGGAGGAGTTACCTGAAGAACAAATAATAATATTATTTATGAGCTGTGGTTCAAAGTTATCTAATGTTCGACATCTAAGCGGAGTGTTACTATTTGTGTCAGTTTTATTAGTAACGCTATCCATTAATCGATCGTAATGTGTCGATTTTAGTTGACTGTTTTAAGAAATGACCAAAGCCGTAAAACGGCTAAAGTGATGAGCACGAACTCGTAGTATTCATTCGGTTGATTAATATTGTAGACTTTTACTAACGCGTTTCAAATACATCGGTCCCCAACTGTCAGCTTAAGCTCAAAGAAAAAAGACGCTATTAACACGGCAGGCATACATATTTATATGATATACTATGTATCCCTACAATGCTAATCTAACCCTCTCTTTTATTAACCTTTTCTTCAAATAATCAATAGTAGTGGATTTAAAACAAAATTAAGTTTGTGTATAATTTTCCCTTAAGTGGTAAAAAAAAAAAAAACACTAAACAGTATTTTACTATTCTTCTCCTATTTTAAACATTTGAAGTGTAAGCTGCAAAGGGCCAAATGAAATAATGATGAACAGCATACATAACGTTTTTTATATTGTTCATTATTTTTATTTTCTAGAAGAAGACGTCTTGCAATTACCCCAAATATGTACAGTAGGATAAGTGCACGAGGATAATTTATTTATTTATTTACACAAACATACTATCTTTACAAAATGACCATAGTACAATAGTGGCTCCCAAACACACACAAAAAATTAAATTCAAAAATTAAATTATTCCTAAACCCTAAAAAAAACAACTAAAAAAAACTTAACATTAAAAATAGAAAGCAATACTAAACTCTGTTAACCCTTTGAACGCCAATCACTTGTATACAAGTTCGTATTACACAAGTGATTGGCGTTCAAAAGGTTAAACTCTTAATCTAAACTCAGACTACACAAATTATAATATACATAATTAATAATGTAATCTTTATCTTTTATTTTTTTTTATGCCATAAAATCTTAGCCTTGAAAATAAAAACAGACTTAACACGGAATATTAATATTTAAATATAACTAAAAAAAAATTGTAAAACTTGCGAATTCGCTCAAATTACACGAAAATATATCAATCCTCTCGTGCACTTCGTTTAGTACCTTCACAACTTGTGCAGGTGAGGAGGGGTACATTAAACAAATACTGTAGATTAGAACTCACCTGAAGGTAAAATAACAGAACTTCTAACAGATGAATACGGTGGCGGCGCTGGTGTTGAAGCTGGCTTTGCTGTATTTACCGTGTTAGCGAACCCAACACCTGTCCGGAGATGGGGGTTGCCGTAAGTGGCGGCGTATCGCACGTCTACGCCGTGAATGATACCACCGTTTGGTACACGGTTCACTGAAAAGAAAATGAGGGTTAGGTTTCTGCTGGTACTAAAATGAGGGTTAGGTTTCTGCTGGTACTAAAATGTAGGTTAGGTTTCTGCTGGTACTAAAATGAGGGTTAGGTTTCTGCTGGTACTAAAATGAGGGTTAGGTTTCTGCTGGTAATAAATTAAGGGTTAGGTTTCTGCTGGTACTAACATGAGGGTTAGGTTTCTACTGGTATTAAAATGAGGGTTAGGTTTCTGCTGGTACATGAGGATTAGGTTTCTACTGGTACTAAAATGAGGTTTAGGTTTCTGCTGGTACTAACATGAGGGTTAGGTTTCTGCTGGTACTAAAATGAGGGTAAAGTTTCTACTGGTATTAAAATAAGGGTTAGGTTTCTGCTGGTACTAACATTAGGGTTAGGTTTCTGCTGGTATTAAAATGAGGGTTAGGTTTCTGCTGGTACTAACATGAGGGTTAGGTTTCTGCTGGTATTAAAATGAGGGTTAGGTTTCTGCTGGTACTAACATGAGGGTTAGGTTTCTACTGGTACTAAAATGAGGGTTAGGTTTCTGCTGGTATTAAAATGAGGGTTAGGCTTCTGCTGGTACTAAAATGAAGGTTAGGTTTCTGCTGGTACTAAAATGAGGGTTAGTTTTCTGCGGGTACTAAAATGAGGGTTAGGTTTCTGCTGGTACTAAAATGAGGGTTAGGTTTCTGCTGGTACTAAAATGAGGGTTAGGTTTCTGCTGGTACCAACATGAGGGTTAGGTTTCTACATGTGATAGGGGGCAAGCCTATTGCCAGCAACTGGGCGTAAATCCAGACTCCGGGCTGTTATTGAAAAATTACTGATGGAAAACCCAATAACACTTTGCCCGACCTATGAATCGAACCCTATCTCATGCTCAGCAGTACTGCTTGTATTAAACCAACGAGGCAGGCAGGCTTAAGGAAGACTCACATAGTAAAGAAAGTTGACCATGTTTTTACGCGAAATGAGGGTAAGTTATTGCACCAATAAATGTTACGATAAAATATAATTATTAAAAAAAAAAAATTACGTCCCAAAGATTTTGACTGCGTAGATATTGTACTTATGTAGGAATAGTTGATTTTTTTTTAATAACTGACGAAACATGTCAACGCATGAGCTCCAGAATCATATACCTACTGAATGCAAGATAACACGCTGTGCGTCGATGTACCTGCCACACTTTGTGACTCATTATTAGAACGTACCTATACAAAACTATTCCTCATCTCCGTACGATTTCCCTACATGAAATACGACTTTCATTTTTCCCAAACGAAATTCTTTTACATTGAAACATTGAAGCGAAATTTTATCGAATATACGGTAGGAAGGAAATATTTTGCGAGCGATTTTTCCTCTTTTAAAAGCCTTTAAAGTATTACGTTAGAACGCACGATACAAAGAGTACCTATGTCAAAGAACTGTATGCTTTGACGTCACAGGGTTATAGTTTATGGCTTCGTCACAAAAAAGAGAATTATAAGGGGTTATACAACGTTGGTATAAGCACTTTAAGCAGCATTTAGGAAAAAATGGTTTCCAAAAAAAAAAACATCGAAATGAGTAGGCGTGTTATTTAAATAGGTATTGATGAAATTTTTAGAAATCAAGATCCAATATTGAGCTGTTTGCATAAATAAGTATCGATTGGTCAATCATTTGTTAGCCAATGTTATGTCCAAAAGCTGGGCAAAGGCCTCCCCTTTTCCCTTTCTCTCTTTTTTGTGCGATCTCTGGCCATGTTGGCCCCACATGGCCATATCTTTGGCCAAACATACCACTTGAAAAACAACACGAGATTAATAAATAGATTAAAATAAGCTGCAAAATAGGGTCTACGTTTTGGAACATGAATAGAAAGAGAGAAAATACGTTTGTTTGCGGTAAACATGACGCAAAAACAGAACAGAAACACAAAAAAGAACAAGTTGGGAAAAAATATCCGTCAGATCCACGCAAAGGGCCATCGCTCAGTATAATGCTACGACCTTATGCGAGACAGAGCCCCAGCGCGTGAACAAATGAAGTGCTGGATGAATCCCCAACTGCGCTCCTAAAGCATCATTATAATTATTTAACCGGTCAAGCACCGCGAGCGGGATCTTTTAGATATACATAGCGGACGATTTTAAGACTTATCTTTACTACAAATACAGTTTTAAATCGGTCGGTGTTTACTGGCACGTTTTTGTGCCGCTGGGGCTCTAGAGGTTAAACTCACCCTCAGTGGTAGGAAGTCCAAGATTATTAAGCGCGTTACTGCTGTCTTGTCTCTTCTGTTTGCGCTGCAACGAGTTGTTCTGTGACCCGTTGCCCGTGTTGAACTGGACTGTTGAAGGCGTGTCCACACTACGTGGTAGACTGCCGTTTACAGACCTGTTGTCACAAATAATGAGATGGGTTAAGTACTGACGAATATGAAGAGATTTGTATACAGCGTGTAACGGAAGGGGGGTATCAACCCTGAAGGAGGTCAATGTGCTCATGAAACTCAACAACTTCCAAAGAACATAGGTCGAAATATGAAAAAAAAATTTGGCCCTCCCTTACAAAACTGACTACCAGCTGATTGATTTACTATGGGAGGGCCAAATTTTTTTTTCATATTTCGACCTATGTTCTTTGGGGAAAGTTGTTGAGTTTCATGAGCACATTGACCTCCTTCAGGGTTGATACCCCCCTTCCGTTACACGCTGTACAGGCTACGACATCAGGCTACGACGAAAGGAATGACAAAACAAGAGAACGAAAAATAAATAAGACATAAGTTTAAGAAGTGCAGTGAAGGAAAACACAGAATCATTTTTATTACAAGCTTTTACGTATTTAACTTGCAATGTATGTTTGTTACGGTAGAATATTGTAACTCAATTTTGAAGCAGATATCTCCAACCGATTGAGCTAAATTTTGTATACACGTTTAGTTTGGATGACAATGCATGGTTAGCTATGTGACGTCATTCTAAATTCAACATGGCGGAACGCCCAAGATGGCAGACTAGTTATTTTTAATGCATCCCTTCAATATGGATCAAATGAAAGGGCTTTCTGAGAGTAACTCGAAAAATAAAGTGACGTCACTCTAAATCCAACATGACGGACTAGTTATTTTTATTCCTGACGAGAGCCTGAAAAAGTACAGAATGAGGCGGATTGTTCCATACAGTAACTTTTTTAGATTCAAGACACATTAATAAAAAAGAATACTCTTTTTTCTTGTTTAATAAACGCAGATGCTGACATATATGCACTTTCAATTGGACATAGTAATTAGATGCTTTATCATTCTAAGAAAGAACTGAGAAATAAATTATTGGAGGAAGAAAAGTTAAACAGGTAAACTTAAGTAAACAATAAGTAATCTTACCTGTTAGGTGTAAGTTTATCACTGCTCATGGTAGGAGACTGCACCCTCAAAGATCCAGGGGTGTAGTCGTGACCATAATGCACGTACGTTTGATAACCGTTACTAAAGCCGTTTACCTAGAAACAAAGGAGGAAATTGAAGAAGATTTACCAAAACTTATTAACTAAAAAAAAACCTTGATAATCTTTTTCTTCTTCGTGTCGCTGGCGCGACAGTATTTTATTAGGGTTCCGTACCAAATTGTTAAAAAAGACCCTTATGGTGCGACTCAGTCTGTCTCTCTGTCCGTCTGTCAGAGTTGGATATCTCAATAACTACTAATGATATCAACATGACTTTTGATGAAAAATCTAAACAAAAATACCGTTCCCCCCATATCTCCGAAGTTCACATA
The DNA here is from genome assembly GCA_949629135.1 of Eremobia ochroleuca. Lineage (NCBI taxonomy): Eukaryota > Metazoa > Arthropoda > Insecta > Lepidoptera > Noctuidae > Eremobia > Eremobia ochroleuca. The sequence goes on from OX451410.1 coordinate 7,330,334, forward strand.
GAGAAACATCTGAAATGATTCTATGTCATAGAAGTTTATGTAAAAATTACAGGAAAAATAAAACGATGTCTCTAAATAGCATACTTTCTCAGAAATCATCAAAAAAAATTACATAAGTTCCACTATCGGTCAAGAGATGGCGCTGACCTAAAACTGCAATATTCCACACCGCAGTGATAAATTTCTGTGACAAATAAAGGGCTCAGCGATGAAAATTTAATATATGGTGATACGGAATCCTTGGTGCGCGAGTCCGACTTGCTATTGACCGATTTTTTTAAATCTGTTTTTTTCCAAAACTGTGCTACTTCAACGGCGTTGTCGGTGGCAGCGCAAGGGTCACGTTGACTGCATGTTTAATAATAAACACCTTTATAATAAAGACCTTGCACTAATTTATTTATTTATTTATTTATTAAAACTTTATGCACAAGTAAAAAAAGTACTGTACAAAGTACAAATGTTTCACTTATTTCCCGATTGAATTTTCCCGTTTAAGTTAATGATTTTAATTCCCGATTCCTGAAAGCTTGATCAATTTTCTAAACTGTAACGAAGAAGGATCAAAATTCACCCACGTCCTACAGCAAAAAGAAATATCTCAAAAAAAAATATATAAATGGGTATAAAAAGAGGAAATACATCCAAACTCGTCATTGACAAATAAATGTCAAAAACTTGTCAAAAATGTAAGGAAATTAGAGGTATTTTTGACATAATTAGTTGAGACTGAGATCAGATTGTGAACGTTCTTAAAATTACGAGAATTGCCCCTCACAAGTCAGCTACTGCTAAAATCTTTACATATAAAGAAAAGAAAAATAGCAATATATACATATGTATATGTATATATATAAAAAAACACGGTCATACGTCGTTCAGGATGACACCTTAAAATTCTCCGTTTTTGCAATTTTAATGTATTTATTTTGGAAAATTCATTGTGTATCAAAAATTCGCAAAGAATGTGCGTAATATGGAAAGTGCCATGGGGCTCTGGAGAAATTTCTTGAGAATGCGTGAGCGTGCGTGTTCCATCGCCGCCCGTTCGATGTCCACCGCGCACAGGATGGATAGAAACCAGTACATGAAGTGATTTTTTGCTCCGTTGGTGTAATTGCTGAATGGCGTTCCGGTGTGAGGATAAATAAATAAATAAATCGTATATATTGGGGGATGCCTTTGTCCAGCAGTGGACGTCTTTCGGCTGAAATGACGATACGTATATAACGTGTAACGTTAAATGCGCAAAACCTCAGACACCCAACTGATTTTTAATTCAATTGACCTATTTCAGAGAGAAAATAAGTCATTTAAAAAATTGTAAAGGTTTTATGTGCTGTTTTAGTTTTACTGGCCATTCTGATCGTTTCTTGCGTCTGCGACGACGCTTTATCGAGGGAGGAGTCGTCACCGGGCCGCTGCGCTGCGCTGACATTGGCTTGCTTGACCTATTAATAAATAGACACGGCAACGTTTTTAATGAAGATTTTTGAAAAAATGTGACCTATATTAAAAAGTGGTTCAATTAATTCTGCTCGTTATTCTGATCAAATTATTTTCAGGTTTTGCGCATTTAACGTTACACGTTGTATAACCAGACACAAACAGCTACATGGAACTACATTCTCCCAAGATCATACAATATATGAAATAGAATATTGATAGACACACTACAAATTCCATTACCTTATAACAATCAGCGTACGCGGGATCCGTGTAATCATTGCTATATCTATACGGCTGGTATGTGTTCGTCTGGTTTATAGATGATAGAGGCACTGTACCGGCGAGCGGTATACCGCTACCAAGTTTAGCGTTCGAACATAGTGTGCTGTCTGATCCTGTGTTTGAGTAGTCCTAGAAAAATATGTATTGATATTATTTATGGAGTTAATCGCTTCCTGCTATTATGATATGAGGAAACTTGAGTAAATATGGCTTAATCATCACAGGAAATGACTTAAATAAAATTATAAACTGTTACTGGGAGACTCATAGATTTTTTCCAGTGGTGACTGTAATAATTTATTAGCATTAAAACATTTTACATTTTTTATGCTTCAATGGAAAATCTTCGAATTCAAACAACAAGATACTATAACTTAAACGAAATAACAAAGTCAATCTTAGGTTAGATTCATAGATACATCTTACATAAACTCGCGCTTTCTTTCCACGGGAGTAAGCAGAAACTATTTTAGAGTAGGTTAGATTCGTTATTTTGTAACATTTGCGACAGTAAGCGCGGGTCATGTCTAGTCTTTCATGTTAATAGGCTCGACAATGTGCTTTTTTACATGTAAACCTAGCTATCAATTTTCATTAGACTGGTTTCGAATCTAACCGTTAATTGACTCGATAGTTATGATTCTATATCAAGATTATCGTTATCTCTATCTAGGATTTACACATGAGTTCATTAATTTTTAGAAGTTTATAGAAAACGAAGCGTATACTTACAATTTCACAGCTTCCATTCGCCTGCCTCAATTCAAGTTTCAAATCACTTATATTAGAATTTCTATCATTCTCTTTATACAATTCTTCTGTTGTAACAGTGACATCTGGTTTCTCAGCCACCTGTGTCTCTTTGTTCTTCCTCTGCTTTCTTTGACATAGTATCACTAACATTATCACGGCTCCTACCATGATTGTGCCTGATGTCACTCCGAATAGTATTAGGAGAAGTGGGAATGTTTCTGGAACAAAAAGTTTTTGTTAAATCTATATCGAAATTAATGGCAAAGGATATCGCGGTAGGCCCAGCAGGAGATGGTGACGCGAGCTTGACTCCAATAATAAATATTAGTCTTTGGTAGCTCTGGATAGAAAAAGGTGAAACGAGAGTAATAAAACCAAATTGGTTTTAAATACAATGGAACGAAGTATTCTGGGCATCAAACTAACAGACCAGGTTAAGAATACGACCATATATTCCATCACAGAGATAGCTGATGTCACTTGGACAGCTGCCACGATAAAATGGAATTGGACTGGACACATCTACCGCATGCAAGACGACCACTGGGCCAAACTTACGACCCAATGGGTCCCTCTTAATGGAAAGTGACATCGTGGCAGGCTTAGATGGAGATGGCGGAATGAGCGGGAATCCTTCAACAAGAACTGGTCTTTAGCAGCTTTAAACAGAGAGACCTGGAAATAGAGTAGGGACATTACAGGCTTTTAGTAATAAAACTATGGTTAAAGTTCTAAGTACATTTAGATGTATAAGGATTATTTGACGTGTGAAGAAAATCGGAACTAATACCACGCTACTGCCACTAATGACTTTTTAATACAGTTTTACAAAAAAAAAAAATCACTTATGTTTATCAACAATGCCTCTCTTCAAGAGCCAAAAGATCATTGTAGCACTTTAAAATTCGATTCATACGAGACGAGACAAATAAGTCATTCTAGCCATTCATTTGAATGTGAGATATACATATAGCCACATTGTACAAAGATTGGATCACCCAAATATATAAAAATAAACCATAAAAATTCAGCATCTATCAAGCTACAATATATTCTTTCCAGTCTTAGACAAAATTTTAGTCTAAGACCCTCGATCAAAACTGATCGAAGTACAAAAGCCTGGAACCAATCTAGTGTGAACATTTTCGGAAAAAATATATAAGAGAATTTCGTGGAGACCGAAGATGGATGAGCTATAGTTATAGGGGGGTTATAAAGTCAAAATGGCGATACATTTACGATAATGCACGGCCGTTGAAACTGTAATAGCGGTTCTGTCAGCCGAGGAAATAATAGTGATGTCGTTTCGACCGATGGGACGGGAGCTTTTAACGAATTTTCGAATGAATGGCAGGAAGATAGAGAGTTATTTACTATTTCGATAGTTCATTCAAAGTGAACAATCACTTCAATACAGGGTGGCGGGACGCGCAGACTGTAACCATGAATTCAGCATATTATATGATTCTCTAGAGGATAAATTTTCATCATTAATAAATAAAAATTTATAGAAACAATGCAATACTCACGCGGTCCAAATGTATTGAATAGCTTTTTTTTTTGTATCCGATGAAAATATAACGCATGGAGGTTCAGAATCATATACGGAATCCATGTTAACAGGCTGTGTCTCGATGTCCCTGTCACCTTGCATACTTGGTATCAGACAAAACAGACAGTTAACTGGACTAAGAATAGATTTGTAATCAAAATATTTCATCAAAATTTCTCGAAGTAGCATTAATTTTATCTTGTTTCATTTTTAACTCAATAAATTATAGTACACTAAAATTAAAGTTAAAACCTATCTGTCGTCTGTTCTCTTAAATCGACCATTAATATAGCCGACAAGGATAATATAATTACGAGATAACAAGACATATAAACATACTTAAACCCTCCAACTTTATCAATTCCTATCAGAAATACTTCTCTATAAAAACTATAAAGTTAATTTTTGAAGCAAATTACAGGTCTTTAAAGCCCATCAAACAGAAGATGATCCTTTTCTTTCAATTTCCTCGACGAACAGTCGTAAACACGAAACTCGTAAAGTAGCTAACATAAAATACTTAATAAAAAACAATGGTTGTAATGACGACCCTCATCATCTTTTAAGACCAAAATAGAAACAAGATTTTTTTTCACTTCCTAATATTACGTTCTTTATAGTATTAGACAAGTATATAGTAAAAAACTATATTATTGAGAAAGAGAAGGATGAAACTGGAAACACGATAATACGAGATGTTAATTTTAGAATAGAATAGAATACTATTTACTATGTACACCATATAAATTACAGACATAAATTCAATTAATTCATTAATAATAAAAAAAAAATTAAAAATAATAATTAATACTAATTTATTTTTTAAATTTTAATCTCAACCTAAACCATCATGAAATAGGTAGTATTTTATTTATTTATTTATTTATTTTATTATTTATGTACACACAGTAAAAAACATATTTATTTTATATTTATTTATTTATAATGGTACATCACTGGTGGGACACAGACCTTTTCTGTGTGAGAAGAGACTAAGACTAATAATGATAATACTAGTGGAGATATTTTCAATTAGAAGGCAAATATTATTATTACTGGATTCCACTAACATATAACAAATTGATCCTAGATTCTCACTTAAAAGATTACTGTGTGATGGCAGAACTAACCTTTATTTTGGTTTTCAGTTCAGAATTATGACACATAAGAAACCACCCCAGAGTTTCTTACTATTTTAAAGATAGTTAATACATTTTACAAACGCGCGTCCATCATTGAAATTAATACTTTGACATAAAGCTGCATCCAGACAGAGTTTGCAAATGATTTTTTTTATTTGTTAGATGTCTGAGCCTGAGGCGTGGCTTACCATTCGAAGCATACGCCTCGTAATGTCTGGACGCACCTTAAGAGTCACATTACACGCGCTCGTGAAATGAAAGGACTCTACAGTCCATTACAGTTTTTTTTACTTCTCATTTTGCACCACTGTTCAAATCATAGTGATCTTTATTCTCATTTTGATATGGTTGCTGTTGGACTGCCACTGACAACTCTGTCGAAATGATTGTCATCATTATTCTCGCTACAATAAAGTTGCTATTAGGGTGCTCTTCTTTCTTTTACTCCGTGGGTGCTGCTGTCAGAGGCAACGAAAACATTTTAAGACCTTTTTATTAAATACGGTCAATCAAAAATCAACTAAGACATGCCAATTAGTTATCTACGATGAGGTATTCAAGTAGATACCTATATAAAAATATTTTAACAAAGATAAACTTACTGTTAGGACGTAATACAATTTCCATGGCATCGCTGCCATAGTCATTCGAGACGTTGCATTTGTAGACTCCGAAGTGTTTGGACTGGCTCTCTCGAATGATTAGTGTGGAGTTCACTACACCGCCTGATTGCAGTTCCTCGAGGAACGCGTAGTCCTGGATAGAAAAGGTTTATTAGTAATTGATGTTACTTAACTCCTACCGAAAGATTGGCCCACATAGCAGAAGACACAGGTGTGTGGAAAAGGAAGACGCGTTTGCCCAGCCGTGATATAAACCCAGCTAGAAATAATAGAGTTAGGGGAATTCGTACAGCTGTACAACAGATAATAGACATTGGTAAAAGAGGCTTATTTCTTATAAATTTTCTTAAACTTGTCGGGTCAGCGGGGTAATTGCGTAACACACTACGAGTATCAATGGCTTTCTTATTTCTAATTTCGGCATCAAAATCATCAAAGACACGGTAGAATGATATTTTCCTTTTGCTAATTGAAATTGGCTTATACTTCATAATGTGTTTTGTTCGTTTATAATAAGCGACACCTTTTGCAATTATGGCAAAGACCAATTTTATTGAATGACAATAATTTTTTCATATCGCCAATTATTTTGATTGTTATATAATTCGTAACACAATTAACGCAAGACCTCATACTAGGCTCTCTCCCTATTGCATGGGAACTAAGCATAACTGGAACTATGTGGATTTACACCTCTGCCTAACGCTTCGGGAATTACAGGTGTTATGTTATGTCCGCAAATGAACGTTTTTCTTTTTCTTTATGTCTTCGCTAGCAGCGTCCCGCGGTTTCACCAGCATAAGTGTCGATCCCGCGGAAATATCGGGATAAAAAGTATATCAAATCAAATCAAATCAAAAGTCATTTATTCAAACTAGGCTGAGAATCAGCACTTTTCGAACGTCAAAATTACAAAAGACAGTCCCCCAAAACGCCCGCCCTTCACCACTTCCTAGTGCTTTCGCTGGGAAGAAGAAGTGGCGCAACAAACTCCCCAGCAGCACAGCTGTCTGTTCAGTTAGAAAATACTTGACTGAATACAATACAAGGTATGCAAAGCAATTAACATTACAAGACACAGGACACTAAATTCAATTATCTGCCATATGTCAGCTAGCAACGCCAATATACCAAGAAATACAATAAAAAACTATACGTAGGTACTCAAGCAAAAATTAATAAATTAAAATTAAATAAAAGCCTCCAGGTATGAAGGGCGTGACCGCTAACATATTTATGCAATGCTGGGTTCTGTTTACATAGCTGTCGCTTGAAGTCACAAATGATAAACTAGGACCATCTAGGACCATACTTTGTATTATTCTAATGTATAAGCTACATTACTGTAAAGTTTCATGAAAATTTATACAGTAGTTTTGCGTGAAAGAGTAACAAACATCCATCCATCTTCACAAACTTTCGCGTTTAATATTAGTAGGATGCAATTCAATACCTGATCATGTATGGCATCTATTTCTATTCCATCAAATGTCCATATTATATTGTCTATTCTGGGTACTGCAAAAGCTGCACATTCTATGTTCACTGTGTCTCCTTGATTTCCAAACTGGGTCTGATTTGATACTATCTTTGGTGGTCCTGAAATGAAGATTTTTGTTAGTACAAATGAAATTAATTCCATTATTTTAGGGTACCGTACCCGAACAGTGCCAACGGAATCCTATTACTAAGCCTTCGCTGTCCGTCCATCTGTCTCTCAGCGGGTTGTATCTCATAAACCGTAATAGGTAGTCAGTTAAAATTTTCACAGTGTAATTCTATTGCCGATATACCTAACCACAAATAATAAAAATAAAATAAGTTAAAAATGACATACAAGAAGCGTGTTTTTTTTCGGAAATTTTTTCCTTGTGTTACGGAACCCTTCTTGTCCACGCGCTTGATCGTTTTTTTATTTATTGAGATGATGTAAATAAATTCTAAGATCATTATTAAACAAAACGCTTGATTCAAATTGAAAGTATTATTTATTATTCTTTCGTAATTCTAATTATATATTTCTTGGCAACTTAATCAAGATTTCAAGGGCTACATTATTTAGTTGTAGAGGCGTTAATTACAAATTGAGTTCATAACATATACGGTCTTATACATGTCATAAACGATGCGTGTGGTCATAATGTTCGGTTTAATGACCGTATGTTGCTACTATACCATTTATAGTGCCTATGGTTTCTAAATACGGTCGGTGTTGAGTAGCTTTAGGCATGTCATTACCCAAACGTTTTGGAAGAGGAATATGTTTGTTAAAAGAGTTTTTCTAAAGCTACTCTCTATGTCTTTTTGGAATAGAAAATAATATACTTTTAAATTATGTATACCATTTATATAACAGCCGTGCGATTCTGTAACCATCTCACCGTGAAAGCTTGGGTGAAGTGAGCGTGGAGTGAGCTGTCACTCGCTAGGTATTAACACTATTAAGTGCTCACTTCACTTATGATTTCACGGTGAGATTTTTACAGAATCGACTGGCTGATACCTACATATAAATGTAGCAATTTTACAAAGAGTTACAAAATAGGCTGTCTTATCGCAACTGGGTTTCGAAAGGATCAATATTGCGATTGTCAAGTTTTACGTGATTGATGCACATTGACGCGTAAATTGATCGTCTACCAAATAAAATTGAACGATTGACAATATTACTACGATATCAAGTGATTGCAATTGATCGTTTCGGGGACCCTTAAAAGCGATGTTTTAAAGACAACCTTTGGATGTACGATATTAAAACGGGGGAGGAGAGAAAATACTGCAGGTAGTTGGTGGTGTACCGTATACATAATACAATAAGTACACCCATAAAGCATAACGTAAACATTATAATATATACGTATGTAGCTGGTCCGGTACTTCGAACTCTTTAACTTCGTAATCTTTTTTTTTTTTTTGTGTGGGAAATTATCAAATAAAATCATCCCGCTTTGGGCGGAGCGGGAGGGACTCCGTAACCCCTCAGATTCAGAAACAACGAAAGTAAGAGAAAATTAATCAAATAAAAAATACTTTAATTCAGACCTTGATCCTTACGATGTTAGTAATACACACTTATAAACTATGTTAAATGTAATATGTAATACAATATATTTATCAATTATCTTCATTATTTTATCGTGAATAAAAAATAATAATTTGTATATTAGGAACTGTCCAACCATGTCATCAAATTAGGTCATTGAACTAATCGACAAGCACCGAACATATCACCTCATAATTTGTTCTAGAACCGGGTATTTACCTACCATAACACGAGGCTTCATTATGCATAGTAAGTTTGGATTGAATAGGAGTAGCAACTGTTTCAGGGTTAGAAATCAACCCCTTTGTTACTAACCTAGTTAGACCCGCCCTACTTACACCTGTGATTAAAATTACAAATTATTCTAGCTTAGGGGCCGTCTCCACGAGCGAGAGAATCGCGGCGATATTATCGTCGTGCCACGTATTTCTATACACTCTCTTAGAACGTGTCTACACACGGCGATGTTGTCGCAGCGACGATGCGACGAGTGGCTGAGTGCGAGCGAAACGTCATTGTGTCGCCGCGCGCCTGTTGGTACTGGCTGCGCGCCCGCCGCGCGCTCACCACGGAACGTGGCGCTCTCGCAGCGAGAGCGCGGCGAGCGCGCTGTCAAACGCAGGCGTCCCGCCCGCGTCATTTCTGCGTTGCCTGTCTGCCAAGCAAGGGCATTACGTATTGACAAGTGTTTTTAAACAATAAACAATGTTTGACATTGAAAAGTTTATACTTGAAGTGAGGGAGAGACCTTCCGTGCGATTCTGTAACCATCTCACCGTGAAAGCTTGGGTGAAGTGAGCGTGGAGTGAGCTGTCATTCGCTAGGGATTAACACTATTAAGTGCTCACTTCACTTATGATTTCACGGTGAGGTTTTTACAGAATCGACCGGCTGTACTTTACGATGTGCAGTTGCCAGTCTCGTCGCGGAAACGCGGCGATTCCGTTACGAGTCGCGACGATACGCTGACGGAATAATCGCTCGTTCGTGGAGATTATCCGACGATAGAAGCGCGGAATCGCCGCGATTCTCTGGCTCGTGGAGACGGCCCCTTAGGGGTCTTGCGCACTGGGTGACCACCACCACTACTTTGGACATAGAGACAAACATTTTAGCATCAACCCAGCGTTTTCCCAACTATACAGGGTTATTTTAAATTGGCTAGCTAAACTCGGCAGACGCGATGGCTATCGATATCTAAGCATGATAAAATTGAAAATAAATTAATTGAATTTTTTTTGGCTGGTCATCGACCGCACTCACCGCAACACTATATTGAAGTCGGTTTCCAATTGAACTGAATGCAGCAAAATTATTCGTATAAAGCTTTATTTTACATGGATTGACTATCTATCGGTCCAGAACCCAGTTACCGAGTAATTCGATAGCCCTGAATAAGAGTGTCTAGTCTCCCGGGCTTCCAGATTCAAAACGAATCACCTAAATCTACGAATGACAGTCAGGACCAACGGCTTAGCGTGCTTTCCAAGACACAGAGGGTTCTCGGTATGTAATAGGTAGACGGTCACCCATCCACGGACTGACCTCGCCAAATGAAGGGTAACCTTCCATAGACCTGTGCAACTGGTATTATTGTTTCCTAGTAAAACCACACCTCTACTGATAATAAAGCTGAAAAGTTTGTTCATTTGAACGCGCTAATCTCTGGAATTACCAGTCGGATTATAATAATTCTTCTTGCATTTGATATCCCGATTCTCGAGGGAGGTTAGGCTATTTAAAATTACGCTACAACCCTTCAGAGCCGAGCAAAAAGAAAAAAGTCAGAAAGAACGCGAAATCGAATTCAAAGCGCGCACAGGCGATATGATGCGACATCACCAATCAAAAGGAATTTTGTAAAAATGTAGTTGTTATATTAGTAGATAAATTGTCGTGTCTTACAACTTTCACGCGAACGAAGTCGCGGTCAAAAGCTAGTTTTACTAATAAAACTTGAGACTGTGATTGTACAATCTTACGTTTAGGTTGATACTTCAAACGTTTTTAGTTCCTAATGTCTCGATAGATGGCGTTATTCCTTTAGCACTCTCCGCTGAATCGCGGTGTCAAGATTCTCCGGAAGAACATGGCCTCTTCGTGTACATAAAAATAATATGTATTCGTTTAAGCAAACATTGCCTTTTTATTCGTGGTCATCCAGTGCGCGTGAGGCCTAAGGACTGAGCTGTATGACTTCAAAATGTCTGCTTTTGTTCGCCTAGCATTGTTAGTCTCTGAATAGTCGGTTATTTGGTTCAAGACTTGTTATTATGAAGCACTTTACTTGAAATGCGTCATTACTTTGTTAGACGTTGCTTCTTAAGTATTTATAGCGTGGACTTAATTAATGTTCGCGTTTTAGTAAGATTAACCATTCCTTTTTTTTTTCTTCAGCCGTCTGAACAAATTTCTAGCTTACGTACGATGTACGTAATATGGTTGAGAACTCTATGGTCTTTGTTAATGATTTAAGAGATACGTTAATCGATGTAAGCATAATACAATTTATAGATTCATATTTTTATTATTACTAATATTAACGCCTGACGTGTGACGTGATAAAGACCTTTAACGTGGAGATACAAACGGTAACCAGTAACCAGTAACCAGTAGGTACAAGTAGGATACTTTAATCATTTCTAGAGGGGAAGGAATTATAGTATGGATATTGTATGCGGATATTGCGCATGGGCGAAGGCCTAGGGCTTAGAAAGGAGTAACGAACTGACGGATAGTTGGTAGCACACTGACGTTTATTTTACAAGTCAAGATGACACATATAAAAACCATAGATTGAACATAAACTATACAACATAGACTTAACACAGTTACAACATACGTTTTAATAATTCATTCAGCTTACCAACATTCAAACATATTTTTATACATTTTTCCTACAATTATATGAGTGAATCGTAATGAATATCCAGAGCAAAACGGTCATTATCAGACATACACACATTATAAGATATAGTGTCTAACAGAAATGAAGCCTGAATGAATGAATAATGATGATGACAGTTTACTAGAAGATGACAAAGGAGTTACCAGAGTTAAAAAAAAAACCTGAAGGTACACATGGTATAATATTTTAAGTGGGATTGGGTCGGACATGTCTGCCGCATGTCAGATGAGCTGTGGGCTAAAAGAAGTACTGATTGGGTTACATCACGGCAGACCAACACTAAGATGGAGGGACGAACTTGATTCCTACCGCAAGGATGAGTCTGCAATGGCCGTGTTCATACGTGTGTGGAAAAGGGAAAGGGAGGCATTTGCCCAGCTGTGGGACATCACGGGCTATACATATAGAAATATAGAAAGATAGCAGGCACACGCAAATGAAGCCATAAATCAATCAATCAACTCAGCCTATCGCAGTCCACTGCTAGACATAGGCCTCTCACAGACTGCGCCACAACACCCTGTCCTCCGCCTTCCGCATCCAGTCTACCCCAGCCACCTTCTTTAGATCGTCCGTCCATCTAGCTGGAGGGCGTCCCACACTACGCTTGCCGATACGCGGTCTCCACCCCAGGACTCGTCTGCTCCACTGGCCATCGGCCCTTCGACAGACATGGCCAACCCACTGCCACTTCAGTTTGCTTACTCTGCAAGCTATGTCGGTTACTCCGGTTCTTTTCCGGATAATTTCATTCCTGATTTTATCCTTCAAAGAAACTCCGAGCATAGCTCGCTCCATAGTGCGCTGAGCGACCTTGAATGAAGCCATAAATACACATAACCACGTTGCTACCTACAATAGAAGTTACTTCAACTCGAGCTATTTCCTAACATTTTTTTAGACCATATATTCATATGCATAACAGTTATGACAGACAAAGAGTGAGACCGGCGTTGTGGAAACGACGAGCGAGTTGTATGATACTTCTTATACAACTTTCCTGGGGTAGCTTCATTCGCGTAGCACCCCAGTTACATCGTGAAGCCCTTACTAAGGGTACTCGGTTTTCGAAAGGTTTTGTGTAAAAAAAAAAAATGTTGCTTGGGAAATGGTACCAAACCATGTCTTAATATTTTAAGATGTAAAAAGGAGCACAAAATTTTTCCACAATATATAATTGTTTTCTATTTTTACATTATGAATTCGGTTTGTTTTAGGTAATTCAAACCGTACACATTTTTATCCTAAATAGTTTAACTTGCTGAAGATTTACTTGTCTCAAATGCCTCCATTACAATGTACGGGTATATATAAATATCTAACGGATTAATGGAGCCTTTTGTCAAATATGAGGAAATTCCATCAATTCAGAAAATTACCCAAAAGTGGCCATAATTTTGCATTTGTCCCTAAATCAATGAAACCAATTGTTTCGATTACTGTTTGAATGTGAAGGTGACCCATTTGTGAAGATTTTTCGATATTCAGAAGATTGAAAATACTAAACACTTGAACCTAATGATTAAAAGATAAGTAACAAATTGGGGCACCGTCAAGATACACCCTAAAAAATTTTCTATGACACTAAGTTAAGTCAGCTTATTAACTTAGTGAGGGGCCTAACGAGGGGCATAACTAGGGGCCTGTGCCTAAATAATAACAGCCGCACAGGTCGATCGATCAGGTTAAGCCACGCTTGTCGCGGTTGGTCTGTGGATGGGTGACCACCTTTACGTACCGAGACCCCTCAGTGCCTCGGAAAGCGCGTTAAGCCGTTGGTCCCGGCTGTAATTCGCGGATCTTTGACAGTCATCAAGGGTAGTCAGAAACCCGAAAGTCTGACAACCAGTCTTACCAAGGGGTATCGTATGACCCAGTAACTGGGTTGTGGAGATCAGGCAAAGCTCCATGTAAAATACTGATATTCAGCTGGATCCGGTTAGACTGAAAGCCGACCCCGACATAGTTGGGAAAAGGCTAGGTAGATGATGACAATTATCTGTAAGGATTGACAATGCTATCTGAAATAACTAATTTAATAGAGTATGTTAATAGAGTTGTGTAAGTTCATATAAAAACGCTTGCTAGCCTGCGTTGCTTAAATATTATAGTTGTATGAAAATAGACCCAAGTAATACAAAAACCTTGATCAAATTTGTTTCAGTAATAGATAACATCGATACCTATGAAGCCATATTAATTCACTATCAAATACGTATAGTTAACTGGTAATTCAAGTAAGGTCAGAGAATTTTATTTTTAGGCAAATAGACATCCCATCTCAATGAAATAGACTAACAATTTAAATTGACCGTATATTCAAATCACAACTGTCATTCTTTGACAGTTGAATAAAATGGCTACACGGTAAATTGACGTGGGTGTCCGTTTGTTTCACAATTAATTTCACTGACTGTATACACAAAATATTACCATTGGAAACAAAAGAATTTATTCAAGAAAATTATACAGTTAATAACTGTTTACCTAAAAGTTCAGGCAGAATTCATAAACGTTTAAGATTGAAATTATTCATCAAAATCGGAGATAGCAGATTGGATCGGTTTAGTGAAAAACGAGGCTCGGAAATCATTTAATATTCTCTTTAGCCAAGGTATGGGTTGGTGCTAAATAGTTTATGTTAGAAGATATTATAATTGGACCCACTTTAATAAAAATAATTACCCAAAATTCTCTTAAATTAATAATCTGAATGGGAAACAAGAATCATATATGGCATTTAGCAACTGAAAATTACGTTTGAATATAAATGAGACACCGATTCTTGTGCCTAAGATTATGTATGATAAATTATTAAAATTGTAATTGCTGTGTTCTCATAATTACTATCCAATTAGATAATTGTATAACCTTATCTCTTAGCATTATCAAATCATGTTAATTTACTTTGCTAACGTTACAAGACATAATTATTCCAACGTATTATAAGTAGGTATTTTACTTTTGAGATGAGTTGGTGAGACTCGCAGAGACCAGAAGGCCTATTCCCGTGATCAAAAACTTTCTAAATGTAGCCGCAATCTCATCTCAACGACAATCACTGTCAAACTTGTCAAAAATTGAGAAATTAGAGGTATTTTTGAGAGATTGAGAATGACATCAGACTGTGAACGTTCTTAAAATTACGAGAATTGCCCCTCAGGGAAGCGTGTCACAGAAACGAGCAAATGAAACAAATGGAAATGTATGAATGAATGGAACAAATGAAATTAAATTGTTTATTCTGTAAATAGGATATCCGAATCACTTTTACACGCCACATAATTAAAAAAAAAAAAACATTTAATAGTCGACATTTCCTATCTGATCTCTTTTAAAGTCCAGACATAATTGTGATCAGATCATGTGATGAAAATGTAGATTAGTGCCTGAAATGGTATTTTGTTGAAAGAACCACACAGATTTCAGTGGACTAGTCTAGTCAGTGCAAGCATTTGTCAGTAACCGTGTAGCTCAACTCAGAACTTGAACTTAGAGCATGGCTGCCAAATTGCTGATTTTTTTGCGTGTCATAACCCAATCCGATTGGTAGTTCCAGAGACTCTTCAGCTTTTTTTATTAGTATAGATATAATTATGAACATTCTTCTTCAGCTTTTCTCACAAAATAAATACCTAGCCATATATTTAGACGTATCTTACAAATAAAAGCACACAACCTAAACCCACTAGCCATCTTTGATCTTAACATAATATACGATTCCCTAATAAAATAATTAATTACAGCGGAGGAAAATAGTAGGGTACTTCATTAGAAATGTGTGAGCTATTCAGAGTAAGAACCCAGGGGTGGAATTCATTTATTTTTTATGAAAGAAAGCGTTTCGTACTAGTCGTACCTACCAAGAAACGAGGCTTCAATAGAAACTTCCAATTATATATTTATGGGAAAATCAAATGGCTTCAGCAGGAATTCTATAATGTTTTTGGAAAAATAATGATGTCAAGTTTATACGTAGAATTTATATAGGTCACGTATCAGCTAACAGTATCTAATAAGTATAATTCGAATCCAATTCCTCTAGTTTAATTATTACCGGGTACGACATTGAGAACTGTTTTTTGTTTCGAGAAAGCCGTGAGTCTCGGAATGTGTCATTATATCTAAGTGGAAAACTAGAAATGAATAGACTTCATTTGAAATAGTGTTTTGTTCAAGTTGTATTTCTAGATTTTAGGAAATTTCTATCGTAGTTACCTATACATTAGTAGTAGATATAACTTCTTTGTAAATGGCCTTCTTTTCAACAATGGGTATATGATTGTATGTCAATCTCTCTCACATTTGACAAAAACCCCCAGTAAATTGAAACTTCACTAAGTTTAAAGCTATATAACCGTCATAATAGTCTTACATGGTCTCCACACGATCTGGCCAAGATGGCCGAACTTTAAAAGAGACCCCGTGAGTTTGTTCCGCCATTTTTAAATCTCAAGGATAGTCAGATAGGAACTGTCGACTCCATCTGGCATGTTATTATTTTTTTTAATAACGTGTTTTCGTGATTCTGATATCCTATTTACTGAATAAACAACTTCATTTCATATAATTGAAGCAAAAGTAGACCTTTTTATGTTTTGTGTTGTGATAGGTATCAAACCTTAGTTTGGTAAAGTATAACGTAATACGCCTTTTCTGCGTGCATTAATAAGTATGAATCTAGAATTTATTTACTTAACTTTAGTTCTGACTTACCTTTAATAAAAACTGAAGCTTCAGCCTCTATTTCAGTATATCCATCGACGCTAGCTTTACAAAGGTACCGTCCCGAAGTGTGGGTGTCCAGTGTTAGAGTCAAGTTTGCTGTTCTTCCAACTCTCTGTGGACAAAATGTTTTTGTTAATACTTCGAACAAAACTTATAACAAGAAATTTCCTTTCTTATGATATTAATATTACTATATAATTAATTTAATTGCACGAAGACTGGCCAAGGCAGCCAAAAAAAGCCTTGTAAGGGTTATAATGGTGAAATTCCGAAAGTTTTATTACATAATAGCATTCTTATTTAGAGACATTGCAGGTCAACACTAATACATTAGTAGAACAACACAAAACGCTTATAAGAATATCAAAATTCAAGAGGAGACAATAGAACCTCAATTCAGACAAACAGGGCTATCTCATGCCTTGTTAGTACAATTCTCCGAGAGATATGACAAGTTTGTAATAAAGCTGCGGCCATGACGCCCACAGACAAAGCTTTGTATACTAGTAAGTAATGAGATTTTTTTCCCGGGATAGTTTCGGATTTTGTACACGAAATATACTTACTATTTTTGGAACTTTTAGTTTTCGAGAAATAATTCTTCGACTAGACCCTCACTTAAAGGGATTGGAAGCTCTGTGAATGTTATTAAAAATGTTTGCCTTTTTGAGGCCTTATTTAGAAATTTTAACTATATGCGTGTGATGAATTCTCATTTTGAATTGATACTCCGAAAATTACAAAAATAACTACCACGTAGGTTCCATATTACAAAAAATATATATTTTTTTACGACCGAAATTTTAGTGAACAAAACAATTCCGATATTCGTGAACACAGAACAAATACCACAAATGAAATAACTTTTGGTAGAGCCGAACAATTAGGACACGGTATTGATACTAGTACAGGTCCATCTAATATTGGAGATGATATAATTGAAAACGTTATTGATATTTGTGAAACAAAATCAATTATCGAATGTAATATTTGTGTACTGACAGCCAATTAGGAACAATTTGGAAAGAGGACTTGTCAGACAGAGAAAGAAGACCAAGTAAAAGAGCAAAGGGTCGATGACAAAAATGGTGGATTGACCTGATCTTTCGGACACTACAACTCTTATTTTGAAGATGCCTCAAGAATTATCCAGGACCGAGATATTGTGGACAAGAAAAGTTCAAGATGGTTCAAAGACTAGGTAAAGAAGAATAAGAAAGGCGAATAAATGGTATGTGAACATATAATATGCCTCAACGGAGTCAGTAGGATTGATTTAGTATTTTATCGACTAAGAATTAGTAATACTTATGGTATGGTATAGCTTCTAGAGAACCTGTTATGCTTGGGCCGTTAAAAATATGTAATTAGTAACGCACTTCTTGTTTTATGCCTTTGAACACTATTGGCTAACTACTTTTTTAAATTCCTGTTACTAAAGTAACTAGTGAAAGTAAAAGTTGTGAGAGGGTGAAAAAGGCGAACGATGAGCCTTTGTAAAATGTGAACAAAGTGAACCCTGCAAAGGAAAGTAAAGAATCTTTTAGTATTTTTCTGCCAATGACTTTGTTATAACAATCTTAAGAGTGCCATCCATGACGCCGTTCACAAAGATGATAAAGAAGAAGAGACAGACAATCAAGACATAGTAAATGGAAAAAATATGTGCAAGATCTAACCTCACCTCGATGAACAAATTTTCAACTACAGCCAAAACCTTAATACAACATAACCTATAATCTACCAGCTAACGGTTTAAACTTTTGGTAAAAAATTGTCCACAACACCGCTTGGTCATCGATTTCACACAAAACTTTTGTATATGTGTTACATAATTACTCATGACCAACTGACTTTATACGGCGTTCATTGCGTCGGTTATTTTTGGCCATTTGTTTCGCTTCTAATTGAGAATTCTTTTGTTGGTTCGTGTTGTTTTTTTTAGTTTTATTCCTTTTGTCGAATTTTACCCTAACATCACGCTTGAATTTTTTGATTACTAAACATATATTAGTTTATAGTACGCCCATATTTCACTAGTAATATGAGTCCCACTCCATGTTATAGAGAGTACGCCTATTGCTATTTAAGGCATAAATCAAGGGGCTAGAAAGAAGAAGGGCTGAAACAGTCTAGATTTGTAAGAAGGAGGCAACCTTTTTTTTTGTTTTAAGAATAATACTAATGATTCCGATAATAATAAACTACGTAAGCAAGCCCACACAATCTGTCAATTCGAAAGTTTTGATGGAAGGCATCAAATAAATCCTGAGAAATATCGAATCGAAGTGATTGTTTCAAAGGGGAATGCTATAAATAGACCTCTCTGAAAAATTTTAATGGATATAGCCCACTGGTAGCTTTCAAGATTTATTTACCTGCGTAATTATTCTGTTAAAGCAAGAATAAAATTTCGTATGCATTAGGTGTCTAATTAAATGTATCTTAAATGTTGATCTTGTAATAGTTCGAATTGTTTTGGGCTGATACTTTCGTGTCATACGTTGGATTGGGTCTGAATTTCTTTCTATATTCATGTTTGTAATTACAATTACGGTGAGCAAATTCGGTGTTTTAATTTTCAAAATCACAGTTGCTTGAAGCGAGCAACCGGAAGTTTTAGTTTTTAATATTGTGGTTAAGAATGGAATAAACACTGAGATGACTACTGATGGAGATGTATGAAAGGAAAAGTCGATACTGCTCTGCAAGAGGATGAAGATGATATAAAAATAATCATCTACTTACAATCATCTGGTCTTCTTCATGATGCAGCCATCTGATTTCTGGTGGAGGGTAACCGTCTACATCACAACTGAGGGTGACAGAAGTACCTACTTCTGCTTCCACGTCTTTTGGTAGGTTTCTGAATGTTGGTGCATCTAAAAAGTATAGTCTTGGTTTAGAAAATATACTTTTTCAAAGATAAATTTGTTAATTGCTAATACGGTATTTTATTGAATGGATTATCTCTGTAAAAAATTAAGCAAAATGCCAAAAACTTATTATTATACAAATAATCTTTGACTAGCTTAAAGCTCGTTTACTCGAACCTGTTCAAGTAACAACACGTTATGAACAGCATGAATCAGGTCTCCTACAAAATGATCATGTAGCTTATTTAAACAATTATAGATAATTATATGACATCTGTAAATAAATCTGTAAATAATGCCAGTGTGATAATGTGTCCTTTTTCGTGTATTGCTAAATGTATGTGTATATACTGCCCGGAAT
This sequence comes from Eremobia ochroleuca, assembly GCA_949629135.1. NCBI lineage: Eukaryota > Metazoa > Arthropoda > Insecta > Lepidoptera > Noctuidae > Eremobia > Eremobia ochroleuca. The sequence continues at coordinate 7,350,051 of OX451410.1, forward strand.
TTGTGAGATGCATTCAGAAGCTCTTTCTACTTACATGTAATTTCAAGAGTCTCTATTTCTTCGCTGTTTCCCACATCATTGAAGACAATGCATTTTATCGTTGCGTCGTGGTATTTTCTTGAAATGTTGTATATTTTCTGTTGGAAAAGACATTTTTCTTTCAATTAAACATGTATTATTACCTAATGGTAATAAAAAGTAAATAAAGAAGTAAATCAATCACTAAACAGTGATAATTCACTGTTTAGTGATTGATTTACTTCTACAATATTATGTTGGTATAGTTTATATCATTTTACATGTAATAGGGGGTGATCCTACTGCCATCAACCAGACATATATTCATCATCATCATCATCATAATTTCAGCCAATTGACGTCCACTGCCGAACATAGGCCTCCCTAAGCACTTCCACTACTACCGGTTTTGTGCTTCCCGCATCCAACGGGTACCTGTGGCCTTCACTACGTCGTTACGTCGCTTCGTCGCTACGTCGTCGTAGCTGGAGGCCTTCCAACGCTACTTCTTCGGTACGCGGACATATATTAATAATCATTTATTATTTATTTCGTTTATATAACTTACCAATTCAGTAGTATTCCCTTCAATAAGTTTTTCGTTCAAGAACCACTTGTATGTGAGGTTGGATGGGTTTGCGTCGGCTCTGCAGGCTGTTGAAATGAAAAAATATTTCATATTAAAATATGGAGTAATTGGCAAATGAATAAATATGGCAAAACGCCTCAATATAAATGACCTAATTTTAAACAAAATGGAATACTAGTGTACACATTTGAAAAATAGTTTTAAATGTAGGTATTTTTAAGGTAGTTATATGCTTATACAGGGTAAACAAGAACTTCCTACTAAAAATAATGATGGCCATGTAGATCATTTTATCATTTTAATATTAATAATGGACAATGTTGTATTTGACATTAATTGATGAAGCACTTTTAATGGCTTTCCAATATAACAAACAAGCGATTAAAATTCAAGTGGGGCGTTCTGTAATTCATTTTTTTCCGATAGGTACTCATTTGTAGAGGATATCGTGTCAATTATATTTGAGGTTTTGAGATAATTTTCAAATTATGGATCAACGAAATGAATGTCATGTCTTAACAAAGTTCAAATTCCATTGCAACCATGTATAATTATAGTATACATTATGTAGGACCTCTTTGTTACAAATGGTCACTCAAAAATCAACTTAGAATACAATTCACTAAAGTAGATAACTGATTAGGTGACGATGGAATGTAAATCATCTGAGATTATGAGCACTGCTTTAGAACTCATAAATCAATATTACCTATAACAACGTCATCTCCTTCTGGAATCTTCCCATTGGCCCCAAATTTGATGAACATCTTCACTTTAGGGGCATATTTTACCTGTTAACAAACACCATTATTAATATCAAAATAGTTATCTGCGTAGAACCTCAAAATAGACCAATACAGAAGGTTGACTTCATACAACGAGCAAGGACAAGCGCACGCACATAAACGCGAATGTACGGGGATCTCTAAACTATCTCAAACAAATACCAGCCGTGAGTGCGCTTGCAATCGCTATACGTGACGCGTGTCTATGTGTGCGTGTTTTTCGCTCATTTTAAGGAGTTGACCTGTTGTACATAACTATATTGTGGTAGAATCTTATTACTTCCCAATCTTTTAATGGTATTAAGAGGCTTCCACTCTTTATCGTGAAAAGGAAGAGGATATGGAGGAAGTGTTGTTAATATATTTTTAATAATGATTCGAGTACATTGGTTCGAGGATATGCTGCGTAAATCGATCTTCAAGTGTTTTAGCCTGGGATAGGTGAGGCTTTTAATATAATGTGTTGGCTCTTTTTTGTCTCGAAAACCGCGATCGTGAATCACATTGAGATCAATATACAACCTGACACTATAATAATAATGATAATAATACTTTATTGATGCAAGTCCTTACAATTATGCTTAATATCTAGCTAATAGATACTGACCTGCAGTGCTATTCTGTAAAAATCTCACCGAGAGAACTTAGGTGAAGTGAGCGGAAAGTGAGCCCTGTCATTCCGTAATGGTAGGTATTGACAGTTTTAAGTGCTCACTTCACTTATGATTTCACGGTGAGATTTTTACAGAATCGACCGGGTGCTAATTGAGAAAACGTAAGAAAATTTGAATTTCGCAGGCTGTCCTGACGCTTTTACCTTAAGGTAGCAGTTTGTAAAAATCTGAGCGTCATTTTGCTAAAAAAATTGGAATGTTAAGACTTATTTTTATATGAAATAGGCTATCTATTGAAACACTCTAGTAGGTCAAGTACATTATTGATTTTCATTCAAGCAACAGTTTGAAGAATCGTTAAAATGTTTGCGCTTTGCCTTGCCGATTAAGATGATTATTTCTTCTGTTAAAAGGATTTTATAGCATTCATGGTTCCCTAGAACCGATAATAATGTCATTCAAGAATAATCTGGACTTTATTTTAAGTAACGTTTCTCATTAGTTGTGCTGTGTTATTGTTATTATTATACCTTATTGTTTTTTTTTTGTACCTAATATAAATTATAATGGATATTGCTAATTCATCATTATAATTTTAAGTAGTTTCAGGTGCTTGAGCTAGCTTTCAACGTATAATACATAAAGGCATTTACAAATATTTTAAAATCATTCAATTTAACTTTTCCATTATCATCTTTACAAAAGAAGAGTCTTAAAATATCAATGCAAAATAATCCCACTCCAACTTTACGACCCTAATTGTTTAAATTCTATTACAGAAACAATTTAAAACTAACAATGAACAATTACTTGATAATGGTAGCTATTACTTTTGATACTAAACGAAGATTTGCAAAAGATTAATTTTATTCAAAGTCTCGATGACAAAACATTCAAGAAATTGTTTTTAAGACTTTGATTCAAGCAATTATGGACTTTGAGAACTACACAATAGATATTAAATTGAAGAGAAAACAAGTAAACTAATAACATTAAGTATGAACTATAAAACTGAACCGAAACGTGAACAGAATTTAAAAAAAGTTTTGGAACATAAAACATTTGTATACTAAGGTTGGAATTCCAATAGGAGGATAATTTTCAAAGAAACAAATTACAAATGGGCACTTAAAAATCAACGTTGTCTTAGTAACGATACTGTTTATATAATATAATGATTATACAATATTTTAATCAATTATTTACTAAGATTCAGAAATAAAGAATGTAGCCATAAAAAGATTCACCATCCCTGATCTACTCTGACATTCACCCAATGATAGTATTACGCAAGTCCGATCTAACAATGACAAAGCAAATTACCATATTGCCCTCAATACCAAACTGAGCTCTAATACTGAGAATGACCTTACACAAAAGGCAACGATCACTGAACCCAAATAAGGAGTAGAACAAAGGAACTCTCGGAGCTGACAAAGGAATCTACTAGCCCAATGAGGCAATCAAACAATTAATGCTTGCAGTTACTTGCAAGTTATATGAATCAACTGCAAGGAATGACCAAGTTGAAGCTCTTGTAAATGTTGGAAAATTTTCAGTGGGACATGTGTTAATTATGGCCTATGTTACAGCAACACTGTAGCACTATTCTCCTAAAACGTAAGTACGTAAACGTAAGCGTCAAGGTAAGTGGCGATTGTAGACTTGCTATATCAGCTTAAAGAGGTTTTAATTGTTTGACTCAATAAATCTATTACTCGTTACTACGATCACTGAATTTTGATTAGGAAGAATTCAATGAGTTTAACACACTGTTGAAAGTTCAGTACCTCAAAAAAGTGCCAAAGAAGATAACGCTCTAAACAAAATTTGAAATTTTGGAAACATCGACGGCAGCTTTTTTAACCTACAGAGCTGAGTAACTAATCTCTTTATCACGGTATCTATTTTCGAAAATGTTGTGCTGATAATTATATAAACATCCGAATTGATAACCTCCTCCTATTTGAAGTCGGTTAAAAAGAAGAAGAAGAATTTAATTACCTTCAAAATGTTCAAAATATTGCTAAAAGAAATGAAGAAAAAAAATACCCCATTAGAAATAAACCTAAATGCATAGGTATATTCAAAAACAAAACAGAATTTTACTTCATAAAAGATATTTACAAAATGAGACATTTTAAAAAAGAAATAGAAGAAAGTACATAAATGCATAATATTCAAAAACAACCAGGAAGAACTTATTGCCGTTTAAAAACAAACTAGAGACAGTAAAAATGATTAATTGCACCTATAAAGTACTAAAAACTACCTGCAGGTGTATTATTAATGAATATAGAGTAAGAAATATGGAGTAATGCACAAAAATATTCTGAATTATGCTCGAGGAACGGGTTTTTTTGCATTTTTAATAATGCAGTGTTATCGGGTGTTGTTTTTTAGTTTATGTATAATGCTTTGAATTTATTGTCTATGCTGTTATTTTTCTTGTCTGGTAATGATGTTTTTCGTATTACTATAGAATGCTCATTAGTTTTATTTATATTTAGAGGATTCATGGTTGTCTATATACCTAACGTTGGGCAGCATTTTTGAAATATTCATGTTGTGTAGTTCGAATATCAATAGTAGGCCTGTCAAGTGGAATTAAATTAACGCACTTCAAAATTGTAGTAGGAATCATATATCAATGAAAATAAATTAAACTCATGTAAAATCGTTTCCACGCTTTATATATTTTTTTATTTGACTTAGCTTTAAGCTATCAAAATTATTCTGTCTTTCAAATAAACAACACCGTCCCCATGCCACGTCAAACCACCTTTATCATCTTTAATCTCTGATATAAATAACGTAAACAATCCACTTCCTAAATTATCGAACCACAATATCCTCCTAAGCCCATAAAGATCCCATAAATTCGACCTACAAGTTTCAATCCCAAAAAAATCGGAGACGCCATGAAAATTTATATTTGCCACCATTAAAAAAGAAAAATGGTCACAACGGTATTACAAGTACAAATAGCAAGTATCATAGCGATATCATAGCACATGAAATCGTAAAAAGTAATTGGGTTGCCCGTAAAAAGGGGTTTTATTTTATGACCAACGAAAAAATATATGATAAACATATCGGCCTTTTCTCGTCATAACAACGGCGCGGCGTGAGTTTAGAGAGAATAGATGCGGTTTAGAGTGTAGGAAGGAAGTTTCTGTTTGAGAGTGCGAGTATAGGTGTTAAGTACTTGGTATTTTTGGCACTGTTGATTTTATTTTTTTGGGTGTAACAGACTGATTTTTGCCTTCATGATTCATGGCTTTGCATTTATTACGCTTCAGTTTGTTACGGTTATCAATTTGATGGTGTAATATCCTGCTACAGCTTACGATTTGAACCTGCAAAGTATGATGGCTGATGAAAATAAAAATATAGGAATAAGCTTCGAATACCTGATAATTGGTCGTCTATTTCCACTGAAAGTTTATCTTATTGTTTAGTTTATATACACTGTGGCGAAGACAATACGACAATAATAGTAAACATTGGCGTAATATTGCTAAGAGACCATGTAAAATACTGGTATTCAGCTGAATTCTGTTAGACTGGAAGCCGACCCCAACATATTTAGAAAAAGACTAGGTAGATGATGACGTGCAATAGTAATGGAGTATTTTGACACTATCCAATAAATAAATTTAAAAAAGTGATTTTTCGAACAAACTAAATAGTAGTAAATGGCCGACTATGGGTTTTGCCAATCTTTGACCAGCTATAGTGAATAAACTATTGGATATATTTGATTAGATTTTCGTGTGCATACTGGGCACGTCATTAGATACACGCAGTTTCATTTACTGTCGTATTGTTGTCTCCACCTCGTATAACTGAATTCTTGCTTTCCATTGAACTAAAACCAACGGAACCACACCCAGACTTCAATATCCAAGTAAAACAATAAAAGTAATCTTAATATTAAAGGGAGAAACATATAAATATTAATAGCACATCCAGTTTCTCTGTAAACGCGACCGGAATAGTAATTTCCTACTGACTTTGGGGACGACAATAATTTTACATCGATACGTACTAACGTTACATTTGATCAATGTATGTGTATTTTTATGGACATCAGTGTAAGTATTTTTACTGACCACTGTGCAGTAAGTAGTGATGAAATATCATAGTGCTTCCTTATTATAAGTCGAAGTGTTTGGGATATAAACATATTGGGTAGTAGTTCTTTTGATAGAATAGATGTTGGTAAAGAGCGTTCGTATAGAGATTGTGTAATATTCAGGAATAAGGAATAGATAAAGACTGTAGAAAATAATGTTTATTTCCTAGCACGCACGGGTAATGAATCTGTTGCGAAGCTTATGTGTTTTCGATGTAGATCAAAACTGAAAGAGCCTTTAGACCAAGACTTTCTGAGGAATGATTTATAGGTACTATGATACAAACGTAGGAAGAAGAATAGGACACAAATTATTGTAATACTCAACCAAATGCTGAAGAAGATACACTTACTGTTTATTAGAATACCAAAACAAAAAACAGCAACGAATCACAATCATTCTCACGATTGCTTCTCAAAAATCGATCTAATAATATACACAAACAATTTCTTTGCAGATAGCAATATTTTTGTAAGAGAAAACAAATACACGGGCCTAAAAGTTTACTAGGGGTTGAAGATAGCAAATAGCTACGACTGGAATTTTATCTCAATATTTTATGAGATCCCATGCTGAGGGGTTGCCGATTGCTTTGCAGAGCTAGGGTGAGTTTAGAGGGCGATATTTATAGAAGGGAAGTAAACGTTTAGATATTTATATCTGAGATCATTGTGTAAAGGTATAGGTGTACGTAGGCATAGCCAATGCATGGCTCGTTGGAGATAGTTCCAATTTATACACGGAGAGAAAAATCTTAGAAAAATTACTGTGCTGTTTCATAATCTGAGTGCATTTGAGTAATAATGGAAAAATTACCATGCTAGCAAGGTAAAAATTCCTATGCGGCATAATAAAATTTATTGGAGTATTAGTGAATTTTTCCCAATCTCACTCAGAAAATTTTCTGTAGATGTCACTTGCACTCACTTTATAGTGATGAGCACAGTAATTTTTCTAAGAATTTTCTCTTCGTGTAGGTATAATATGATAAGGAAAGTCTAATTGGAAAAGCACAAACTTGATAGCCTCGGCTATATAATAGTTCTAATCCTTTATGAAAATAAAAGAAAGTGAAATATTCAAAAAAAACACCAGAACAACGACTGTTAATAACATCGCAAAAGCATAACTAGAAACGTTATTAATGATTCATATTGTCCAACAAAAGAACATGAAATATAACAGTAACAAGTTCTAATCAAAGATCTGACCTCGTCGAAAAAACTTTGCAAAAACTCAAACCATAGAAGAAGTATTTATCAGAACAAGCCCTTTTTGTTTTCTTGAAACAGTCTTAGCTCTTTGGCGGAAAAACGCGAGTTTTTCTGGGAATGTCAAACATGACTGGAATAAGTAAAGAGATCACGGTACAATACTAAGCAGGGATCCGATGTAGGTTCACTACGTATTTTCCTAATTATGAGAAAGAGGATTCTGTATGTGTTTGTACTCTCTTTGCTAAAGAGATTATGGTATTGACGTTTAGGATTTTAATACCAGAAAGCCAATTCTTGTAATTAAAAACTTCCAAAATGTAGGCGCAATCTCATCTCAGCCACAATCAATGTCAAAAAGTCAAAAATGAAGGGGAATTATATGAATTTATGACTGAGATTAGAATGCAAACATTCTTAAAATACGGAACTAGCCCCTCAAGCTTGAATCCACGAATTCTGATTCATCAATTTGCATGACATTTATTCCTTCTATGGCATCTGCGTAGTAACTAAACAACGTAGATAGTATTTTATTCTGCAGAACAGCAGTGGTATTCTGTAAAAGTCTCACCGTGAGAACTTAGGTGAAGTGAACGGGAAGTGAGCTGCCATTAGGGATTAACACTATTGACACTGCTCACTTCAATCTCATTTCACTTATGATTTCACGGTGAGATTTTTACAGAATCGACCGGCTGTTCTTTGTTGTGATCGAACTAGAATGCAATGTCAATAATATTTTTCAAATATGCAAAAAGAATCAGCTGTTGCTTACATTTTGACGAGTTATGCGAACATAAATGTAGGGAACAGCTGATTTTTTTCGCGACCGATTTAATTCATTTTCTGTACATCGTCAGAAAAGGCGATAACAAGTATGTGGTATAATTTATTGCATACATATGGTTTCCACACTGTATAGATATTACAAAATAACTAAGATTTCTTTTAAAAACTGAAGAAGATAAAAATAAGTTTTCAGAAACTGTGTCCACAAAACATTTTGATGAAGTCGTTTTGCGTTAATAGAACAAGACATCCTTGGATATACAAAATGGTATATTAGATTAATGAAGTCCGCTGGTTAGACATCATCCACGGATCCAGAGACCTCTTTACAAAATTCTTGGAGCACTCCCTTTAATTAATTAACTACATCACTTTCATTCACAGGTCACAAAATTTACAATGCAAATGACATTCAACGAACATCCTCCCCTAATTCCAGTGTCATAAATATATAAGCCGTAAAAATACGACAACGTTTCAGAAACAATTTTCATATTTCTAACTTCATTCTGTATTCTGGGAGTGTACCCATATTTACTGCGCTTGCCTGTGTCAGTGCTAAATCTCTTTCGTATTGCAAATGGCGACACGTATCGCCCATCCAACTCGGTGTCCAGTCACTTTTGTCAATATTTTTCGGGTCGGTTCTGGTTTCTGTTTTTGTTTTTTTTTGTTTTGTTATTGTCTTTTGGGTAGTACATCTAGGTGGCTGTGTACCAAAGAACGGCTTTATTAATTTTTTGGGTTAAATTTGATCAGAACTCAGCCGAGCTATATAGCATATTGAATGTTTATATCAATATCTGGGTCAGTTAACAGTTGCGTATTTTCAATCTAAATAGTGTATTTGCTATCTTGTTTCACAATATAGTTTTCTTATGTTCTTTTTCATAGTCATTCAAAAAGTTTTACAGATTTACCTTTAACTTTCATTTAGAATATGTTTCTAGTTAAAATCATTTGACTCACCTCTATTTGTATGCTTGCAGCTCTGTATGCTCTGTCAGCTGTGTTCTGTGCTTGACACGTGAAGGTCTGGTTGTGGTGTTCCTGCTTCGGAGTCATCTTTATAATTGACCTGGTTGAACAAAAATCCAGATTAGATGTAGAAGGTTGGTGTCAGATAATAATGAAATACCAAGGTGGGAAACGACAGTAATATAAGCGTTGTATGTGCAACTTATTATGATGTTCCCAGTCCACAAACAAACATCAATAAACTAAATGATTTCCAAATAGTCACTATAGCTCGCCGGCTGTTTATCAAAACACATAGTCAGCCCATCATATACTAACATTTAGATTGAAAATTTTATACCATTTTAAATTTCGATGTTTGAGTAGGTATAGATGTTTTAGGTAGGTAGTAGGTATTATGTTTTCAAAATTTTCCTGTACACTAGTATCGCCAGTGTTTTTCTTTATTGTCGTCGTCACACGGTATACATTTTGATATTATATAACTCTTAGGATTTGGGGGAGGCCTTTGATAACCAGTGGGACAGAGTAGACTAAGTAAAAAAAAAACAAGTATAACTCTTTGTTGTATAACATAAATAATCTTCAAAACTTACCTAGCTGTAAACCTTTGACCATCGGGCATCGGTTCAACGCTATACGTGACTCCTTGCGTCAGAACACCAGCATTACTGTCTACCCACGTAATCTAAAACAAAGGAAGCTCGTAGTTACTAAGTATTCAGGACGCCAGCCGTGTGAAGATGAGAACTATATAAATGCAAAATAGTTCTTTGAGAATGTCTTGCACATTGCTATTACAAAAGAAAAATGGGTTTATGGGCCGTGTCTAACTTTATAACGAGAACTAGGATCAATTTTGGTAGAGCTAGTGCCTCTTTTACGAGTCCTTTGCTAGTAAAAGTAGTCAATAACAAATTGTTTCGTCATTCTTCTGCCCTTATCATAATTAATTTGGGGATATGGCACGTTTGTTTCTTCCATCACCTAATAGCCGTCAGTACAGAGTTCAATTACTTCCTATTCATTCATAATTCACATTCATAATTCAAAATGATCAAAAACCCTCCGCGAGTAATTTCCGCATCTCCTCAAATCCCAGTCTCATCACAGATATTACTTGAGCCAATCCTAATCTTTCATTATGAAATATTTGTGCAATCAAAACGCTGCAGCCTCGAAGGACCCACAATACAGAAGCAACATCATTTTCAATTTAACTCCTAATTGTGCGAACGTCCCTAGGGCAGTATATCTATTCACTCTACTTGAAAAGCTTAAATGGAATATTCTCTTGGTTAATACCGGGACAAACAAATTGACACAGAGCTAAATAAATTGGACAGACTGGGCCTCAGCGGATTTGTTTATGTAGAATGTGACAATTTTGAATTTTTTGCTTCGTATGCCTTAATTTCTCGGTTATGTTTGGAATGAGAGTGAAATAAGTTTTGAGGGTTATTTCGCGGTTTATTAAAGCTTTTGCTTTTTATGTTTGGAAGTTGTTTTAAAAGTCATGAAAAAACAAGGGACCAAAAACCATTATGTTAAATTTTATTTTGGAAAGAAGTACCACTTCTTTTTCTTTACTCGGTACCTTACACTAACAGCTTGACTGCTGCCCCGTTGCTCTCGTGGTCGCAAGCGCGACTGCTGAGCTTTGGGTCCTGTGTTCAATTGCCAGGTGGGGCAGTGTTTTTAGGTTTTTCCATTAAGGATTTCTCAGTAACAGCCCGGTGTTTGGAAGTTGGAGGTGTGATACCTCCGTGCCTCGGAAAGTACGTTAGGGTGCCCGTCCACTGACGCGGAGCGGGGCTCCTGGAGGGTGTTGTGGCGCAGTCTGGGAGAGGCCTATGTCCAGCAGTGGACTGCGATAGGCTGAGTTGATTGGTTGAGGCTGCGGAGCGGAGAAACGGAGAAATATTAACCAATAGGATTGCATAAAATCTCGTTGTCATTTTTCTATTGGTTAATATTTCTCCGTTTATCCGCTCCGCAGCCTCGCTCCGCGTCAATGGATGGGCAGCCCCTGCGCCTGATCTCTCCGGTCGTGTCGGAATGCCATCCCATCGGACAATGTGAGTGAGGGAAGACAGAGTGCACCTATATCTGCGCAATCGAAATCGGTCTGAAGTATTTTGCTTACACTAATGAATCCAGAAATCTAAATTCAGGAATAATGAGACAAACGAAATAAGTCTACACGATCGAAAATATCATTATCTACATTGATCTTGACTTCACCCTAGTACCAATTATCTCTTAAGCACTAATCCCTAATGACCAATATTTCCAAATTAATACACTAATCATGAAAACCGAAGCTTAATTTGCCAACTATTTCGTGCAAAACTCAATTCCATTTAATTATGGAACCCGAGTCCTCTATTAATTTTCATCGAAGCTAACACCATTTGTGTAACACTAGCTTCAATTCGTATCGCAATGTTTGTGAACTATATAATCGTATGCAATTATGCGTTTGTATCAAAATTAATACTGATACATTTAATCTAATTGATACAAAGGCTACATGAACTTCGAGAGTTTACATTAAATTGTGCACTTGGTGGAAACATTATTGAGACTAGATTAATTTTGGAACTTAACAAAATACTGGCAGCTTTTGAGCTATAATAATCTAGAATCATTTTAGAGCAGTGATGGCCCTGTGGTATAGGCCCCGACTTACGAACTGTAAAACGTGAGCTCGAACCCAGCCAGGCATTTTAATTTGTGTATTTAATTTCATCACCACACCTCTCAAAACGGTGAAGGAAAACATCGTGAGGAAACCGCCATGTCCTAGAGCCAAAAAATTCAAAACACGTGACATCTACCAATCCGCCCGCGTTTTGTATTACGACCCACTCACTCTCACAGAGAGGAGGCCTGTGTCCTAGTAGTGAGACCGTTATAGGCTATAAATGATAAATGATAAATGATTTATTTTCTGTAAGTAGGTTTGTACAAACACTTTTACATGTCAATATGTCATGTCATGGCTGAACTGAAGACTGCTAAGCTAAGCTGGAATCGTAATTGATGTCGATGATGAGTTAAAGATTCAGATCGATCGATCAGGTTAAGCTACGCTTGCCGCGGTTGGTCTGTGGATAGGTGACCATCTTTACATACCGAGACCCCTCCGTGCTACGGAAAGCACGTTAAGCCGTTGGTCCCGGCTGTCATTCGTAGATCTTTGACAGTCCTTACGGGTAGTCAGAAGCCCGAAAGTCTGACAACCAGTCTTAGGGTATCGTATTATCCAGTAACTGGATTGTGGGGGTCAGATAGGCAGTCGCTTCATGTAAAATACTGGTATTCAGCTGCATCCAGTTAGACCCCAAACCGACCCCAATATAGTTGGGAAAAGGCAAGGGAGATGATGATGATGAGTTAAAGATTCAAGATAGTCCTATTTGCTGGGGCTGGGATCTTTGCATCATATCCCTTTAGGAAATTCTCAGGAGCAGCATGAATCCCCTTTTTGTGCAAGGATAGTGACAAAAAGATCACTCTCTATTAAAGAATTAATCAAAACTGCTGACGTGAAGATTACTTTTACTCTATCAACCCGCTTAGGAAATATAGACGTAAAGTTATGTTTGTACTGCAAGTGTAAATACGTCATATTTCGCCATAACCCACACGAGTGAGTACGACAAGAATTTTATTATAAGCAGTTCTCGTTCGCTCACAAATTGTATTCGATTCCTCATGTTCTGTTCAAGATCATGCTTCATACTTCGACACTACTCCCGATACACGTACCTCTCGTATTTCTCACATGTCGGTAAATAGGTCAGTAGTTCTTGCTATGGCTTGATATTGGGAATATGAAATTGGTAGTTTGATGTAAGTTGAAATTGGTAGTTTGATGTAAGTTTATTTTTAGTACGACTATCCCAAATGATGATGATGAAATGGCTAGGAAAGAAATAAATTCTGACAGTTAATATCATGAGAACAATCTGACATATGGCATATAGTTGATTTAATGTTTTGTGTTTCGTAATGTTCATTACGTTCTGGGGTGTTTGTTGCGCTATTTCTCCTTGCCAGCATTGCGCAAAGCAAAGCACTAGGAAGTGGTGAAGGGCGGGCGTTTTAGGGGAATGTCATATGTTTAACTTTCAAAAAGTGTTAAATCTCGGCCTAGTTTGAATAAATGACTTATGGATGAATTTGAATAAACATCTCGTTGTAAAAGAAGTAAAATAATATAAAAGAAAGCGTAAATGTAAGAAACTACTTCCTTTTTTTTTTTTTTTAATAAAACGTTGCCCCACACTAGTAATAACTACACTAAGAATAAGCGAATGAAAGCAGATATTGCCAAGTTTATTAACCAAAGAAATAATTTTATTTAAACTACATTATATTTATATAATTTAAAATGTTACGTTAATAGTCTTAAAATAATATGTACAAGTATAATAAGGAGAATAATAATAAATAATAATAATAATAAAATTATTGAAGCAAGTTTTCAGTCTATCTTGCCAGCAACTTATTGATGCGAAAAAGATCAATACCATGCTTTTAGACCTAAATTAAATTTCTTCAATAGCCTAGAAAATAACACTAAGTAGATTAATGGCTTTCGGAACCTGAATGAAAGGCGAAACCATAAATTAGATACGTTAAAGTACCCAAAAGATTCCATTACAATATATTTTGAAAGCTTTTTATTAGAAAGAAATAGATCTTTCAAAAGTACGTGAGATATTAAGAAAAATGAGAAAAAATATGAAAAGGTCAAGGCAGTGGCAAGCCTGTAAAATGCCATTTAAGTAACGACATTGATTAATTAACATTATCAGGTGCTCACAAACTTGGGTGACAACCGAGAAAATATTGCTGTGAAAACATTTGTAATGACATTCATTAGTTCCTTTATTTACGATGTTTTTAAAGTAAAGTTGTATTATAAGTAATCTTGAAAATGTGTCCCAGAATTGTCTTTTTATATATGTTTTTAAATGTTATTTCATAATCAATAAGGCAAATTAATGTGTTAATCAAACATTATTGTACACAAAAACAACGTATCTGTTTAATTGCAGACAGAAATAAATTATTTCCAACGAGAGAAAGGAAGACTTCATTTGTCAGTGATAAAATTTACAGTATCATTAATATTGTCGCATTTATTTATAAAAATTATTTGCTCAAATAAAAAAAAAAAAATACGAAGGCGGACTTAAATGCCTTACGCATTTTCTATTAGCCTACCTTAGGGTAATGCAGAGACAAAACATGCCAGGTGCAATATAATAGAAAGTGATAAGAGAGCTAAATAGTTTGTCATAGTTACTTTCATTCATACTGTTTACAGTAAAACTATCCATTTCATCTCAAACAATTTCAATTTGTTTTTTTATATAGGTGTAATTTTTATGGTGTACATAATAAAGTGTATTCTATCTGTCTATCTCATACACCTAAAACCAACCACTTTCAAACTCACCACGAAACAACACCCAGACCCACACAGAAACCCACACACAAAAACACAGAAATCAATTCTTACCTCAGCCGGCGGTTTTCCACCAATAGACACGCACTCCAATTTGATATTTCTGTCCTCTATCGTCGAAAAGAAATTGCCTTCGACGATGCGCGGTGGCTCGGGCGGCACCAACACTGTAAGTCGTGCGTAACGGGATCGAATCGCCGGTTCCCCTGTCAAATAGTTTTAATATATTACTCTGTATCGAAAACGGGTATCGGGAAAATATTGGGAGTTATAAAATTGTGAGGAGATTAAAATGGCAGGCAATTTTGTTTCATGAGTGCTGTAAAGTTGTTATAGGTTATCGAATGGCATTTTAGATTGGGGTGGACACAATTTTATGTATTGATGCCTGTACTGGACATTGTTATAGATGTTTTCACATTGTATTGGATTAAATTGTGAGAGTTTGTATTAAATGTAGCTTTTGATAATTGAACTTTATGTAATATTAATAGTATATTATCATTAATAATGCACCGTAATTAAAAGTCGATATATTTATTGGATATCATTTAGTGAAAAAAACGTCAAATTTATTCAAAACATAATTTATAAACGAACGCTATTCAAAGTATAAGGCTTCAGCCGGTCGTTAATCATCTAAGTTTTGCTAATTATTCATTATCTTTAACAAAAAAACAGTTCAAACTATAATAATAAATGGCAACTTGTTTAAGCTTTGTCCTGTGATTATTCATAAACTAGACAGTAAGTAAGTAAGAAGCTTTGACTATACAATTTTTTTTATTTTGTAAAATAACAATTTCAGTTAAAACCTAAACTTATCCTTTATAGTTTGTAATAACCCTTTTTGTAACAACTAATTCGAAATCGTGTCAGTGTCTCAAAAAACTATACAACAAAAGCAAATGGATCAGTACAAAATCCATCGATTTTTTTTTATAACTGTTTATTATGTAGTCTATACAAAAAACTGCATTAACAACAATAGCCAACCCCTCATAACTCTGACAGAAACGAAATTAAAACCAGCAATAAAGTAAGGATGAAGTTTGTGAATTCGTGGTCGGAAACCCACGGAACCACGGATCACAATTTAATACAACAGAGACAATGCCTGTTCCCGCCTCGAGTAGTTTCTTCACAACTCGGACCAAACTTTGTAAAGTTAAATAGTGCAAAGTTGAACAATTTAGTCGCAAGACTGTCCATTGTACTTTCGATGATAAAAAACAAAGTTACTGTAGTTAGTTTTATGTAAATCTTGGTTCTTTTTTTAGGAAGTTTTCTGGTGATGGAATTAATTTGAGGCTCTGTAGCACTGTTCTTGGCCCTTGCGGGAAAATATGGCGTATCGTTTCTTTATTGTGTATTTGTTTTGTGTTTTCCTTGTTCTTGTTTGTTGGATGAAATTATTATATTGGTTCTGGCGTTATATGAGTAGACTGCGTTTTGTAACTTAGACGTGCGTGCAAATTAGCGTGAGTATGTAAGTTCTTTTTAATGTTTTCTTTGTTACCCACCTGTACTTTTGTTAACGTCATGGCGATACTATGACTTGTTTTATTTTGGTTTTAAAAATTATTGCTGACAGAGTGGACCGTCTTTATGTGGTTCACTGTTGTCAGTTACATATGTCACCGTATCGTGTTGGTTACTAACATTTCTTTTTAACCCTTAATTGCATGATTTTTACTTTTTAAGTAAATTAAATTTATTTGGACGTAACATTAGCTCTATAGTAAGGAAAAAATATTTAAAAAAATATATTCATAAAAATACTTTTTATTTTTTAAATGGCCTGGTGGAAATTTACATCTTTATGTAATCAGAACGAATCTACTGGGAACATAACGAGTTGAATATCTCTAACAATTGGGGAATCCCCGTGCTCTGTGGAAACGAAAATATGGCATTGGATTGGTTGATGCAAATTTACATCACGATGCATTTAAGGGTTAAGGACTATGTAACTAACCCTACGCGAGTCTTTACTCGAAATAAAGATTTTTAAATTTTAATTTATTTTAAGTTAAAAGTCTTTCTTGGTCTCCTAACATGTCACAGCATAATTAGGTATGAAAGTGGCTAAGCGGCTTAGTCATAGCTTATGAATTATTAATAACTTTTTCCTTACTCTGCAGGTGGACACTCAGAACTACGCGATGTAAGAGACCGGAAAAGACAGGCCAAAAAGAATGTGGGCTCACGATATAATAGAAATAGCAGGGACACATAGAAGAAGATGAAGGAGGCCTTCACTGACAAGATAAATAATCTCGATAATAATGGTCAGTGGCTCTGACTACTATGCGCAAGGTCGTGGGTTCGATTCCCACCCAGGACAAATGTTTGTGTGATGAGCACGATCATTTGTTCTTTGTCTGGGTGTAACTTATCTATAATATGTACCTATGTATTTAGAAATATATATGTATGTTTATCAGTTGTCTAGTACTCATAGCACAAGCTCTGCTTAGTTTGAGACTAGATGGCGTTGCGTGAAAGTTGTGGAATATTATTATTATTATCTAGAAAATAAATGAAACTACTAATAATTATCCAGTAACTAATTTAATGTAATTTAAGGATATGGAAAAATTACTTTATTATTCCTTTATTTCACCATATTTGTCTAAGGATGGATTAAATCTAAGGATGTGGTACAGACCTTCAAACTGAACAACTTTCTCCATGGGACTAATATTGTATTCGGGAAAATTTATCAACTGTCCCTTAGAGAACTTCAATACCTACTCGACCTAAACGTATGGGACGGCTGAATTTTTATTCGCTAATACGATGTTGGTCCCATGGACAAAATTGTTCAGTTTGATGGTCTGTACCACATCCTTAGATCTGGCTGGTCTTTGAAAAATAACCCTGTATAAACATACATTTTTAAATATAAAAACATATCAATATAAAAAAAATAGTAGCCTACTGGTATTGAGAACAGGGTCCAAGCTACCGGCGTTAGGGCTCCAGAGAGAGGAAATTCCTAACAATGCGGGCCGTGTCCAGAAGTACCGCTTTCTGAATCAAATCTTTGATCTAGCTGCCCAAAGAGAGCCTCCTCAGATGTTGGTCGAAGCTCTTGACTATTAATCCATTGGCTGTCACGACTGTCGGCACAATGATTGCTGACTTTATTTTTTTTTCTTACTCTCACAAACCGACACAACGGTTTTTGTTTTATGCGGCCCATTATTACCAGCACACAAAATTCAGTACAAACCAAAAATGACAAGACCACGCATACCACACATGAAAACGTAATTAACATAAGTACGAACAGCGACAAACGCCTTGAGGCTTAAAACACAGCAAAGAACAAAATGTAGCAAGAATTATTCGCGGTTTAATTTATTTTAATCTGAATCATCCTGAATCCAACTTCTCTAAACGCGGAGCTTATTATTGAGATACAGGATTTGTTCTCGACGAGAACATTTCTACTAAACACGGTTTAATTCCTGGGATTCTGCTTTATTATGGCGACAAGTTCTAGTTTCTATGCGGATTAAAATGAAAGATAAATAGAAATGGGATCTCATTATGTTTCTAATTAAATGGAATAGGGATTTTCTCAGTTTCAGTATATTCTAGTTTATTTCTTTCTTTTTTCAACTTTGTTTTAGTAAAATAACAGAATGTTTATACTTTCCATAAAATGGAATCTACGAAGAATAAGGGATCCTTTAATGTAAACATTTTCACTGGAATGAAATACATACACACATCAAAAGTGTCTAGTGATCGAGTAAGTTGTAGAGTATCGCCGCAATCGAGGATTATTATTTTATCTTTTTTGTATTGCTCTTGATTCTTTTTAGTTAATTTCACTATTTGAATAAAGAATGTTCTTTAAATTTTGTTTAAAAATAGAAAATCATCTGTCAACCAGGATTCCTATAAGTGTGTAATAGCGTTTTTACAAAACCATCACAATTTCTGCGTCAGGATTGAAAAAAAAATGTATCGATATGGAGCGACGACACCATTTCACATGAGAAGAGATGATGAGAGCCGTCGGAATGTTGCATGCTGGTTCCAGGCAACGTAATGTGGCTCTCGCTCTTGGCACTACCACACAAGAGCGTCATAAGCCGCCTCTGGACACGCTACCGTATCACGGGCAGCGTGGCCGTGCGACATGAAGGACGATCTCGCATCACCACTTGCAGACAGGACCGGTACATCCGAAATACTGCTCGACGGAATCGTACCATGACCGCCATGATGTTGGATGATGCTTTATTTTTTTATTTAATTTACAACATGAACTTCCGACAATTTGCAAAAATTGCAATTTTTCTTAATTTTTACAAAATATAGGGATAAGTTGATAACTTAAACATAGGAATGAAAGTAGGAAGGCAGTCTGGAAGACTAGATTTGGTAAATATTAATTGGTTATTTTTTTATAGTTAAAAATGTATTTGATCCCTAGGACACAGGCCTCTCTTCGAGAGAGAGTGGGTTGTAATTTGTCTGTAATTTATATGGTGAACATAATAAAGAGTATTCTATCCTAATCCACCATGTGGGATCAGTGAGAGTTGGTAGATGCCACAAGTCTTCGAATTTTTAGTTCTAGGATATGACGGTTTCCTTCACCGTTCTGTGAGTAGTGGTGATGAAATAATTTATAAAAAGTAAAGCGCTTGTATGGGTTTGAAATTACCACTGGTTCACCACTGGTCTCAATTTTAAAAATTTACATAAACATAAAAAATCCTTAAACGTAATTAAATCCAAAATAAAAGTATCATGGATAACAAATGTATACTCGTAAGATTACTAAAGAAATACAGAATCTAAATCTTGAAACAAAAGCTGAATAGCCCATAAGAGCCCGCTTTAGACAAGATAAGGCTACTAACAGAGACGTTTCAAAGGAAAAGCGAAATTTATCAAAGGTTACGTGTACAAAAGGGTAATGTAAATTAATATTATAGACCTTTTCGTTTGAATAGAATCCCGCCACTCGAGGCTAAAAGGATCGAAGCACTTGAAATTTCTGAGATAGCATATTATAAATTCGTATTTATATCTCAAGATGATGCTAGAGAAATTAATTTAGATGAGTTTAATAGCAGGGTTGAGCGTATTGAAGATAATAAGCGTTGAGATGTTATCGTTGAGGAAATAAGGAATATGAAGTTGAGCGTTTCGTTTAGGTGGAAGCGGATAATTTGTAAGCTGTTCTTGTGGGGCGAGAGAATTAGTCGGGAAAGGAAATTAATTAGGTGCTGCTTTTTGCCCATACATCGAGTAATATCATTACATTCCGAACCAGGATTTGTGGTGTGACGTCAATGGCAAAAATACTCGTACTACTTTTTCAATTAACTTAATTTGTCACATTCAAGGGTTAAACTACGGTTTTTCTTACGGATATGTTTATGAATGCCATTTTATTTTTATCGAGTTTAGGTTTAGTATCCAAAATTATGGCCTTGTCACAATGTCAGTTTGCCCAAGAAACCTGTTTAAATAGACCAATTCTCTCTCTATTCTCAGATTAGCTTCAAAAGAAAACTTGAGATGTTACGAGTACAATGATATTCTTTTAAAAAGTAAATTTTTTATCCATTACGGAATAAAAAGATCTTGGCGGCGAGAAATGCAAATCAGTCGTTATGAAAAATTACAAAACAAAAATGGTAGCGGAATGAAAGGGTTGTGGATGAATTAATTACTAATTAAGGTCCACCACAAACCCGGAATTTGCATTATATAATAGAAATTGTTGTTATATTACCTAAGGAAGAAACCAAATTGGTTTCTGGAAAAAAAATGACAGAATAGTTGTACTAAATCTCTCTCGTGCTAAAAATGATTAATTGCTTAGAAACGGCTTTGAAGTTCCGTGGCATACCAACCTTCCCGCCATTTTGATTTTTTTCAAAATGGTGACCTCTCATGAAACCTATATAAATCGACAGCAAAATGAAAATGAATGCAAATGAAAATGTAAACAAAAAACATAAAAAGACCGAAAAAAAATCGAAATGGTGGACAGGTAGGTAGGGCCAGGCTTCATATAAAAATCTTCATTCCCCTTTAAATAAACACAATAAATAAAGTGACAAAAATGAAGGTACGAGTAATGACACCAGTTTGATAAGAAATCCACTACCAAAACTAGTGAAGCAGAAACAACGTTTTCAAGCAACTATCTTTCGGAAGTTCACGATTTACAGACAACGAAACACAAACGTCGATTTCAAACAAAGCCAAATTCACTACACCTAGATTTGACTGACACCGGCAAGCGGTCATAGGACTGATACACCACAGCGAACAGGTACTATTAGCAGACTATTCACAAATACAGTCGAGCAGATTCTTGCCGAAGAGATGGACATATCGACAAACATTTAGACCGTAATACTGAACTATGAATGGTTAGGGGAGAAGTTGTTGATAAATTTGGTGGAAATAGTGAGTTAGAATATATCTTGATTAATGAAGACTAAAGGATATTATGTAGAATGAATCTATACTAATACTAATAATAAAGCTGAAGAGTTTGTTTGAACGCGCTAATCTGTGAAATTACCAGTCGGATTTGATCAATTCTTTTTGCATTTTATAGCTGAATTCTCGAGAAAGACTATATATAGGCTACGTAAACATCACTAGGACTCTAAGGAGTCGACCAAAAACAAAACATGCAGCACGATCGCTAAGAAAAACCAAAGTATTACTGCGGGCGGGCGGCACAATGCAACGCGTTGCGTACAAAACAACAATAAATGTAAAGCATCGGGAGACATCGGTAACTGTCACATGTCTCGATGAAGTTAAAAAACTGTATTTTTTCCGTGTTATGATTTTATTTATAGAAATATTATCATAAAACCTACAACATCAATAATTGTTTTACAGTCTGCATACAATGGGATATTTAGGAATGTATAACACTTTATAGCTACTACCGTAAAGTTTTGAAATAAAGCAATTTTAAAATATTGAAGCGAACAGACCTGAAGTAGACATTTTTCTAGAATTTACACTTTGTCGTATTAAAAAAACTACCAAACTTAATACAAGCAAAATTATTACATTATATTAAAGTTCCACTCTTATACTATTAAAAAAAATATAAAGTGCGTCAGTAAAGACCTAAGTAAAAACTATTTTTGATATACCGTTATTCTAACATTTTCCAATGTGCGACGGGGTGGGTTGGGGAAGCAAGTAATTTCATGCGCATGTAGTCGCGGTCAATAGCTAGTCTAAAATATACGATGGGAATAGTAAAAGATGACTGTATAAACAAACTTAAGTAAGTATTGTTATTGATACTAACACATAATATAAGAAATATATTGAAGATAAAAATTATTATCTAACAAAACAAACAATCGGCTCCGTGGTAAATGATTTATCCAACAACATAAATTTCTATCCCAAATTGATGTTGCCCAGCTGAGAAAGAAACAATCAGAGTTTTCCCTCACGAAGCAAACTTTCAAAATCCATCAGGGCGGATCACAAGCTCCTAAAAATATAGGTATTATATAAAACGGGGAGAAAAATCGTGAGAAGGCCTGAAAACAGGCCAAGAATAAAATGCGAGTCAAGATTTTCAATTTATTAAAAGCAAACACAATTTCGCGGGCTCCGGCTCAAGTACGAAAACAATAGTTACTTGGCTCGAAAGAATTATCTTTGGTACAAAGTATAGGTGGTAAGCGATTTCTCACGTAATATAACGGTTGCTCGAAATTTATCTTTCGGTGAATCTGGATCAAAATAGAAGGTGATGAAGGTTTGTCAATAATTTGTTCGCCCCCTCGTAGGAGTTTAAGACTTTCAGAGGAGCAGTTTAAGACCCAGAGAAAATTGTACATCTTATCTTAGGACTATATAAAATATTACACGTTTAAATATAATCGTAAATAGCTGTTTTAGCGTCCAACAGATGATAAGTAAACAGCATTGGGGAGCTCTAGAAAAGAAAATATTCTCAAAGTGGACGGTGGGCAAAATAAGGATCAGAACCTACGGTCTATTATTACGCATCCAACGAAAGCTTCAGTTGTCATGTTTTAGTATGGATATAGCGCTCATTGCCCTTTCCATAATATCTCTCCATAGGAACCCAAACAATAAACTGTGAATGGTTTTTTGATATTGGGACATTTTGAAGATCACGATAGATATTGATCGAGGACGTTACTTATCAGACACACATACTGTGACATACACACTGCGGTATACAAGCCTCCTCTCGTCGAGCTCGGAGGGTTGTAATCTACCACGCGGGCCCAGTTAGGGTTGGTAGATGTCAGGAGTCTTCGAATTTTTGGATCTAGGCCATGCCGGTTTCCTCACGATGTTCTCCTACCCTATTTTGAGAGCAGTGGTGATTTAATTATTTATACCAAAGACGATGACGTTCCAGTACGTTAACGTTCAGTTTGAGGACGTTAACCATATTTATTACAGTTTCTGAAATATGAGATGTAAGTGGGTCAATGACTCTATTGCTATGCTAAAACGCGACAACGCACGGAACTGACTAATTTTGAATTGACTAATAAAAATTGAATCATGATCAACAAAAGTAATTTATCTATCTTCGAGTGGATAGGCTTAGTAATACTTACATGCATTATCTATTTATATCTTGACAAACTGTGGGAATCAAAATATACAATAATTTTATTCACGTCAGATAATGAGGCAATTTCTGTTTCTCTGACAAGGGATTATCAATTATGGGTCTTTAATCTTACATTGCCTTGTCTGGTTAAAAGTGATACCAGTTTAACTCATTCTGTGATATCGAGGCCGCACTTGTAATCAAAAACAAAAACTCCGATCTATAAGAAGATAAGTGTACACACTCATTTAGTGGTAATAAATTCTTACAAGTGAAGATAAAGCCCATTTAATAGCGACATCTTTTTCCAAACTATGTGAGGGTCGGCTTCTAGACCTAATCCTATGCAGCTGAATACCAGTATTTAACATGGAGCGACGGCTTATCTGACCTCCACAACACAGTTTCTAGGTAACACGATAACCCTTGTTATACTAGCTGTCAGACTTTTGAGTTTCTGACTATCCGTTACGATTATCAAAGATCTAGGACGGAGAGGTCTCTATATATAATGGTGGCTGTTATAATTTAGTCACGAGCCCCTCGCAATCCTACTTCCTACTTATATTATAAATGTGAAAGTTTGTGAAGATGTTTGGATTTATTTGTTAATCATCACGTGTAAGCCATTTAACTGATTTGGATGTAAATTGACACATAGATAGACCATTTCTTGGATTAACGCATAAGACTTTTTATCCAGGTAATGTGTTCCCTGGGGATGACAATTGAAAGTCACTTTTTAAGCGGCCGTAGCTGCCGGCAGCTAGTTTTTTTTATAAATTATAGTAGTACTAAGTCCATAAAATAGCTACATCTTTGAAGTTTAATAAGAGAACAAATATAAATTATACAGGCTTTTGTCCACAACTTTGAATGTCCGGCCTTTGGGAGTTTGCGGAGTATAGCTGAGTTTTCTGTTACTATGTTAATGTTATACGATTGTAAGTGTACCTACTATGTACGTATGTATAAAAGGGGTGATGAGTCATGTAAATAAAACGACTGTTCTGGCGAGCGCTAGTACACGACTGAGCAATGGATAATAATCATTTATTTCTATAGACTAATAATTATTTGCTTACGTACATTATTCCCCCCTTTTTTTTAAATAAATTCTAATACTCTTTGATAGTACGCTTACATAACAAATTGAAAATAATAAAAGAAAAAATGTAATAGGTAAACAATGAAAAACAATATAAAAAAAAGTCTTGAATAAAAAGAAAATATTAAAAAAAAGAAAAAAAAAATCATGTCTCATCTCTCTTGCTGATGTTACGGTATTGCGAAACGTACCACTGGACGTATGACGCGGCCTGAACGTGTTGTTTTCGGCGCGGTCTTGCTATTTCCCGCTGGCTCAGCACTCTTGTGTTCGTTCACGTCTCTATTGGTACTTTTTATGTGTGCTAAAGGTTCATTTACCTTATCTTCTATTAAAATGTAGGCTGGTTTTAGTCTGTCCACTGATACTACAGATTTTTTCCTTGGCATTTGGATTCTGAAATGCTTCTCCTGCTTCTCTAACACCTTGTATGGACCTTCGTATGACGGGGTCAGAGGTTTCTTAACTGCATCCGTTCTGACGTATACGTATTCACAATCTTTCATGTCTGGGTGAATAAATGGTTTGTGGGTTGTGGCGTGGTGGTTGTTGTTAAACGGGCTCAGCTTTGCCATTGTCCTTTGGAGAGTCTGTGCATAGGTTTCTGGTGATGTAACTTGCGTTTTCGGCTCGATAAACATTCCAGGTAGACGTATGTTCGTTCCGTATAACATTTGTGCGGGGCTGACATTTTCTTTCAATCGTAATGCCGCTCTTAATCCTAGTAGGACAAATGGTAATTCGTTCGACCAGTTTGCAGTATTACCACGTGCTACTAGAGCAGTTTTCATTGATCTATGCCAGCGTTCAACTAAACCATTTGACTGCGGATGATAACTTGTGGTCCTGGTCTTCTTGATACCAAGTGACTTAGTCAGAGCGATGAATAAGTCTGACTCGAACTGTCGTCCTTGGTCCGTAGTTATGGTGTTTGGGCATCCGAATCTCGATATCCAGGTGTTCATGAGAACGTCTGCTGCGACTTTTGCTGTTATCTCTGCAACTGGTACAGCTTCCATCCATCTCGTTCCTCTGTCGATCATTGAGACAATGTATCTGTTGCCTCTGGATTCTGGTAATGGACCAACAATGTCTATGTGCACGTGATCTAAACGTGCTGTTGGTGGGAAACTTCCGATTGGAGACGAGTTGTGCCTGTGTGTCTTGCTTTTCTGGCATGCCTGACATGTTTTAGCCCAAATACCAACATCAGTATTCATGCGTGGCCAGAAATAATGCTCAGAGATCATTTTCTTTGATGATCTTATACCGGGATGCGTTATGTTGTGCATAGTGTCGAATACTTGTTTTCGAAGTGACTTCGGCACATATGGTCTTGGGTTCGGTTTTGAATTTTCGCAAAATAGTTGTTTTGTTCCTGATAATTGCATACTTTTCCAGCTAAGGTTATTGTTGTTCAATAGCTGAGCGAGTTCAATGTCATTGCCCTGCATATCTGCTATCTCATTCCAATCCACAGGTGTTGGGCAATCTATTTGTTCGACTCGCGATAATGCGTCAGCTACTGGGTTCATGTTACCGGATAGGTGACGGATGTCTGTCGTGAATTGTGCAATGAACTCTAAGTGACGTAACCTCCTTGGTGCTATCGTTTTACTTGTGGAGTTTTGTTTATTGGTGAAGGCATGACATAATGGCTTATGATCGGTATATACAATCAACTGTCGTCCCTCGACATAAAGCTGAAAATGTGTTACTGCCATGTAAATTGCCAGCAATTCTCGATCATATGTGCTATATCTTGATTGCGTTTCACTCAGTCCCTTTGAAAAAAAGGAAAGAGGCTTCCAGTTTCCGTTTTCATACTGCTGCAAAACGGCGCCTACGCATGTCTGGGATGCATCTGTCATGA
Source organism: Eremobia ochroleuca (assembly GCA_949629135.1). Classification (NCBI taxonomy): domain Eukaryota; kingdom Metazoa; phylum Arthropoda; class Insecta; order Lepidoptera; family Noctuidae; genus Eremobia; species Eremobia ochroleuca. The sequence goes on from OX451410.1 coordinate 7,376,263, forward strand.
GCGATAGCGGGGAATGCGTTGTTGGTGAAGTCAATGTAACAGCGTTGCTTAGACTTGCTTTACATTGATCGAATGCTTCTAGTGCTTCTGGAGTCCATTGTATTTCGGTTTTGTCATTTTTCTTTGAACCAATTAGGTATTTGTTCAACTGTTTTTGATGACGCGCTGCTTGTGGAATGTTGTTTCGGTAAAAATTGATCATGCCTAGAAATCTTCGCAATTCTTGCACTGTTTTCGGAATCGGATATTTGGTGATCGCTTCGACCTTGTCAGGTAATGGCTTGATTCCGGTGTTTGTAATCTGATATCCAAGGAATTCTATTTGAGGTTTGCCCAGCACGCACTTTTCTTGATTGATTGCGATGCCATGTTCATCTAACCGTTTAAATACTTCTTGTAAATGACGTTGGTGTTCGCTGACTGATGATGACGTCACTAGTATGTCATCTATGTACACGAAAATAAAGTCGAGTCCAGCTAAGACTGTGTTCAGGAATCTGACAAAGGTTTGACCTGCATTTCGTAATCCGAACGGCATTCTTGGAAATTCGAATAGACCGAACGGGGTAATCACTGCGGTTTTTTCTACTTCTTGTACTGGGATCTGATTATAGGCTCTTTTCAAGTCGATTTTTGAGTATATACTGGTTCCTGGTAATAGGTACGTGAAGTCTAGTACTCTTGGAATCGGGTATCTATCCGGTACAGTGATCGCGTTCAATCTCCTGTAATCTCCACATAGGCGTAATTCACCGTTTTTCTTGGTCGCCACTAGCAATGGGCTTGCCCACGGACTCTTGGAAGGCCTACATAATCCTGTCTCTAGCATATGTTCTATCTCTTTTTTTACTCTTAGATATTTGTCCGCCGGTAGAGGTCTTGACTTGGAGTAAACAGGGTGTCCGTTGGTAATGATTTGATGAACCACGTCATGCTTGGGTTTCGACTGTGTGTCGAGCGGTTTTAAAATGTTCGGGTATTTTGCCAAAATGTCTGCATAATCGTCGGTCAAGTTTAAGGTCCGAAGTGTTGGTGCGCTTGACTTCATTAACTTTGCGTTCCTCTGAAGTCCAGTCGTACCATCTATTAAACGTTTATTCCGGATATCCACCAAAATGTTATGCTTTTCTAAAAAATCGGCACCCAGTATTGGTTGCGTAATGTCAGCAACTATGAAAGTCCATCGATATGGCCGTCTCAAGTTTAGATTTAACGTCAGCGTTTTGTCACCGTATGTTTTAATTTTTGTTCCGTTTGCGGCATAGATTTTATATGTGTCGTCTGTTTTTAAACGGTTTCCTCTTCTAGGTATTGCTGAGATGTTAGCGCCAGTATCAACCAAAAAACGATACCCACTTTTTCGGTCGGTAACGCATAGGCGGTTTGAAGGAATGATAGCGCTGACGACCGCCTCTGTCAACGCAGAACTTAGTTTTCCGACGGCTTTTTCCAGTTGCATGGTTTTTCACAGTTCCGAGCTCGATTCCTGTACCGGAAATGATACTTGCATAACCAGTTTGGGCTGTCGGGCGTAATCCTCGATCTTGAGAGGGACCTTGGGCGCGACCGGCTTCGATTGCGTCTATAAGTATGACGTCCATTGCCATGCGAGTTGGCTTTTAACGCTGCTATTTCCATGGTTAATTTGCTCACTTGGTTAACTAACTCAACGATAAGCTGATTTGGACCGCTTGATACTTCCGACACTTCACCTGATTTTCCTTCCAAAATCTTGTCTGCTATAGCGGCGAGGTTGTCGAGTTTTTGGTCCTGACTGACCATTAAAACTGCTCGAACATGATCTGGAAGTCTTGATGTCCACAGGCTATGTAGTGTTTTTTCGGCTACCTGACTCTTACGTGCCAATTCCCTCATTCGTCTTAACAGTTGTGACGGTTTTTGGTCGCCTAATTCCACTTCACTTACCAGCTTTTGGAACTGCCGCTCTTCGGATTCTTCGTATACGGCAAGGAGTCTCTCTTTAAGGGCACCATATTTATTGGAGGCAGGAGGCGAAATTATTATGTCGGCCACCTGACTTATCGCGTCTTTGTTGAGGTTGGCCAGCACAACGCCGTATTTTGCTTCGTCACCTTGTTTTTGAGGAGCCATCATTGTCTCGAACTGGGCAAACCACACTCTGGGCATTTCGGTCCAAAATTCGGGTATCTTCGAGGACATTCCTATTGCCGCCACGTCAGTCTGCTTGAAGTCCGTTGCTCCGCATAATGCTGCCCCATTTCCACAATTTCCGCTTGACGTCATGTCTTGATAACTATGTGCCTCTTGAAAACTAACCAGGGAGATCCGCTTGTGGAAGGCTGATTTGGTTGTGCAGTGCAGTTATCACGACACGGGAACAATCACGAAAAAATTACTTTAAATCGCGGCGCGTGTTAGTGATATCGGGGTCACCAAATGTAAGTGTACCTACTATGTACGTATGTATAAAAGGGGTGATGAGTCATGTAAATAAAACGACTGTTCTGGCGAGCGCTAGTACACGACTGAGCAATGGATAATAATCATTTATTTCTATAGACTAATAATTATTTGCTTACGTACACGATATTCAAATTATGCTGTAATACGGATGGTGGCATAAAGGGTCAAGGCTGGAAAGCTGTCTTAACTATTGCATTTTAATTGTATAAAATAGAATATTGTAGGAGGGGTTCGTGGCTATGATATAACAGCCGCACGTGTCGATTGATATTTCCATAACGAAACCTCTCCGTGCGTCGGAAAGCACGTAAAGCCGCTTGTTCCAATTCTCATCCGCGGCTGATCCATGGATGGGTGACCATCTTCACATACCAAGACCCCTCCGTGCCTCGGAAAGCACGTTAAGCCGTTGGTCCCGGCTGTCATTCGTGGATCTTTGACAGTCGTTACGGGTCGTCAGTAGCCCGAAAGTTTGACAACCAGTCTTATCAAGAGGTTTCGTATACCCAGAACTTGGGTTGTAGAGGTCGAATAGGCAGATACTGCACGTAAAATGCTGGTATTCTGGGACTGGGAGGCGATCGCAACATAGTTGGGAAAAGGCTAGTACATGATGAAGAGAGAATAATATTTTAAATGTAGAAAAAGCATATTAGCAAGAGTTTCCATGGGTTTTATAACTGTAAACAAGTTTCTAGTTCAAGGCTACAAAAATATTTGTCTCAATTCTAACCGAATTGAAACCCCAAACGTACAAGTAGAACGCAGAACTACTTTGCCTTTCAACTACTCCAACAATTTTGATTACAAAAACAAATTATTCTGGAGACTTACGATGCCAAATTGTCGTATTTATCTGTTACTTTATGTCAAGTACTAGACTCACTTATCTTCGCGCTCTTTTTCAATTACGGGGTTGGCAGTCTTCCAACTGGAAAACACTAGTACAATCCCGAGGAATTGATGACTTAGCTTTTTCTATTTCAGTAAGTGCCATTGTTTTTATTTTTATTGTTACCAAAATCTAATTCCCAATCTGATTATGGTTGCTTTTATTTCAAAACGTAGAATAGTGTTGATTAAATATACACCAACGCGCACTGCCTTTCACAGAGAGGAGTCCTGTGTCCCAGCAGTGGGAACATTCATCATCTGCCTAGCCTTTTCCCAACTACGTTGGGGTCGGCTTCCAGTCTAACCGGATGCAGCTGATTACCAGTATTTTACACGGAGCGTCTGCCTGTCTGACTGCCACAACCCAGTTACTGGGTAATACGATACCCTTTGGTATGACTGGTTGTCAGACTTTCTGGCTTTTGACTACTCGTAAGGACTGTCAAAGATCCACGGATGACAGCCGGGACCAACGGCTTAACGTGCTTTCCGAGGCACGGAGGGGGACACGGGGGCACGGGGGGTCTCGGTATGTAAAGATGGTCACCCATCCACAGACCAACTGCGGCAAGCGTAGCTTAACCTGATCGATCGACCTGTGCAGCTGTTATTATTTAGCCACGGGCCCGTCATACACATTAACACAGGAATATTATAGGCGGAATATACACAAGTCCCTTCTACTTTCTTAGAGTCTGATATAATATTGTAAACATTTTGTTTATTATAATTGCTGTAGCATTTTTTTGCACCGTCTTATTTAACCTGGATTAAGTTACCAACCAAATTAAGTTAACAAATCGTTCTTAACTTGCTACCTACCGAAACGCGTCGTAATTTTACGTGAACGGGCAACTGACTTCGTAATGAATCGGACTTCTAAGTCGTTGTCCTAACTTCCCCATTAACTTGGTAAGATTGGGATGGCGTTAAATATTTTATTCGTTAGTTATTGTGCTTGTATTACCCATAATATGGGGTAATTGCGTAACACACTACCAGTAGCAATAGCTTTCATTTTGACAGTTCCACAACATTCATTGGGTTATATACGTTATTCAACAGACACATTTTCCAAACATATAAAGCAATGGATTAGCAATATCCTTCAAAATGATTCAGATAGTGATTTGAAACAGTGCTACTCGATTGGTTGCAGGTGTAATAACCTAGTGGTTGCGGTCCTATCTGATATGTGTGAAAAAGGCTTCAGCCAGAAAATTACAACATGAATTCGGGCTGATTTTTCAATCCACAGAATTTTTTTTTTCGTAGAATAACCTTGACGCCAGTTTTTTTTTTTTAAACCTTGCCCCACACTACGAATTTCTCCTGTATTGTGGATGCGTTTCCAAACATTCAAACTCACATACACAAACAGCCAGACCCGGAACAACTACTTGTAGATCATACAAATATTTGTTCCGTGCGGGAACCGAACCCGCGACACGCAGCGCAGCAGTTAATCGCTTAACCCCTGCGCCAACCGTGCCGTGCCGTATGAAAGAGTAAATTATTCCTCAGATACAATTATCTGGCTTTGGAAAAATCAGCCCTATCGAGGGCTGATTTCATTATAATATAATTCTCATTTCTATGTTATTTAACATAGAAATTACTTGAACTATTGGATAGTCCCATTTCAATCAATCTGCCAAGCCTTTTCCCAACCACGTTGGGGTCGACTTTCATTTTAACAAAATGCAGCTGACAGCATTTACATGCTGCCAGTACATGGAGCGACTGCCTATCTGACTTCCATAACCCAGTAACTGGTACCTCTTGGTAACCTCAAACGCATTAATAATGATACAAAATTATTAACATCTGCATATAGATAACTATATTACTCGTACCTACCTTTATTATCAAAATTCTAAGTGCCTTTTATACGAGTATCGTCCTCCGAAACTAAATTTTATCGTAATCCAAAAATATTAGCGGAATCCAAGATAATTCTTAGGAATTTGATTCCCATTTTCTTTCTCCGCTCCTCTCTAGAAACTTGGACACGCAAATTCATTTTTTCCTTGTATGCTTGCACTAACAAGTATCTGTTTGTACGCTACCGTATCGTAATTTTGTGTGTCGGGCATTGATTTATAATTCTCAATTACAAGGAGTTTCTTGGAAGAGCACTTTATCCGAAATTACGGATATTATTCGAAAGTTCAGTTTATTTTGGTCGCCATTATTGGTATAATATGTGTTGGTTTTTCTTGTTAAGTGCAGTATTGTCGGTTAGGGTAGTGCTTGTTTTAATAATTATAGTTTCTGTCGTGTATGTTAAGTGGTTTGTGTATATTTTCATTTAATATTGGGAAGTCAATCACGGAGATAATCGAGGACGGCTTAAATTTACGAAAATGAGGGTGATTTTTTGATCCAAAATCGAAATTGAATTGGCATTTAAACATCAAACTCATTTAGACAGAAGTGGTTTTGTATTATAGTAATTTCCGCGACACCTAATTATTTTTCAGTTGTATGTAGTTTTACACCAGAAACTCAGAATTTTAAAACATTATAATTTCTTCATACATAGTTAGTAGTTAGTTTCTAAATAGTAAAGTATTTACTTTAAAAAAAATAAACTTTATTATAATGTGAAGTTGATGCACATTGAATAATCATAACTGTAAGTACGATAATGCGTAAAACAATGACAAATAAAGCAAAGATGGTCGATGAAAATGGTGCTCACATATTTAGAAACATTGTGAAAGTAGACGATTTTTCTAATATTGTAACAAGTAATAAGTGTGAGTTAAAGTAATCACAGAATGAAATTTCATAATCAAATATGTAAATTCGAATGAAAAAGCTGTTTTTAACAACTAGTTGTGTTAATAATTCGTAGAAATAACATAGTAATATTGAACTACATACCTTTAATTCCTGAGCTGACTTGACACTGATATTTAGCATCGTCATCCAAAGTCACGTCCCTGATGTCCAAAGAATAATCTCCTGCGGACAGAAGGACCAATTAGTACAGTAAAAATAATATTTATGGATCAAAGAAATCATGGAGACGGGAATTTGCCTCGATATGGCACGCATTTTGAGAAACTGCCGTGCGATTCTGTAAGCATGTCACCGTGAAAGCTTGGGTGACGTGAGCGTGGAGTGAGCTGTCATTCGCTATGGATTAACACTATTAAGTGCTCACTTCACTTATGATTTCACGGTGAGATTTTTACAGAATCGACTGGCTGGTTCTGTAGTGACCGTACTTTTAATCGTGCAATTAAGGATGCCATTCTGGGGAGAGTAGACGATTATGATGAACTCCGACTGACTAAATCACCGCGGTGCTTCTAATGCTACCTTGAGATCAGCCGGTAGATTCTGGAAAAAATCTCACCGTGATAACTAAGGTGAAGTGAGTTTAGAGTGAGCTGTGAGTCATGCTGATGCTAGGGATTGACACTACTCCATCTCATTGCCGATTGAAAACACGCAACGGCCGCGCCGGCCGCGTTGAAATTTTGACTGAGCGACAGTAGCGCATCTACCGTGAAAGCGGTCTAATAGTGAATTAACAAACAGTAATGCTTATTATAAACAAAACCACAGTATCTATATTACTACAGTAGCTATAAGATAATATTATCTATGCCTGCATTGAATACGGAAAGCTCGTTCGTGCGTGTATTATGTGTGCACCAAAGCGGCAGCTTCTACCTTTATAGAAGCTGCCAATATCTTTATATTGTACTGTAGTACTGTCGTGTAGCGTGATATTGTCAATGTTCAAGCGCAACTTATGTATAAGCTTCATTTATGTACCTATTTCATTGTATATGTAAATGGTACACCACAGACTAGCCACGAGTATTTTATCTCCTTCTTAATTTAAATCCATCCAAAGGTGGCCTTTAAAAGACCGCTTTAAGCGTTAAGACTTGTGACCTTATGTAAAATTTCTACATTTATAGCTATAATTCCTTTAATATACATAATACAGAGTATTATATTGTATATGTGCGTGGTTTTATTTGCTTCTAAGGTGAACTACCTTGTGTATATTTGTTTATTTGGTTTATTTGTTTGCCCATAGAAATCCATGCAAAATCTTCGTAAACTTTCACATTTTATAATATCTCCGGGATATTTGTCATTTCGTTTGACTCACGATAGGTAATCTAATACAGTCCGATTTTGCATTCTTTGTTTAAATATCTTCACACGAAATTGTAAACTTAAAACAAAAATAATATATAATTATTATTACTAAGTAATTATTAGCTGTTTTATTCATAAAGATACCTGGTATTTGAGTGGTTTTAAACAAAAACAACTTGGAACAAAAAGTAAATACTTAGTCCATCCATACTAACAATGATTGTAGTTCAAAAATATGATGCGAAGCATTTATAAGCATAAGCATGATCTACCATGTGACACTGCTGGGACACAGGCCTCCTCTCTTTAAGAGGGAGTGGGCCATAATCCACCACGCGGGCCCAGTGCGGCTTGGTGGATGTCACACAGGCCTCCTCTCTTCAAGAGGGAGTGGGCCATAATCCACTGTGCGGGCCTAGTGCGGCTTGGTGGATGTCACACAGGCCTCTTCTCTTCAAGAGGGAGTGAGCCATAATCCACCATGCGGGCCCAGTGCGGCTTGGTGGATGTCACACAGGCCTCCTCTGTTTAAGAGGGAGTGGGCCATAGTCCACTGTGCGGGCCTAGTGCGGCTTGGTGGATGTCACACAGGCCTCTTCTCTTCAAGAGGGAGTGAGCCATAATCCACCATGCGGGCCCAGTGCGGCTTGGTGGATGTCACACAGGCCTCCTCTCTTCAAGAGGGAGTGAGCCATAATCCACCACGCGGGCCCAGTGCGGCTTGGTGGATGTCACACAGGCCTCCTCTCTTCAAGAGGGAGTGGGCCATAATCCACTGTGCGGGCCTAGTGGGGCTTGGTGGATGTCACACAGGCCTCTTCTCTTCAAGAGGGAGTGAGCCATAATCCACCATGCGGGCCCAGTGCGGCTTGGTGGATGTCACACAGGCCTCCTCTCTTTAAGAGGGAGTGGGTCATAATCCACCACGCGGGCCCAGTGCGGCTTGGTAGATGTCACAAGGCATCGAATTGTTGGTTTTAAGACATGCCGGTTTCCTCACGATGTTTTCCATCACCGTTTTGAGAACAGTGGTGATGAAATTAGGTTTAAAGATACTTTATTTCTCATAAGAACATGATACAGTTCACTTATATGAGTTTTATCGCTTAACATAAATAATCGTCATCTAATGACGAAGCATGCAGACGTATGTAATAACTAAAACTAGGTATAACAAAAATATACGAGATTAACATCAAACAAGGTAAGTGTAGGTGGTTACATAAAACAAGTTAGTATAGCTGACCAATTTGACACCAACGTACCCTCATAAGTATTGGTTATTCACTTTGTGAGGAACACAAACAACGATCAATTAAGAGGTGTACTATTGTGTGAATATGCTTCTGTGTGCTTATTATTTATTATAATTAAATACACAAAGTAAACAGCCTGTTTGGGTTTGAAGTCACGACCTTTTCGTAAATCTGGGTCGATCCACTGGGCCACCGCTACTTCAAAAATATGAGACGAAGAATGTTACATTTGCCAATTACAAAAGATAAGAATAGATTTAATGCCTCAGAAAATGATTTCTTTCAGTAGCAACAAAAACATGAATAATTAATATTAAATATAAAAAAACATCACGTAATTTCAAACATTAATATCAGTGCTAAAGTTAGAAGACAAAACGGTCGAATTACTTATTCTTTCAGACGTCATATTTCATGAAAAGGTGAACCTGAGGACTTTTCGTGGATTAGTAATATTAAGTACAAGAACATGTAGATATGAGGTTACTATGAATTATTATAGAGATATTCATAATAAATGATTATGTCAAAGTATACAACGTGTCTCAGAATTAACGCTCAACCCCTTAAGAGGTCATTGTACTTATCATTATGAACCACTTTATCTATGGGAATAAACGTGAAATGGCGAAAAATATTCATCTGTTTACTACATTTTGACGAGTTATGCGAACATAAATATAGGGAGCAGCTGTTTTTTTTTTTTACAAAACTGCTACCGACGCTTAGACGTAATGCAGAATGGCTTATTTGCAGTCACAATGAGCGCCTTTAATGAAACTCTTGATCACTTTTTATTAATATTATCCTTAAAACCACTGTTTTCACTTGAGTTAAGGTCATTTTTACTCGTATTACTCGGTTTATTTATATCTGTTTCGGAAGCCATGATTGTTGTTACGACACACAGAGCCATGAACGACAAAATTTAGAATTAAAATCTACAATCTGACGTTTCATTTTCACTGTTTTATAAAACCGCTAATCGTTGACCCGCTGCAGTGATAAATGCAAAACGCTTATGCAATTCTGCGTGTTTAAGTTCAGTAATTATGGAAAACCGCTGTTCATTGTTCAGTAGCTGTACATAACGGAGTTTTTTTTTTTGTAAAAAAGTGGATTCTACAATCCATCTGCGACATTGTATGTAATTTGACATTCAAGTAGTAGAATACGAGTATAACAATCAATGTCAAAACGTATTTTGAGTAGAATATAATTAGACATTTCCAACTTTCTTCAAATTATATATCGGATAAGACTTATATTAATCTGATCCAAAAATAACTTAAGCACAATTATCATGTCAGTCTTCCATTAAACGTTAAGGCTGGAAACTTTCCTAAACCCTAAAATTACCAAGACACGTAATAACACGTAAAATAACGAGACAGAACATAATCATGGAGAGAACAAGTTTTATGTTAATCTAAGGAACCCTAATAAGTATGAGTTATTACCGCTTCTTACAAGACATGTTTGCGAACGCAAAAAAGGTTCCCTTGCAGATAATATTCACATTAATTACGTTAAGAGCGTGAATAAAGAAGATTGTGTTCATAAAGAAGGTTTATGAAAAACAGACCTTCACAAAATGGGTAGTGTTGAGTTAGTAATTATATTACTATTTAATTAAAAATTAGACTAAAGGCGTTTGATGTTTTATACAGGTATTTTAATATTTTTCTTATTTTATAGCCGCTGAGGGATTTGTTCCTAAAAATATTATGACTAAAATCTAATACGGCAAAAGTGTAATAAAATCGTTAGGGCAGGTGAATTTTATAGCTTTCAGCACGGCTTTTGTATAAACCAGCGTTAAAATTATAATTGCAACACCAAAGCTATATTTTTCAATCTCATAAAGCAAGGAAAGACATGGAAGTAAGTAATCGAAAAGATCACCTATTCACAGTAACAAAGACCAATGGAAAATTCTAGCACACTGGATTATCAAATGACAAACAAATTGAATAGATCAATCGATAGCTAATTCCAGCTGAATGCAGCGTCAGCGAATAATATCTAAGGTCTGTCAGCTGCTTTAGAATCCGAGCAAGCAAAATGGTTGAATTCAAATGACTCTTCAATTGGCTTGAAAGCTGAAGATAATTCATTCGGAATTCAACCTGACGAAATGTTTAGCTTTTACTGTAATAGAGATGGATTCTCCTATAGAATTGGAATTCGCTGCAGAATTATTTAACTCAATTGAATATTCGGAATCGAAGAGAGTGAGGGGCTTGTGGCTAAGTAATAATAGCAGCACGGATCGATCGTTCAGGTTGAGCTACACTTGCCGCGGTTAGTCCGTGAATGGGTGATCATCTTTACATACCAAGGCCCCTCCCTGCCTCGAAAAGTACTTTAAGCCGTTGGTCCCGGCTGTCATTAATGGATCTTTGACAGTCGCTACGGGTCGTCAGAATCCCGTAAGTCTGACAACTAGTCTTACCAAGGGGTTTCGTATTACCCAGCAACTGGGTCGTGGAGGTCAGATAGGCAGTCGCTCCATGTAAAATACTGGTACTCAGCTGCATCCGATTAGACTGGAAGCCGACCTCAACACAGTTGGGGAAAGGTTAGGCAAGTGATGATGATGAATATTCGGAATCGATTATCTATTTTGAACTAGCTTTTGTTCGTACCTTTGTCCGCATCCAAAATTCAACGCGCCATGTTGTCAAATTATATAAACTCCACAATAATATGCCATAGACAAAGTTTATAGTTTATAGAGCGATTTAATGGCTATGTACTTTTTAATGTTTTTACTATAAATCTGGCGCCGATTCTCTTGTTCACAAAGTAAACCAAATTAAAATTCAGTGCATCTTTTTCTTTCTATTTCATTAGGAAAAGGACAGAAGATAAATATTAGTTTGGTCCTGTCAAATTAAGATACTCTATATACAAGTTTAGACATGATTAAAAAATTGGCTACTAAAAATACGTAAATTTTCGTCAGATGCCGACTAAATTGAGAGGACTAAACTAATATTTATCTTCTGTCATTTTCATAATGAAATATTAGGTCATCCCACTTCCAGTGTCATATTTTTTATTTCCAATATTTATGTATTGCGCAATGGTATGCAATAGTTAATACATGTGTTGTCTTGTACAATCATGTTAGTTTAATTTGGTGTGTTGTATTGTCAAGACGTGCATTGATTTAAAATGGAAGATTTAAAAAAATCTATTAATGTAGTGGAGTAACGTATATTTCTAAAGTTTTGTGCTTTACTCAACTACTCTGGAGGAGTTGCGCACGACTTACTGGTAAAGTATGTTGGTCGTAACGCCTTAAATAAAAGAACCGTACAGCGATGGCTTGAAATGTACAAACAAGGAAGAACCACAGCTGAAGATGAGCCGCGAGCACCTCGATCATTATCATCGACTAGATTAGAAGCAAGGGACAAAATCAAGGAAGCACTTCGTCAGTCACGTAGGGTCAGTGTCAGTGATCTCTCCACTCAACTTAACATTCCTCATTCCACTATACATAGAGTACTCACGGAGGATTTATGTCTGGTCAATAAAAGTGCAGTGTGGGTGCCCCACACTCTGAACACGGATCAGAAGGAGTTTCGTTATGAAACTGCGCGTAGCCATTTATCGTGGTATCGCCGTAAGAAAAATATACTTAATAGATTCATATGCCTTGATGAAACTTGGGTCGAATTTTATACTCCTCGTCAAAGACATCAGTCACGATGTTGGGTGGAACCGGGCACTTCAGCAGAACATTTACCACGTGCAGATCTACATGAACGAAAAATACTACTAATAGTAGCTATGGATGTCAGAGGCATTGCTTTTTGGAGAACTTATGATGAAAATACAACTATGACTGGAGAGCGATATAAGTCATTTTTAGAAGAAAATATTCCTATTCAGGCAGACGAAGATCATATAACGAGTCCTATAATTTTATATGATAACGCCAGACCGCACAAATCAAAAATAGTTCAGAATTTAATTGAAGATAAAGGATGGATTGAAATTATTCAGCCGCCATATTCCCCGGATATGAATCCTTGTGATTTGAATTGTTTTGGCCATGTGAAGAGGAAATTGTCGGGTACTCGATACAATAGCAAAAAGGAGTTAGATATTAAACTAAAGAGCATTATTGATGAATTAAATGAAAGTGGTACTTTAAATGGTGTTCAAGATTTGCCAGCAGTCTGGGAGCGAGTGATTAATAGTGGTGGAGATTACTGATTAGTGTCACAAAGTTATATAGTATAGTAGTCAGTTTTTGTAAAATAATAATAATAAAATAATATGACACTGGAAGTGGGATGACCTAATAGTAAGAAAAAGATGCACTGAACTTAAATTTAGTTTGTGAACAAGGGAATCGTGCCTCTGTATATTAGAATAGCGGTGGCCAAGTTATAACGGCTGCGACTTACAAGTTGTTGGTCGTAGGTTCGAACCCAGACAGGCGTTTTACCTTGTGTAAATTATTTCATCACTATTGCTCTCAAAACGGTGTAGGAAAATGTGAGTAAAACTGGCATGTCTTAGAACCAAAAAATCGAAGACATGTATCATCTGTACCAACCCATATTGGGCCCGCGTAGTAGATTACAGCCCACTCTGACAGAGACGAGGCTTGTGTCCCAACAGTGGGAACTTTATAGGCTGATAATACTATCTCTATTGACCCTCAATGAAAGCATGCTGGTATTATTATACTTTTATCTACAACAGCATCATCATCTGCCTAGCCTTTTCCCAACTATGTTGGGGTCGGCTTCCAGTCTAACCGGATACAGCTGAATACCAGTATTTTACATGGAGCGACTGCCTATCTGACCTCCACAACCCAATTACTGGGTAATACGATACCCCTTGGTAAGACTGGTTGTCAAACTTTCGGGCTACTGACGACCCGTAACGACTGTCAAAGATCCACGAATGACAGCCGGGACCAACGGCTTAACGTGCTTTCCGAGGCACGGAGGGGTCTTGGTATGTGAAGATGGTCACCCATCCACGGATCAACCGCGGCAAGCATAGCTGATCTGCATACCTGATCGATCGACCCGTACGGCTGTTATTACTTAGCCACAAGCCCCTATCTACAACAGCAACTGACTTGAAATTTCAAACAATTGATCGTCAATGCATCGTTTCGTGTTTCCAGTTTGAGTAGTTTAGGCTGCGCGTTGCCTACTATCAGTCAGTCAGTTTTATGTACCCAAAAGATTTATCTTTTAGCTCTGGACACTGAATGTTTCCCATGAAACATCAGTTGTGGCTTAACGAGTTGCAACTGCAAAAAGCCACATACAGTTGCGGTACTAGCGGTTTGTGGTGGCGTTAATAGCTTTTGTTCACAACAAACTGATCTTGACGACACTTTATCCATTAAAGGCTTTCTCTTTAGATGAATCTTTTGTTTAAGTTTGATTTATATGAACTGCTGCACTAATGAATTCAATGAATTTCCTAAGAAATCCATTGTCATCATAATCAACACCACTTTGACAGTCCACTATATCACCATAAAAAATAAGGTGAAGCTGGCATTGACAACTCACTTTACGCTCACTTTATTTACGTTTTCAAGGTCAGACTTTTACAGAATAGATCAGCTGTTCCCTGATTATTATAATTTTACGAGATTCAAACGGCAAAATATTTATCTTTCCCTGTCGATATTTTAAACTTCACAAACAAAAGGAAGATTTCAATACAAGCCCAATTCAACACGCCTAAATCGTAAGAAGGTATTACATAGCCCTCTTATATTGTCACTATAACATATTCCCAATCCCATTCGCAACTCCTTATGCACACTCCTACACAGACAGCCACACACACACACACTTAACAATGCTTAGATGGTGCCAGCTATTCACTTCATTCTGTATGTTTACTTCTGCTGCATGTATTGTGTGGGTATTAAATTGTAAATTCGTAATTGTCTGTAAGACTAGTTTATATGTTTTAAGACAAAATTTCGAAGGGCTGTGGATTTTGTTAATAATAAATTAATTAATTGTTTTAACCCACAGGCTCGTACAGACAGGCGCGACGTGACATCGCGACGTGATTCTGCGATATATATCCGTAGAACAATTTCTATGGAAACGCGCGCGACAAGTCACACAGGGGTGACCTGTCGCGCCGCAACATGGTTGCGTCGCGACTCCAATAGGAACATTTTGTATGGCGACGCGGAGATATCGCGGTAGCGGCCGCGATTCGCGTCGCTCTAGTGTGAAAGGTGTCTAGTGTGATAGGCGTGATAATATCGCAGAATCGCCCCGCGCCACGTCGCGCGACAAGTCGCGCCAGTCTGCACGAGCCTTCAAGCAAGCCAATGGACAACAACAAAGTAAAGAAATACAAAATTACCTTCTTCGTCGCTCCCAATCATCTTATATCGGTCATAGCCGCTCAGTTCTCGATGGAGGCCGAGACCGAAGTCGTCTTTCGTCCATTGCAGCTGTCCCGCTTTGTTCTCCACTCGGCATGGTAACGTCACCCGAGATCCCACTACTGCTGTCTGTTGGTTAAGGAATAGAGATATTGTTATATTCAAACGTATAATGCATAAAGTGGACTTTATTAATTATACAATAATACATTTGAAATAGCATTGCCCATTTAGTTTTTTTTTTTTTTTGTTGATTGAAAAATTATATTATCAACAAAGTACAAGATAGATAAAAGAGTTGTTGAAAGTAGCATAGTAATATTAAAAAACAAGTTAATTTAAATATTACTACTTATTAGTCTTTGTAATCTGGCAGATGTTGAAAAGCTAATATACTTGGGCATACTTTGAGAAGCTTTTCAACACATGCCAGATTGTGAGGAAGGTGAGGTACCAGAATAACTGTTTTGAAATTCTATTTGATAGTATCCTTATTACATGTCCACCTATAATAAAAATAATTACGCTTTTAAAGCAAACAAACTTGATACTGTTAAGCAAATGTTTAACCTGGAATACTAAACATGATTAAGAAGATAAATTCTACGGCAAATAAACTTAAATTTATTTTGAGCCAAATTAATTTAAGCTAGTTAAAAGGCCCTTTGGCTCTAACTTTCAAACTAACCTAATAAATGTTTTATTCGGTGCAACAATTAAATAGATTGCTAGACTAAGTTACCTATATTGGCTTAGATAGATGGGTTCTTGGAATTAGTAGTCTAGGATTAGTCTTAAGGGATTTTTCGTCCAAATTAAACTTTGGAGCTCGCTCGTTTCTTATCTTAATTTGAAGTAATCTAATTTTGTTTCTTTTGATAGTGTCTTATATTGTTTTAGCATCAAATTAAAGTAATTTAACTGTGAATTACTTAGATGATTGGATTTTTGTTTCGATGGCATTTAATTAATACCGTACAATAAAGTTAGAGATGGAATCACATAACTTTCAAAGTAATGAAATACATGAAGAGGTTTTATTTTTTAAATTATAGGGCAAACTGAATTAAATATCTCGTAATTTCAGTCTGTCTGTCTGAAAAGTGGTGATTTTTGTTACATTTTCAATAATTGTTCATTTAAATTTGGCTGAAAAATTGTTCGTTTTACAAAAGCTTTATAGTATTTGACTAATTTACCAAAAAATGAGAACTTCTACTACAAACGTTTCAAAATCTCCTTACCCCTTTTCCTTTCTACATTTGTATCGACTAATGACATGTGTCCATTTCAGAGTGGCCACGGTAATTTACGTTGCGGGCGTTTTTTTTAAAGAAAAAGAAAGAAAGAAAGAATTTCGTCCCATTTCCTGTTTCCACAGCATCCGTGTCGCTACCGGTGTGGTCTTAATCATGGCCTTTGTCGTGGGTTTGATGCCAAGGATTTTAGCTTTTGAAGTTACTTCGTTCAGAGATTAGGACTTAATAAGGCTTTTGTAATTTATTTGATTGGGTTGATATATCATATGTTTCGAAATGTTTTCATAGGAAATCGCATTAAGATTACCATGTCTCAGAAATCGTCGCTATAGGCATGATCTTACTTTCTCAAAGGGATCCAGTTAAACCTTTTATAAGGTAGCTAATAGTTTGTTGACACAAACAACAACTAACATTTCTAGTTCTACTAAGAGATCGCATCAGCTCTAGGTATAATTTTTATAATTTATTTTTTAATATAATTATAATATTTTTAATATATTTAAAAAAAAACATAATTACTTATAATATTTTTTATAATTTATTTTTTAATATAATTATACCTAATATTTTTTATAATTTATTTTTCTAATCCTAAGTTATATAATTTAGTTTTCAATGCAAACTTAGGTCATATTGAGTAAGACAAAATAAAACAAAATGATTACCTGATCCTGAGGCTCCATAGCAAACTTCTGCTCCTGAAATCCACCGCACACACCAAAAACACCAAATAACACTGTATAAAGCCCAACCAATTTCACATTCTGAGTCCGTAGCAACAGAAACAATGGTGATACTCCCCTACTAGTAAGTCTCACTCTAAAACTAACTTTCAACATCGTTATAACCACACTACACAAAGTACTGTTGTCCGTGTACCACCATAACAAGGATATCCGGGTTTTATTTTTAGGCATTCACATTTTAACGGAAGCTTCAGTTTCCCCTATGCGAACGTTCTATTTTAAAAACACACAGTTTTGGTGTGAATGCCATGCTTTATTTTTGGATGCTTTTTAGTGTTATGATTTATTGTTTTTCGGGTTTTAAAAGCGGCCGCTGATGTGTATCTGAAACAAATAGAAATGACGGAGTTAATTACTTTAATGTTTGTTGATGAAAGTATTTTCGTAATGACTGGAATTTTTTGGTAAAATGAGTGCTGTCGTGTTGTCACTTAACTCTTGACAGTGCGTTTGATTTATGCTTTTAAATGTTTTTTCGGATGGAATTTGAAACTGCATGACAGACTTAAAATTACAAAAATTTACATTTGACGACATAATTTGCTCAATTAATTAACGAAAAGCTTTCACTGTACGTTTTCCACAAAAAATATTTCGATTCTGGGTGTTTGTGCGTATGAGATTTGTGTCGGGAAATGCAATACATATAAACATGGGTTTTAGATCATCTTCTGTCTAGCCTTTTTCCAACTATGTT
Source organism: Eremobia ochroleuca (assembly GCA_949629135.1). NCBI lineage: Eukaryota > Metazoa > Arthropoda > Insecta > Lepidoptera > Noctuidae > Eremobia > Eremobia ochroleuca. The sequence goes on from OX451410.1 coordinate 7,394,091, forward strand.
CGGGTCGGCTCCCAGTCTAAACGGATGCAGCTGAATACCAGTCTTTTACATGGAGCGACTGCCTATCTGACCTCCACAACCCAGTTACTGGGTAATACGATACCCCTTGGTAAGACTGGTTGTCATATTTTCGGGCTTCTGATGACCAGTAACGACTGTCATAGATCCACTAATGACAGCCAGGACCAACGACTTAACGTGCTTTCCGAGACACGGGGGGTCTTGGTATGTGAAGATGGTCACCCATCCACGGACCAACCGCGGCAAGCGTAGCGCGTAACCTGATCGATTGACCCGTGCGGCTGTTATTACTTAGCCACAAACCATGGGTATTATATATTATAAATAAACTAAGTAAGTATTAAAAAGAACATAAAAGTTAAATTATTAGCTTTTCGGTTTTACCTAATAAATACTAAAGAAACAAAAAAATTAACAGAAACAAACACAAAATAAAAGAATTTTATTCAAATTAATTTAACTGTGCTCTTTAACCGTCAATGTAGATGTTTACATCTACATTGACGGTTAAAGTTTGCAATAAATGTTAATTGAAAAAATAAAAATACAAAATCCGCTTTATTTTTTCTACAAATTATTGTTCACATTATAAATTCTTGCACCGTTTTACGTGTGACCATTGATATAGCAAATATATGACGTGTATTTTCTTTGGAAAGCATTATTTTTTCTTTAAATTAAGTGTTTCATATTTTTCAGTAGCATTAAAGCCTTTGATAGCGTTCAGTTTCTTTAGAAATAACAGCAGATTTACAACCTATGCTAAGAATTTGTGGCTGTTAGGTTTCTTAATATCCTTCCCTTTATCATCATCATCTGCCTAGCCTTTTACCAACTATGTTGGGGTCGGCTTCCAGTATAAACGGATGCAGCTGAATACCAGTATTTTACATGGAGCGACTGCCTATCTGACCAGTTACTGGGTAATACGATACCCCTGTCTGACTGGTTGTCAGACTTTTGGGCTTATGACTCTACCCGTAACGACTGTCAAAGATCTACGAATGACAGCCGGGATCAACGGCTTAGCGTGCTTTCTGAGGCATGGACGACGACGACGAGGGACGGATGTAAAGACGGTCACACATCCATAGACCAACCGCGGCAAGCGTAGCTTAACCTGGTTGATCGACCTGTGCGGCTGTTATTATTTAGCCACGGGCTCCTCAAAAGTTTGGAGATAAAAGTGTATGTTTTAATAAATGTCTGATAACTTTTTAAAATCGAGGCAACATAATGTCAGTTGTTTGCATTTTCAGGCATTTATTTACAGTAAACAATTCGCCCTTCTTAGTTTGCTAATATTAAAACTGAAACACAATACCAGTCTACATTACCAACAAAATAAATTTTGCAACAACGTCACGTCAAAACTTTTGTAAAACGCGCGCCTACCGCTGTCTGTTCACAGCTTTAGTTTGTATGAAGTCTTTAAATAATAAATTACTAAGACAACATAAAGTTCTGACTAACTTCAAAGACTGAAACAAGAATTGTTCTAGGCTTTGATCGCACTTTCAAAAGTATGTTTTTTTATTTTTCTAGAAAACATCTCGTGATAAAAACTTGTTTGTCTTCAGTTTGCCAACTGCAGAAGAAAATATTGAAAAAGTAAAGAAAGAAAATTGTTTTGTTAATAATTTATTTGTTTACACGCACTACAACGTTGTAAGTTCTTTTCTTCAATTCGCATGTTGTTCGTTTTAATATCAATTTGCATATTATGAACGATAACTTATAAAATACACAGATGTTTACTTGCAAAGTGAAAAGAACTTTAAATACAGGCAGTTAAGTTTTAATTTTGCTCAGAGCGTAGTGAAATAAGGATGTGCAGTTTTCATAAAATTTAAATACTGTATAAATAACTATTTACTGCCAGCCACGGCCCAATGTTCTGGAAGTATTATAATAATTTAAGCAGAAAACTATCTAGGCAGAAATACGGCTACATATAGTACTATCTATGCATTTCCTATATGCTAATATGACTTAACGCCTTAATAAGCGTTTAAGTAATCGAATGTCTATCTATTCGCTGTAACTTACAACATTTTCTTAACTATAATAGGCAATAGAGTTATCTTGCAAACTATTTTATGAACATGTATCTACTTCTTATATTTTTTCTATGGATTAACTCAACCTTATGCAGCCTCTCCCAGGTTGCGCCACAACACCTGTCCTCCGCCTTCCGCATCCTGTCCCAGCCACCTTTTTTAGGTCGTCGGTCCATCTAGCTGGGGGCTAAACTACACTTATCTTCTTTGTAAGCGACTACAAGAAGGCTTCATCAAGAGGCAGAAGGAACGGAAACGGATTATGTCTTCAAGCGCAGTGTTTCCAGTTATCAAACAAAAGGCATATCTACAATCAGTGGGCCAATTCTAACAGAATCTAATAGTGGTTTTAGCAACCCAATCAGAGACTGGGGTGGTCCATTTTTTTACCACGATGTCAAAGCTGATGATTATTATTGGACACTAATATCCCACTGTTGGGCAATACTACCCCCCCCATCCCGCCCTATTCTAAAAGCTGATGATATATCAGAAGAATATCAGCTAAGTGACCTCAAAAAAATCATCATCATCTGCCTTTTTCCAACTATGTTGGGCTTCCAGTCTAACGGGCTGCAGTTGAATACCAGTATTTTAAATGGAGTGACTGCCTATGTGACCTCCACATCCCAGTATCTAGATAATACGATACCCCTTGGCGGGACTGGTAGTCCGACTTTCGGGCTTCTGACACCCGTAACGACCTTGAAAGATCCAATTTCCAATTTGACGTCAAGAAAAGTTCATTCCTTTTTACAGAATACTAAAGTCTGTCATCAGTGACCGCTTAAAAATAACCTTTTCGGATTCATGCTGCTGAATTCAGGCCTTCAGAAGCCAAAAGTAATGCACTATTAATATCACTTAAAAAGACGGCTATTTCAAAGCTATTTCGGAGAAAAAAAAAAAATAACGTGAAATATGCGACAAAACTGCGCTACACGAGGAGGCTTCTTTTTCATGCATCCCAAAAAATAGATAGATCAAGAAGAACTAGGAATAATGTAGGTACGAGTGTGTAGTTTCAGAAAAGTTGTTCGACTTTTTTAATTAAATCTTCAACACTAGCAAAAATAGGACAAGTATTTACTCTAGGTTCGCTTTTAAAGCTAATCTTCTTTACATTCTGGGGAAGTATTTTCTAGTTCAAATAGCTCCATTCTTTTTAGACTGCCCCGTTGGTCTCGTGGTCGCAAGTGCGACTGCTGAGCGTGGGGTCCTGGGTCCGATTCCCGAGTCGGGCAAAGTGTTATTGAGTTTTTCCATTAGGAATTTCTCAGTAACACCTCAGAGTATGCAAGTTGGCGGTATGATACCCCCGTGCCTCGGTAAACACGTTAGGCCATTGGGCTGACGCCTAGTCTTCTTCTAATTTTAAATGTTTGTCTCGTATTTCATGCCTTGGTGCTTTTAACAATGAGGTTGCATGTAATCACGAAATAAGCTATAGTCTCTACAGTACTTTCTGCATACCTTCATGGTAAAAACTTGCATTCACGTATATTCCCTCCTTTATAAATAATTTCTTAGAAAAAATACAAGTTTACAGCAATTTACGACTTAGCGTGCAAAGTCTCGCTAGCATAAAACAAATTCTCACCAGAAACAGGCTACAAAATAAAAAGTAATCCAAACAAATTGTCATTACAACAGTTTAAGTTAAAACCGGTACAAAGTTATTAGTTTCTAGTCAAAACTAATGAGTATTAGTCATAATAACTAGACTAGGCTAGAATAATGTCTAGATTTATGCATAGTTACTTCATTTTGCTATGATTCCCACGGGCCTTGGTATGGGATGGTGTCATTATAGACATTTTAGTGTTATTTGCATGTGGAGGCAGATGGGAAAATCTAGTCGTTTGATTATGTTCCCTAGGGCACTTTTTTCTGGTGCGATTTTTTTTGAAGTGCTTATAGTTTATGACGATAACTGATTTTTCAAAAGACATGTTTTATCATGGGTTAGTGAGTTATTTATTAATTGACTGACATGTAGCCGGCTGGTCCAAAAATTCAAGGTCGCTCAGCGAGCTATGGAATGGGCTATGCTTTAAGTCTCTGTGATGGATCGAATCCGCAACGAGGTGATCCGGCAGCGAACCAAAGTTATCGACATAGCTCACAGAATTAGCAAGCTGAAGTGTCAATGGGCCGGCCATGTTAGCTGTAGAACCAATGACCGTTGCGGAAGACGTGTTCTTGAGTGGAGACCGCGAGTCGGTAAACGTAAGATAGGGCGCCTTCAGGGGCGACGATTTTCGCAGGATGGCGTGCAATAGGAGAGGCCTATGTCCAGCAGTGGACTGCTGCAGGTCGATGATGGTGGTGATGATGACCTGTAACCTTTTCAAAGTGTCTAAACCAAGCACATAGGTACTGGAAACCATCATCTGCCTAGCCTTTTTCCAACTATGTCGGGGTCAGCTTCTGTTTCTTCTTGTTCCTCGGAAAGCACGTTAAGCCGTTGGTCCCGGCTGTCATTCGTAGATCTTTGACAGTCGTTACGGGTAGTCAGAAGTCCGAAAGTCTGACAACCAGTTTTACCTAGGGGTATCGTATTACCCACTAACTGGGTTGTGGAGGTCAGGTAGACTGTCGCTCCATGTAAAATACTGGTATTCAGCTGCATCCGGTTAGACTGGAAGACGACCCCAACATAGTTGGGAAAAGGCTAGGCAGATGATGATGTTGGGGTCAGCTTCTAACCTAACCGAATGCAGCAGAACACCAGTATATTACATAGAACGACTGCTTATTTTCCTCACTCCTAACTCGTCTCGACGTAATTTATCTACGATGGCCATCTTTACATACCAAGACCCCTCCGTGCTTCTGAAAGCACGTTAAGCTGTTCGCCCCGGCTGCCATTCGTGGATCTTTTACTGTCGTTACGGGTCGTCAGAAGCCCGAAAGTCTGACAACCAGACTTACCAAGGGGTATCGTACTACCCAGTAACTGGGTTGTGGAGGTCAGATAAGCAGTCGCAAAAAATCCATGTAAAATACTGGTATTCAGCTGCATCCGATTAGACTGGAAGCCAGCCCCAACATAGCTGGGAAAAGGCAGGCAGATGAGGATTTGGACTGCCATCAACCGGGCACAAATCCAGACGAAATGCATCAAATTCTGCGATATATTCGATACCTAGTTATGAAAGTACGTACCTGCCTAGGTTTCTTTCTTTTCTCATTGCCACAGATACGGGAATAATAAACTTATCCAATAAAATTAGTTATAACTCAAAATATGTGCTTTCAATGATCATAATTCATAAATTCAAAACTAGTCATTTTCGTTTTGTTATCAGACTTCAATTAATTTCTTGCCGCGTTTTTATGTAAATTGAAATTGAAAACATTGTTTAGATAAATTAAAATTGATGTATTTATCAATTAGAATTAGTTATTGCATTGTAGAAGTTAGTTTTAGTAATGTGTTTTATGAAGTTCGTTCATAAGTTTTTGGGAGTTAATGGTTCGTCTTTTATTTTATACGTGTGAAAAGTTTCTGTGGGAATACTGAGAGCAATCGATAATTATTCTACCATCTATTAAGGTTAATTTTAAAAGTGGAGTGTGTACTATCATGTGTACTTTGAAATAGTCAGTTAGAAATCCTACTAGAAATACTACCTATCAGATAGAAATTTAATAGCACTTTTCCCGACGTAACAATCGAACCGAGCGACCACTAGAACAAAGAGCTACTGAAAATCTACAAAACCTGTTTGCCACAAGACAAGACAAAACTGTTCCAGCAACGATAATACAACATTGTTTTATTTCTGAAAGCCAATTCTCGTAACTAAAAACTTCAATTTTATTTCAGCGACAATCAATGTCAAAAATGTAGGGAAATTAAAGGTATGTTTGACAGTTTGAGGCTGAGATCACACTGTGAAAGTTCTTTAAAAATTACGAGTATAGCTCCTCTGATATGCGCACCGTCTTACATGTCTTTATTCGATCCCACAAAACCAGTTTAGCTTTCAAAAAAAGTCAAGTAAGAAGTAAGTAAAAATCAAAGTCAAGCACACATCCGATTTGACCTGATGCAAGACTGCTCAACTCGAAATATCTCTATACATTTGCATATCATTTCCTATCATTACATTATAGTTTTATTAGATATGAAGTCACGAAATAGACAGGTACAGAAGATCAGCTCCACACAACAGGCACACCCGCACAGACTCGTACGGAGAACTCGACTTAATCTCAAATACCTCGTTTACACCAAAGTACAAGACTTGTATTCTGTGTGTTGTGTTTTACTGTCTAGGTTTATCTTTTATACCTAAACCAAGTTGTAAAGACAATGTAAGTTGTGTACAAATCTTGTAGAAAACTTGACAAAAACGTAAACAAAATGGTTATCAACCAATGTAAAACTCAAAAGTCGTTTATTCAAAGTAGGCTGAGAATCAGCACTTTTCGAACATCAAAATTACAAAAGACAGTCCCCCAAAATGCATGCATGTTTAAACTACCTAAATTTATTCTGTATTATTTTATCTTCCGAAGCGACACGCGCTTTAAGTGTGGTAGGCAAGTGTAAAAACATGCTTTGAATGTGTGTGTGAAGACGAGCAGCGGCAGCACATAATACACACACATTTCCGACTTCACCATTGTCTCGCATGGTACTGAGAGCTTCTGCGCTTGCACACCCATTCATAGTGTTTGTACACTTGGTAACCACAAACAAAACGCGCGTCGCGCTGTGAGAAAAAATACTGTACACACGCCAGCACATCAAGCTACTACAATCTGTCAAATTTCTTCAATAGATTCTCAACTTTATCGTTAAAATATAAGGTTCAAAGATGATTGGGAAAATTTGACAGTTTTCTGTAGCTTGATGTGCTGGCGTCTGTACATTAGACACACAACTTGTTTCACAAGGATGCAAAGTGTAAACGAATGCCAGTCGCGAGTGCGCATGCACTCGCTGTACGTAAAGCGTGGCCACGTGTGCGTGCGTTTTCGTTTGTTGTACGGCACTGGCCTTCTATAAAAATCTTGTTTCTGACAGAACGAAATATCAATCGTCTCAATAAAAACTAATGTTTCAGATAACACTACCTAATTAGTAACTGAATCATCAGTATCTCTAACTAAAGAAGGTTATTCCAACCATTATCGTGACCATTTAAATTTATTGCTGATAACCAAAATGAAGTGGATGGTAGAGATAAGAATTTAAACTAATTTCTAAAATATAATTCGATTGCTTTGAGTCTCACGGTTCCACGTGTTCCGTATTAAGTTTTAGTGAGTTTTAAGTACGTTGATAAAGAGATTTTAGTATAGTAAGTTGATTTTTTATTCGGTTTTAAGTTTTAGTATTAAAAATATGAGTGGCTTGAAATTGAACACCGCTTTTGGGACTTTTATCTCCATTTTTTATAAGTTTTTAACTGTCACTAAGTTGAGATATGATAATTAATTTCGAATTAAATGTTGTCTTTCACTATTCGGGTATAACTTTACTTCAGGCACTTTAAGATGTAAAAGGATCGCAGCTGATTTATACTATAAATATCTCACCGTGAAAACTTAGCTGAAGTGAGCTGTCAATAGTGGCAATCCTGATCTCAGTCTTATCTGTCAAAAATATCTCTATTTTTCCTTAATTTTTGACAAGTTTTTGACATTGATTGTCGCTGAGATGAGATTCCTACTAGATTTTGAACGTTTTTAATTACGAGGATTGACTGAAGACCGAGAAGTTTACACGGTGAGGTTTTTACAGAATAGCAACCATTACCTACAATATTACTCATTGATAGCCATGCAGTAGTAAGACAAACAAAAACATTCTTAGTGACAGTTTTAACGATGCGAAAAAATGTTAATGTGATATATTTCTGCTTCGTCATATCACAACGAATCACAAACTTCAGATTAACATGATTGAGTAGGTAGCTAAAAGTCCAATAACACACGCACACGAACTTACCGGTACGAAAATATCGCAGCCAAAAAACTATTTAACAATTTATTCTAAAACACAAAAGTAACCCCAACACTGCAGACGTAAAACCGCGGTGTGACCAGCCAGCTCGTGCCACGCGACTGTCCCGACATTTGGACATTAGCCTACCATCGGGTATTTTTATCCTACCCCCTCGGAAGCTCAGTCTCGCTCGGAACTGAGTCATAGAGGGTGCCACAATCCAGTGATCTCCGGTGGAGTAATTAATTAATTGTTACTGTTGCTCTTGTGTTAAAAATAGGATTTAATGCAGACGGGATATAAATGAACAATGTTTGGGTACGTGTCTCGACAGTTGGTTGTGATTACAGATTGGTATGGATGGGTAATGTTTCATTGTGTAATGGGTTTAGAAATAATAAGGTATAACTAATTTTCAGGGCTTATTTTTGAAATTGTCAATATTAGGATTTTTTTTTTTAGTTATGCAAAAAATAAAAAAAAATCCATAAGCAGATGAAAAAAAGTAATGAACAGATGTGTCTCTAACAATGCCAATAGTCTCCGAGTAAAATGGTTTTAAATACAAACTGACAAAAACCGTAATAAATAGAATGATGTGTTACTAACTTAATTTTGAATAATTACTCTAACATCACTGGCAAGAATATAAATACAAAAATATTTTATTTTTGTTACCCAAATCTGAATAAAATTAAAACACCAATAAAACTCACGCTTGTTCAAGTTTCCTAAAGCAAAACACTTTAACGGACATAAAATCAATTTCAATTAAAATAGTTTCACCCAAATTGAACTTTCGACAACACATTAAATGCATTTTCAAAATTTTTATCGGTCTTAGCGACTGTAAAACGCATATTAAGTAAAGTGGGGATTAAAATATATTATGAAATTAACTGCAAATGGTGTGAGCAACTGAAAGCTTCAGTTAATTTTGAATTCAGGCACTTCAGTTAATTCATGAATGCCTAAATCTGAACATTGAAAACAAAAAAAGTTTTTCAAAATGGAACCTTAATGGCTAAACAGACAGCACTGGGGAAGACGCCATTCCAGGTTCGAATTTAGAAATGGTTCTAAATTTAAACTGAGTCGCTATTGGCTGTCCGGAAATGGACTGCATTCTGGGTACCGATAGATACGAGTTTCGACATGATCAAGTTTTTTAGGGAGTGCTTGAGAAAAAAATGGATACCTTTGTAGCTTTTATTTGTTTGTTACTTTTCGAGATTTATTTGGTACGTGTGTTACGCTTCAGTGAAACAAAAAACAGTCAAAGTGTAACTAACGGTGAAGAAAAAAGGACAAAACTCATCACATGTATTTAATTCCTTTTACTGACACAAAGAGAAGCTTTTAAAGTAGATAAACGCCATTTTGTCAATAATGAAGAAGGTATTCGAATCAGAAAAGAATATAATTTGGTTTTTACGGTCTATGCTGATTGACACGCATAACAAAAAAATAATAGCAATGAAATTAATGTATATCTGCTGATACTATTGAAGTTTTTATAAACAAAATTTATTTATTTACAAAATACAAATATACAAAAGGAAATCAGTGATACTAAAAAGAAGAGATTGGATTACGGAGATAAGACAGCATTCGTCCGTAAAATGAAACGAAATTGGAGGCTAATCACAAAATAGATGAGAAAAAGCTTAGATAATGATGAATGATGATTCCCAGAGTATTAAACATGGTTTTCCTGACCTTGAAGCTATGAAAGCTACTAATTCCGAATGGAAGTCAATAATATCTGAAGATACAGGAGTCAATAATTATGGTGCATAAATTACATCAACAAATAACATGGTTCCATCATCATCTGCCTAGCCTTTTCCCAACTATGTTGGGGTCGGCTTCCAGTCTAAGCGGATGCAGCTGAATACCAGAGTTTTACATGGAGCGACTGCCTATCTGACCTCCACAACCCAGTTACTGGGTCATACGATACCCCTTGGTAAGACTGGTTGTCAGACTTTCGGGCTACTGACGACCCGTAACGACTGTCAAAGATCCACGAATGACAGCCGGGACCAACGGCTTAACGTGCTTTCCGAGGCACGGAGGGGTCTTGGTATGTGAAGATGGTCACCCATCCACGGCAAGCGAAGCTTAACCTGATCGATCGACCCATGCGGCTGTTATTACTTAGCCACAAGCCCTTCAAACAACATGGTACCAGATTGCAATAATATAAAACTGAGGTGTGATCAGAAACAGAACCAACAAATGTAACGTGCTTTCCGACGCACGGGGACTTTGATTTTTTTGCCCAGAGTCTGAAACTTGGGAACCACCAACTTTCAGACTCTGGGCTGCTACTGAGAAACCCAATACCACTGTCCGACCTGAGAAGCGAACTCAGGACTTTACCACTCGGTAGTCGCGCCTGTGACCATTAGAACAAGAGGCAGTATTTTAATGCTCCTAATTCACATAGACATACCATTACCTGAAGTCATTACTCGTTACTGTCTGTACTACATCAAAACCTCATCAACAAGCCTATCATTAGAAACAAAACTAAAACACTAATTACACGTTGTTGAGCGAGATACTATAGTCATTCCTGATCCATATAGATCAATGACATTTCGTGTTCTCGTTCTTATTATCATATACTAGCAACCGCCCGCAACTTCGTTTGCGTAGAATTCGGAATTCCCGCCGTTTAAAAATATGTTGCTTAAATAATGGGGTTAATGTAATTGGTTTATTTATATATGTATAGAAAGATAGATTAGGTAGGCTTAATACATTCGTGTCTGTGAAACCATGGAAATACACATACAAAATTTCAACCCAATCGGTGCAGCAACTGCCTATCTGACCTCCACAACCCGGTTACTGGGTAATACGATACCCCTTGGTAAGACTGGTTGTGAGACTTTCGGGCTACTGACGACCCGTAACGACTGCCAAAGATCCACGAATGAGAGCCGGGACCAACGGCTTAACGTGCTTTCCGAGACACGGAGATGTCTTGATATGTAAAGATGGTCACCCATCCACGGACCAACGGCGGCAAGCGTAGCTTAACTGATCGATCGACTCGTGCAGCTGTTATTACTACGTATATTTAAAAAAAAACATGCATTAGCACATTTAGCATTCGTTTATCACTTGTTTTTCAAGTAATTAACATCTGTGTTTGACATTATAATAAAAAGTAAAAACGACTTGCTAATTATATCTTCTCTGAAACATATCGACTTCATATGTTTGTGAGTCATTGATTACTCTGAAAGCGTAGCGTGGTAGTATGTCATATTAAAAAGTTAAAATCATTAGCTATACGACTATGAACCATAAAATCGGTTTTAGCTGGGAGCTTTCGAGGTATGATTGAAAAGGTACCTACTTTTGAGCAAGGGTGCACTATCGCTCAGGCTTATTAGTCGATTTGCACGAATTTACTCACCCGCAACGGACGCATCGTCACTTTTATATAATATTATTTTTTTCTACAGGCGACTCGCACGCATTGGCACATTTTGAATTTTATGCAATAAAGTATAGGGGCTTGTGGCTAAGTTGTGCTAAGCTAATCTTGTGGCTAAGCTTGAGGGGCCTGTGGCTAAGTACCTAATAACAGCCGCACGGGTCGATCAATCAGGTTAAGCTACGTTTGCCGCGGTTGATCCGTGGATGGGTGACCATCTTCACATACCAAGACCCTTCCGTGCCTTGGAAAGCACGTTAAGCCGTTGGTCCCGGCTGTAATTCGTGGATCTTTGACAATAGTTACGGGTCGTTAGTAGCCCGAAAGTCTGACAACCAGTCTTACCAAGGGGTATCGTATTACCCAGTAACTGGGTTGTGGAGGTCAGATAGGCAGTCGCTCCATGTAAAATACTGGTATTCAGCTGCATCTGGTTATATTTATTACTAGCGACCCGCCTCGGCTTCGCACGGGTGCAATGGAGAAACTGATAATTTTAGAGCCACTATTTCTCGTAAAAAGTATAGGATAAAAAATGGTTATTGTGGGTTATCCCTAAGAGATAGACATATACCATCGCGGATTTTTTTGTAGAACTTTTTAAGGTGTACAATACTGTAGTACATTATTTTGATCTGTCTCGACGGGTTCAGCCAGCGTTTACAATGTAAGCGCAAAAAATGTGTTTATTTACGACATCACATTAGAAACCTCTAAAATTATCAGTGTTTCTCTACTACGTTATGCATGCCTTATACATATAAACCTTCCTCTTGAATCACTCTATCTATTAAAAAAAACCGCATCAAAATCCGTTGCGTACTTTTATAGATATAAGCATATATAGGGACAGACACACAGGGAAGCGACTTTGTTTTATACTATGTAGTGATGATGTGAACTAAAACTTGTTCCCACAAAAGTAACTTAAGTATCACTAAAACAGGGCTTCCTCTCTTCTGTCATCTTGCTGTGCCCTACAGGGTCCATCATGATCTAAATTATATGTATACCACCTAAGTACACATTATGGTAAAGCAATAAAGATATTGAGTATTGAGTATTGAGACTGGAAGCCGACCCCGACATAGTTGGGGAAAGGCTAGGCAGATGATGATCCAATAAAGTATAGCAAAAACCGATCAAGTGTGATTCAGAGTCGCGCACCGAGGGGTTAAATTTGCTCCTGCAGCACAAGTAAAGTAAATAATCCAAAAAAACCTTCTTGCTTCATTGCTTCTTGCCAAATTTCGTGATTCTAGGTCAACGGGAAGTACCCTATATGAAGTGTCAAAATATGCGGCATATACGGAACATTAACGACCGTATCTTATGATAGCGTTCACTGAGAAGTTTGAGTTTTTCACTGATTCAAGAGATTGCAGCTTTTAGTATTAGGTGTTAATTTCAACTTGATAACTCTACGTGTTCCCGAGAAAAAGGATCTTGACAGACGGATAACAAAGTGACGCCATCTTTATGCAAGATAACGCTCGACCGCATACAGCTCGGATAGTTATTATCTACCTTGAAGATCGAGCACGCAGCCCAGACTTGAACTCCATCGACCATGCCAGGGACGAACTGGGACGACGTGTACTCCAGCGAAATTCCTCTCCAATCACGCTTCGTGAACAGAAAGAAGCACTGATAGACTGGAAAATATCGCTCAGCATCGGCTCAGAAATCTGGTAGAAAGCATGCCAATCCGTTTATCAGCGGTATTAACAACTCGTGGTGGCAATACAAAATGCCAAAATGTGTAAAAATATCATAATTTAAACCGGAGCACATTATTCGAAATCTAGTGAAAATGGTAATTTTTACTTAAGTTCAAAATAAACTTCCTATAAATGGCACCATAAAATTGTCTATACGAGTCTAGTAGAATAGTCTTTATTTCATAAAGCTAGCTCCAATATTTTTGATGTTATTGAAGTTTTTGTTACCGACCCGCTTTCTTTGGGGCCTAATGTATGTTTTTAATTACCTACTAGCACTAGTGTTTAATTTAAATAAAATATGTATTATGTTCATCACTTTGCGCCAGCTTCTTGATACATTTACGTTAAAAAATTATGCCCAAAGGTTTCGCAAAGTTTTTTTTTTTTTTTCATTATAATTATTGCAACTCATTTTAACCCGTCAAGGATACTAACATAATTTTGGAATAATATATATAAAATTGCGTGTCTTTAGTTACTCATTCACGAAAACGAGAAAACAGGTTCAGATGATTCATTCACTTGAACGAAGGATAATTTCAATGGCCGAGATTTTTTTTTTATTTTCCTTAAAATAAGTATGGCTTATTATATCAATTATTTTCGACGATTTGATTCCAATTATTTGTTTTGTGAGCCATAAGGGAGCGGGTTTAAGCTATTAAAACTAAAAACTATTGTTAAAACAATCATCTTATTACCGTAACTATGTTTTTGAAGGGTTAAACGTGATGCTGCGGGACATACGGTCAGAAAGTTTTGTAATCTCCGAAACTGCTAAACCGATTTCGACGGGACTTTCATTGGCAACTTAGACTACTTTTATTTTAGGGTTCCTCGCAAAAATATTAAACGTATGAAATCCAATTCCTTTTCCGACATACACGCGAACGAAGTCACGGGTACAACTAGTTCATAATATACGTACCCCTTAAAAATCTTTATTGTTTATGTGGTTAACTACTTTGAACATGAATTAAAGGATTATGCAGATAATAAATAACAAGAACAAGAACAAGAAACAATTATCTAAATTAAATACACAGCGATAAAAACAAAAGACGACAAAAATTGCTTATAAAAACTGTGTGAAAATTCGATACGCATTACACCAGCAGCCTAATTGCGTAAAACACTATTTTCAAGTATATTACTAATCCATTCCTTCATATGTTTGAAAAATGTGTCTGTTCGACAACGTAAATAACGCAATGAATGTTGTTGAACTGTCAAAATGAAGCCCATTAATACTGATAGTGTTATGCAATCAGCTGCTGATTGGTGTTAATACTCGTAACTGGCGAACGATACTATAAAATATTATTTTAATTGTTTCAATACCAAGGCCATTGGTTTCAAAATAATCAAATAGCGAAAGTAATAAAGTAGCGAATAACAATTAACTTGGGTTAATAATATAATTGTCGTTTTAAAATTGCCTATAACGTATGTACAAAAAATAAAATAATTTCTCCAACAAGCTTTTCAAAGTACTTAACCATATGTCTCGAAACTTTTTTTACCGTTTCAATCCTTCGGAGAACGGATGTGCAGAGCATCCGTTTAATCGTACAATCCGAAAACAACAGACTACCATCGAAGAATATTCAAACCGATATAGATTCTGTGTGTAAGAGGAATAAAGGTTAGAATCGAGTATACAATTTCCGTGACGATATCAGTACCTCAGAGGTGAACTGTGCATAAAGTGGGCAACTTAATGATGTGGCTGGCTGGAGAGAAACAAAAAAGAAACAGATATGTATTCGATTTTATTGCTTACCTTTCTTTTTTTTTAACAAGAACGGTGCCGATTCTGTGTGCGTGTAAAATATATATATGTATATTTATATGTTTTTTTTTTTTTTTGTTCATCCGGTGGGTACCTACTTAATGGGTGAGAATATCATAATCGGCTTAAAGGTAGCGTCTGACAATATGGCACCGAGAAATGCAATCAAATTGATGATATTTAAGGGGACTTCTACTAAAAAAAACTGGTATAACGAGAGTCTGTAGACGATAAGGAATCATACCTCAATATAATGTATGATTTCAATGAAGAAGTAGAACTCTTTGGCCTCAACCACTACCTAGAACTATTTATCCAAGCGCCAGGTGGTGAAACTTACACTTGTTTATTTGACACGATGTTTATTTCTAGCACCGCATGCGGCAATCAGTTAAAGAAGATTCGCTTTCCTCCTTTTTCGAAGTCAGGTAAAAAAAAACAAGTGCAAGTGTACTCACGCACCGAGGGTTCCGTACAAAGTAGGTATGTAACTACAAATTTACGGTTTTCGGATTTTTTCCTTTACTTGACCTACATGAAATTGCTTCTTGCCGAATTTCATAATTCTAAGTCAACGGGCCTACCCTACTTCTACCCTATAGGTTTTGATTCCCTTTCCAGTGTCAAAATATGCGGCATAAACGAAACATAAACGCCTGTAACTTTTGATTGCGTTGCCTCAGAAGTTTGATTTTTTCACTGCTTCAAGGAATTGCAGCTTTGAGTATTTTGTATTAATTTCAATTTGATAACTCCACGCGTTCCTGAGGAAAAGGATCTTGACACATACATGTTCCATTTTTCCTTTTGAGGTACGGAACCATAAAAACATTATAAGTTCAGATTTCTTTAACACTCTTTATACTTATTTTATTTACAACCTGTTTTGTTCGATTTATTCAAGTAAATATAGGTTTAATATTTACATAATTTTATTGCAGTCGACTGAGCTACTTGTTTATTTTGCATAGCCTAATATACAACGATGCTATTATTTTTACTATTTAAAAGGTGATCATCTCCGACCCTTATGTCTGTTAGTTAGGTGAGAACAGGATAATTATCATCAATAAATTGTTGGACTGGCCTTTCCAACGAGAAGTGCTGATCTATTCATCAGCACTTTTCGAACGTCAAAATTACATAGTACAGTCCCCCTAAAACGCCAGCCCACCACCTCCTAGTGCTTTAGCTGGGAAGAAGAAGAAGAGCAGCAGCACATCTGTCTGTTCAGTTTGAACAACTTTATTTTGTATAATAATTGCCGCAAAGATTACCGCTGTATCCTTTGCTGCTTCTGCTAACTTTAAACTCAGTCTAACGCTTTGCTGAACATATATAAGTCTTCCATCTTCCGCAACCAGTATGTCCCAGGCACCTTTTTAAGGTCCTCGGTCCATCTAGTGTGTGTGAAGGGGGGGGGGGGGGGGTGTTCAAATTACGCTCGCCGATACGCGGCCTGCACTTCAGGAACCCTCTGCAAGCGTAGTATGACCATCATAGAAAAGGGTTTTATCGACAGAACAATAGAAAAAACTACAGACTGTAGACATGATGTAATACCAGCCCTCGGTCCAGCTCACTAACTGCACATAGCATTTAGTCTAGAAATAAAGTGAAATCGACGAAGTGGTTTCTTAGAACTCTCTCCACCTCTAATAATTTTCGATGGTCCATACTGATCTATCCCATTGAGTACCCCAGAATAATCTTCCTGTATCTTAGTCCCCATGTGTAAAAATGTACTCTAAAATACAAAACGTAGCTTATACACATACTATATTTAGGAACGTAGATCTAGACTCTCTCCAAGACTACAAAACCGTTTCCAGACTAAAGAAAAACACAGCTCTGAGTCATCCCTCACGTGTAATTACTACAGCATCGCTAATGAGGTGGTACCTGTTGCCGCCACTGTCATAAGTCGTCGCTACCAACCAAACAAATATGCAGAAGGGCGACTCCATAAGAAGCTTGTGGACTAAGTAAAAATAAGCGCACGGGTCAATCGATCAGATTAAGCTACACTTTTTCCGTGCATGGATGACCATCTTTACATAGCAAGACTCCTCCGCGGCTCGGGAAGCACGTTAAGCCATTGGTCCCAGCTGTCATTCGTGGGTCTTTGACAGTCGTTACTGGTCGTCAGTAGACTGAAAAAGTCTGACAAACAGTCTTACCAAAGGATATGGAATTACCCAGTACTCCAGTAGTATGGAAGTACCCAGTACCCAGTACTCGGGTTGGGGAGGTCAGACAGGCAGTCGCTTCATGTAAACATAGATGGGATAAGGCTAGGCAGATGATGATGAGAGGGTCGCCTCCATACAATAATCAAAAACAGGCGCACGTACACATAGACGCGTACGTACGGTGATCTCATACAAATACCAGTCGTGAGAGCCCAGCTTACACTCATAAAACTGATTTACATCCGACACTTCACAACTTCCGTTCTGATTCTTGCTCGAGCCAGTGCGCGCCGGTGAGCCTGTAGTTTTAAATCAGTTCCTAAATAATCACGTTCCGATCCAACATGTCCTTTGCTGCCCTCCCCCAGGGACGCCCTAAGCCGAGGTCCGGACCCCACGGCCGGTGCCCTTAGCGTGTAGTTGCTCAGTTTATAAGGTTCATACCCTGGTTGGGGGCCTTAATCTATTAAGATATCCACAGGATAGCCCGGTTAAGCAGCTGACAAACTAGGTTTACCTTGAAAATGCTAAGACAAAAAAAACATCTCACAACTACAAGTCTAGGTGAAAACCAGCGACAGGCACTATTTGCTTGGATTTTTTCTGAACTGGTTCTATTTGGCGTAGCTGCCATCAGACACACATTCCCACTAATTTTCATACGAGGCACTTGGTTATTTTAATATTTGCAAAATATGTTGTCTGCCTTTAGTCTATGTTAAATAAATGTATTTTCTTTCTTCTTCTCGCTCGCTGTACGTGAAGCGCCTCTATGTGTGCGCGCAATTTCGCTCATTGTATGGAGTTCACCTTCTGATTATGTACCCATCTCTTTGGTGGCACTACCAACTAAATAAATCTTGGTGAGAAAGCAAATAACTGAAGCTTCGAGACACGGGTGCGAATGTGAATTTTATTAGTGTTGGTAGTTCTGTTTATGTTGAAAGTACTTTAGTTTTAGTAAGTCTAGATTTTTTTAAAAAGATAGTGTAAAGTTTTGCTTGAAATGCTACCGAAAAAACAGGAATCAGATAAAACAGAGCCCTAATTCACTATGATAATTCCTTACTTCGAAAAAAAGTAATTTCCTTAGCGAATCACGACATCTGCTAATAACAATGAACGAAACCGCACGAAATGAACGCGACGTTGACGTGGTTTGAACTGTCAAAGTACGTGATGTCCTTACGGTTAACATTTCATTTCTATTCTTTGTGATATTGACGTGGTTCGCACGTGGTAAGATTCCGCGGGGAATTATAATTACCATACAGAATTGGTTCCACCCTTAGGGCCAGTTTCTCGAACGAAAATTGACATGATATTAAGATTAAGACCCCTCTGTGTCCCGGAAAGCACGTTAAGTCATTGTTCCTGGCTGTCATTCGTGGATCTTTGACAGTTGTAACGGGTCGTAAGTAGCCTGAAAGTCTGACAACATGTTTTACCAAGGGGTATCGTATTACCCAGTGACTGGGTTGTGGAGGTCAGATAGGCAGTCGCTCCATGTAAAATACTGGTATTCAGCTGCATCCGGTTAGACTGGAAGCCGACTCCAACTTAGTTGGGAAAAGGCTAAGCAGATGATGTGACAAATTGCCAAGCACACGTAAATTGCTGTGATTGGTTAAATGAATTACCGCACGCTTGGCATTTTATCACATCAATTTAGCGATAATTTTCGTTCGAAAATCTTGCCGTTAGACGCGCCCATGAAAATCATTGTCATTTACAAGAACAGGATGCTCGACAGCATTAGGTATCTACGTTTACAAAATCAAAGGACAATGCTGACTCATTCAATTCCCAGACTAATTAAAACCTTAAATCCCTGCCAACCTGACCCAGACAATAAAATACGACACAAAAACGACCAAGGCGAAGTGAAATCAATTAAATAGAAAACTCCAAAAAATAACCCTTCTCTCCACGGGCCCTTTTCTAATCGACTATACAATCGATTTAATCGATTAGTTCCACTCGATTCGACTATGCAATGTTTACTGAGCATCGAATGTGTTAAGAGGACGCAAGGGGAAATCTCATTAGGTAGGGTCAATTTTGTTGTTCAACCCGGTTTTGAGGTTGGATGTGTAGTGGAAGATTGGCTCTGGCTGGATATTTTTGGTTTGAAACGAGTAATGAAGGATTTAGCTTCAGATAGACCTATAGTTAACAACTCATTAGTTATACCTATTGACATTTTTTTTTAGGTTATGGCAAATCTTCTCGTGTTATGATTTAAATAAGACGAAAGCTCAGTTTGAATGTAAGACAGAATTATTTCGTTTGAACAAAATAGCAATAACATACAGTGACGCACTTTAGCAAAAAATTAAAAATAGGTGTAAAAAAACTGCGAAGCCACACCTCGATTGACAACTTTACTGATTTAATTATCTTATAACCACACCGTATCGACACAAGAAAACAGAATTGTAAAATGAAAATGTTTCTGCTGCATGTAAGATGAGCTGTGGGTTAAAAGAACCACTGATTGGGTCCTATTAAATGCTAGACGACATCGCGGCAGACCAAGACGAAGATGTAGGTATGAACTTGATTTTTACTGAAAGGACTGGCCCACAATATCCCTGGACGTAGTCCTTCAGACGGTATTTCGAACATGGCAGCCAATCTCAGCGGAGACTAGCCATCTACGCGGGAGATATTATAGTGCACAAGTGCGTGCGCAGAGAAAAATGCACTCACTCTTACCTCACTCTCATAGTCTGACGGAACGGCAATCTGACACTACCCGAGAGAGATCAGGCGCAGGACCAACGGCTTAACGTGGAAAAGGGAAATGGACGCTTTTGTCCAGCTGTGGGACTTTATAGGTTAAATTGATAGAAAAAGAAATTGTAACCAACAGAACCTGAAAACTTATTCATATATTGTAAAAAAGAGAAACGAGATAATAAAGTATACGTATATCTATGATAGTATATGATAAGTTGGAAGGTAAATATATATAAATATTAGGGGTTGTGCTCTTCAACTTACTTTAAGGGTTGTTTCCCCCATTGTGTTTTATTCATAGCTCGCTTGTTATGAATATTTTGACTTTACTTAACTTTCAAATTCAAGTTTGTTATTTTTTACTTGAGGAAGAATGATGCTTTAAAAATTATTAAAAGCTTATGGAAGATGAAAAGATGGAGTTATATTTTCATGTTCGTTTTAAAGTTCTTTGGAACTTAAAATTAATGTACAGAAGGCCGCTGTAAGTCAGTGGTAAATTATTTATTTATATATGTATTTAGGGACAAAAAACAGTTACACGTTACAATTTGAATATCGGAGCTATTTAGATTTATTTAATAAACGTATAACCCACACGGCCACGGATTCACTTAATAAATATCTAAAAGAGGAAAGGACGGACGGTCACATGTTAATTTGTGAATTAAAAGAAAAAAAAAAGGAAAACAAGTTATGAAAGGTTGTCGGTAAGGAAAGCCGTCACCGTACCGTACCGTACCGTCAGATACTATACAGCTCGTAGAACACCGGTTTACGCTTGTTTCCTCGACTTGTCGAAGGCTTTTGACCTGGTGTCCTATGATATCCTATGGAAAAAACTGAAGGATATCAACTTACCACTAGAACTAATTAATATCCTCAAGTACTGGTATGGACACCAGGTCAACGCTGTTAAATGGGCGGGGACACTGTCTGACCCATATAGGCTGGAGTGCGGGGTGAGGCAGGGAGGGTTGACCTCACCATTACTCTTTAACCTATATATTGACGCACTGATCGTCGCACTCAGCAGCCAGCGTGTCGGGTGTCATATTGACGATGTTTGCATCAACAACCTTAGTTACGCAGACGACATGGTGTTGCTGAGTGCGTCGGTCTGTGGGCTCAGAAAGTTACTGCATTTGTGCGAGACTTATGCTAACACTCATGGCTTGAAATATAATGTAACCAAGAGTCAATATATGGTTTTTAAAGCTGAAAGAGTACATCCATCCCATGTGCCCCCTATTCCACTATATGGTACTCATTTGGCCAGGGTTGAACAATTTAAATATCTGGGACATATAGTTACAGCTGACCTCAGGGATGATACTGACATTGAGCGGGAGCGGAGGGCATTGTCAGTGCGAGCTAACATGATAGCACATAGATTTGCTCGCTGCTCCTTTGAAGCTAAAATTGCGCTATTTAAAGTTTATTGCACTTCGCTTTACACCTGCAGTCTATGGACTACCTTTACTTTAAAATCACACAATGCCCTCCGCGTCCAGTTCAATAACGCGTTCAGGTCGATGTTGGGACTGCCCCGGTACTGCAGTGCCTCAGCCATGTTCGCAGAAGCACGAACTGATTGTTTCTATACAACAATGCGAAAGCGTTGCACGTCTCTAGTGCGCAGGGTGCGGGCAAGTTCCAACATCGCGCTGGCAATGATTGCGAGCAGGATAGACTGCCCGTACATACGGAGATGCTGCGACATGCATGTCGCAGCAACAAAAATCAAATAATAATAATTAAAAATGTTACTAACACTTAGGTTTTAAGTTTTACTAACAACTATGAGTTTTTCTGTGAACTTGAAATAAACGTTTATTATTATTATTATAGCCATTTTTTTTTAAATTTTGCAGTAGAAAATGTAAAAATATCTATATCGGTAAAGTGTGTGTTATAAGTTACTACAAGGCGACGGAGAGGTGCCCGCTCACCGGCGTTTGTTTTGCACTTCTCAGTGTGAAACAGACGAGGAACGCGCACCTCTCGCCGTATAATAGTTCTAGGTACTACGTAACATAATTTATTGGTAATCTCATTACAATCAAACTTATTATTACAAATGCCATGCAGCATCATGGCCACGAGGAGCGTACGCCTGGACTCTAAACTCAAGAGTGTGTGCTGTTTGTGTAGTTCTAAATAAGATATTCTCGAGTGATAAAATTTATACTGCACGTTACGTAGGAATTTTTTCTGAACCATTTCAAGTCTATGTGAATATTTGTCGTAGAAAAGACTCCAAATAGGAACAGCATATTCTAACTGGGAGCGAATCAGGGTCTTGTATAAAAATAAGAAAGTAGATTTTTTTTTAAAGTCCTTAGACGATCTCATGACGAAACCATACATCCGAAAAGCCCTGCTAACAACAACTTAATCAGATAAAAGAACCATTAATTACTAACCCGTACTGAGACCGCCATCAAGGCGATGAGGGAACACCGCTGAGTATTAGTGTGTATACTGCCACTCTGGCAGGGAGTCCCACATACTCCGTTCCGTCCCCCGACGAGCGGAGATGCGTAATATCATTTCTCAGCGAAAAAAAAAAAAAAATGAGTGTCAGCGTTACCACCGAGAACGTGCGGCCTACGGTCTTTACTGTACCTATCATAAATTAACAGTCATTTAGAGTCTACTTGAGAAAAAAAATGAGTATGCAGTAAAAGCATTGTGCCGCAGCTCCTAGAAGACGGAGTCTCCTACGTGACGACACTCATGTATGACAAACCCTACTACCTAAATGCGTATTACACTTTTCATCACATTCCGAAAGATTTAAAGGACTAATTCCATTGCATCATAATTATGATAGAAAAAATTATCTGCTCAACAATATAAATAACGCAACGAATGTTGTTGAACTGTCAAATTAAAGGCATTGACATTGTGTGTTACGCAATAACCCCGCTGGTTTTGTTTCCACTGAATTGCGACCTTCCATACGTCTGACAAGGAATGAAATTATCCGGAAAAGAACCGACATAGCTTGCAGAGTAAGCAGACTGAATTGGCAGTAGGCTGGCCATGTCTGTCGAAGGGCCGATGGCCGGTGGAGCAGACGAGTCCTGGAGTGGAGACCGCGTATCGGCAAGCGTAGTGTGGGACGCCCCCCAGTTAGATGGATGGACGACCTAAAGAAGGTGGCTGGGGTAGACTGGATGCGGAAGGCGGAGGACAGGGTGTTGTGGCGCAGTCTGGGAGAAGCCTATGTCCAGCAGTAGACTGCGATAGGTTGAGTTGATACGTCTAGCATACCCTGGATTGTCAGCCCTGCTACAAACTTTCTTGATCGGCTAATAAATCTTCATAGAGATGAGGAAATAACTATATTGTACTGATAAACAGTAGGCATAAATCCCAACGATAATAGGAGGTAACATGCAAACAGGCTTACCTTATTTCAAAGCCCATTTTAATATATCATAAAAACCACGAAGGAACAGGTTGACAGAACGATTTGAACATAAAACGAGTAATACATCAAGTCTATGCGTAGTAAGTTGATGACTGCAATGTATCTATATAGAATGTTAATTAACAGAAGTAGTTGTTTATCATTCCATATCGTAAGTTATAGTTGATGGTTTTTGATAGAAGTGGGTCAGTTTTTCTTTCGTATCGGAACCAAAAAAATACCTCATGCTGAAGTAAAAATATGAGCCAGCCAAGCAGCTAGATTATTAAAGGCGAGAGTCAAACGAATAAATGAAACAAAAACAAAAATACTAATTAGGGACTCATTGGCTACACAGATAACGACCTACGTGACCCTTAGTGGAATAGTAAGGAAACGGGCATCTCCTCTCTCTCTCTCTCTCTCTCTCTCTCTCTCTCTCGTTCTCTCTCTCTCTCTCTCTCCAGCTCCTATCGCAAACTCCTATCGCAGTGGACATAGGTCTCTCCCAGGCTAAGCCTAAACATCCTGTCCACCGCCAAAAGATTGCTGTAGCATTGTACTACATCGATTTTCAAAAGGATTGCTAAAGTTTTTTTTTGGTAGCTTATGACAATGCAATACATTTTTTGACTTTTCCATCAGCGTTATCGCTGATAGAATCCCTTTCAGAAGGAAGAAAGGCCAAAGAAGAAAAGGGAAAGGGAGAATGGAAGGCCTTTCAGTTGCGCTAGGCGTACATTTAGGTATAACCACTCGTGAAGTCTAAATAGGTTAGTTGAAGTCAGAACACGGAGGAGAAATTCAGTGACTTGCAAGCACAGAATTGTTTCTATGAAAAATCGTGACGTTTAAAGTAACCATGTTGCGGTCGTGTTAGTGCATTTTACTGGAGTGCTTCTTTTACTTGAAGCAAATAACGGGATATTCAGAGCATTTACTATGAGCCATTATTTTCTTGGTTCACATAAATTACGTCTTCAAAGCTAAGAACTGGGTGAGCTGTGAAATAGCATCGTCTAGCGGACTCAAATTGTCTCCAGTAATTATGCTGCAATTGCTGGTTGATTAGTTTTCCATCTGGAATTTCAGTGGCATTGGGTTTTCAGAGACGATCTCTCACGTTCGGCCCTGGTCCAGGCCATGGTACGGAGCGAGAGTGCATGGGAAGCCGTCACCTCCTTCTGTGAAACAGTATAATGCTTGCAAAGGAGGGGGCAGAACGTGTGAGGGAGAGGCAATCTTTGTGCCCTCACGCCCTAGTCGCCGCGGCGAGCAATGGGCAGCTCGCCCTCCGTTAAGGACCAGGCCCGGGTCGACGGCGCGTTGTGTTCCACACGCGCCTCAAAGAGATGTCAGCAGTAACTGACGGGGTCCGCCAGGGCCGATTACTGCCAGGGTCGCGGGTTCTTCGAAAGAGATCTCCGCCCAGAGCGGGAGAAGTTGGTTGTTTTTTCCCACCAAAAAAAAGGTCAAACTTCCGAAACATTTCAATTAAAACATACCTATCTCCAAAAAAAAACTAACTACCACATATTTTATTTTCAATTACACCTAAAGAATCCATATAAAAAACGTTGTAGGTACACCTATCACTAAGTCGTTCATTTCATTAGCATATTTATTGGAACATCCACAGTGGCGAGGGACCGTCATAACAGTGGAACACGTCAATCGAAAATTGATGAGAACTTATGACTTATCATTATTGCCTGGTAAATGAGCAATGTGTTCATTGCGACCGATTATAAGTCCCAGTTTTACCAAATGGTTTCGTGTTATCCAGTAACTGGGTTGTGGAGGTCACATAGACAGTCGCTTCATGTAATACTGGTATAGACTGGAAAGCGATCCTGACAAAGTTGGGTAAAGTCTAAAGGCAGGCTTTTTTGTTCGTGAGATAATCTAAAATTGGAAACGTTTCTCAATCGCAGTTACTACTTTCAGAGCCGGAGAATACGAAGTCGCTTTCGTGTACTTAGAAAGGGATTTCGTGTTATCCCGTCGGGTGGGAGTAAAATTCTTGCACCTCGTACATTCACGGGCGAGGTAAGACCTGAAAGAAGAACATCAAAGCAAGAGAGCCCCACCACCTTCTAGCATGTTGAAAACAAAACAAGTGATCTTGTGCAAGGTTTCACAAACTTGCAGACGGAAACGGTGTTAAGAATACAATAAGTAAGTAAATAAACGCCCAAGTGCGAGTCGGACTCTCACAGCGAGGATTCCGTACAAATTTACGGTTTTCAGATTTTTTTTTTCCTTTACTTGTGCTACTTGACATGGCTTCTGACCAAATTTCATGATTCTAGGTCAACGGGAAGTACCTTATAGGTTTTGATTCCCTTGCGTATCAAAATATGCTGCATAAACAGAACACAAACGCCCGTGTCTTTTGACTGCGTTGACTTAGAAGTTGGATTTTTTCACTGCTTTAAGGGATTGCAGCCCTGAGTATTTGATATTCATTTCAACTTGATAAATCTACGCGTGCCTGAGACAAAGGGTCTTGACAGACGGACAACGAAGTGATCTTATAAGGGTTCCGTTTTTCCTTTTGAGGTACGGAACCCTAAAAACAAGTCGGACTCGCGCACCGAGTGTTCGGTACCATCACATATTAAGTTTTCATCGGCCATACCTTTATTTGTCAGAGAATTAAAAGAATTTTATCCCTGCGGTGTAGAATATCGCAGTTTTAGGTCAGCGCCATCTCTTGACCGATAGTGGAACTAATGTAATTTTATTGATGATTTCTGAAAAAGTGTGCTATTTAAAGACAACGTTGTATTTTTCCTGTAATCTGTACCTACATACATTTTTATCACACAAAAAATTTCAGATTTTTCTCTATGCAAACATCGGAGATAAGTGAGGAACGGTATTTTTTTTACATTTTTCATCAAAACTCGAAAACTATATGGCTTAAAAAAAAAAAAAAAATGTTTGAGAATGTGCAAACAGCGCTCTTTTATATGATACCCCACATGCCCTAGCAACCCTGCTTCAAAATTTTAAGACCCCCTTTCAGTCCCAGTGTTGCAAAAAAAAAAAAATTTCTTATTTGTAAAATAGTTGGGCAAACGTCATCTAAAACTGTTGCAAATTTCAAGTTGATAGCATTAGTAGTTCTTGAGATATTCAGCTGTGACAGACGGACAGACAGAAAGACTGAGTCGCACGAGAAAGGTTCTTTTTTACCATTTTGGTACTGAACGCCAAAAAGTAAAAATGTAATTTAATAGTCTCACGCATGTCTTACTTTATTTGAAAAAATATTTTTATTTTGTAGCCACTGGGCATACCATCTGATACGCTTATTCTGGCATCCCCTTTCACACGCTTGTAAGTAAAAAAATAATACTTAATGTTTTTACATTGTTAGCAAAACAAGACTTATTTTTGCTATCATCTAGCAAATTAATGTGCGTACAATTTTATCTTGATTCAACAAAATCAGGCTAATATCTTGACATTCCCACCAATTATGTAATTCGTACATGACGTCACAACAAAATCTAACATGGTGGATGCAAATCTCCAGAATTTTTCGTTGTCTTATAGTGGATTGACCGTATTTTCATCAAAACCTTTTATTTTCTGATAAGCTTAATAAGTCACTTCCTACAAAAATACACAAAGAAGGTTTAATTAAATTCGGCTGCAATTCGCATGGCTATCCCTCGACTCATTATAAAAAAAATAGCACCGAATCTTTCTGACAGCGAAATATTCAATTTCAATTTATTACCAAAGTTTTTCTACAGTTCAAAAGTTTGTTGTTGTTGGATTGTGAGCTTTATACAGTAGTGTTAAGGGTGTTAATTTGTTATTGGGATGGTAAATAAGCTTGGTAATACTGGTGTCAGGAAATGTCAAGCGTATCAATTGACAGGTGGAAGTTCTTCTCGTGTTTTTTGGGCGTAAAAAAAAAAGATACAAAATAAATGAATTAAATAACGCTGTATGATATACTTGTTTTGTAAATTGCCTGCTACGCTGATATACCTTTTCTGATCACGGTTAGGCAGATATAAAAGCTGTTTTATGTTACTTCCCTTTAAGGTTCTGGGTTGTATTTTTGTCTCGACACATAATTCATTTAAAAATGTTTTTATTTTATAGCTGGAGTGGCCCGTGGCTAAATAATAACAGCCGCACAGGTCGATCGATCAGGTTAAGCTACGCTTGCCGTGGTTGGTCTGTGCATGGGTGACCATCTTTACATACCGAGACCCCGCCGTGCCTAGGAAAGCACGTTAAGCCGTTGGTCCCGGCTGTCATTCGTAGATCTTTGACAGTTGTTACGTGTTGTCAGAAGCCCGAAAATCTGACAACCAGTCTTACCTAGAGGTATCGTATTACCCAGTACCTGGGTTGTGGAGGTCAGATAGGCAGTCGCTCCATGTGAAATACTGGTATTCAGCTGAATCCGGTTAGACTGGAAGCCGACCCCAGCATAGTTGGAAAAGGCTAGGCAGATGATGATGATTTTATAGCTGGACCATCTCATTGGTTTAGTGTTCGCAAGTGCTACTAATGAGCATGAGGTCCTGGGTTCGCTTCCCGGGTCTGGTAGTGTTATTGGGTTTTTCCATCTGGATTTTCTCAGTAGCAGCCCGGAATCTAGATCTGTGTCCGGTTTATAGCAATATGCTCATCCCCTATTACATGATACTTAACCCTTAATTGCATGATTTTTAAATTTATTTAGACGTAACATTATCTCTTTAGTAAGGAAAAAATATTCAAAAAAAATATATTCATAAAAATACTTTTTATTTTTCATATTTTTAAATGGCCTGGTGGAAATTTACATCTTTATGTAATCAGAACGAATCTACTGGGAACAAAATGAGTTGAATATCTCTAACAATTGGGGAATCCCCGTGCTCTGTGGAAACGAAAAGCATTGGATTGGTTGATGCAAATTTACATCACGATGCATCTAAGGGTTAAACATACCTGGTGTAATACAGCTCGATATTATTAAACTTTCATCCGTTAGAATACTCGTATAATAGATGGTTTTATTATGGCTGACATTGGCGAATATCATAATTATTGAAGTGGTCTTTCATATTCATGACTGAATTGTTAGATTCTACGTAAATTCAAGCACTTCATTAACAAGTTATTAGTCTAATAATTATTTTATTATGTCTAGGAGAAATTGTTAGTCAAGTCAGTCTATGCGACAACACTCGCAGACCGGAGGGCCTAGACAATCACTTTAAAAGTGTTTGGTTTTTCTATAACGACTTTCAACACGATTGTCAAAAGTTTTTCGGTAGCTTATGTCAGTTTTATCCATTTTCGACTTCACCATCATCGTTATCGCTGATGGACTTTCACTTGTTCACTCTCAGCTTTACTCGTAATAGGACGACGACACGACGGCGAGTAAAGTTAAGAGTGACCAAAAAAAATGTGCAAAGAAAACTAGAGTTAGTTTTCTTGAACTTTTTTTTGGTACAGACGCTAGCACATACCCGAAACCCCAATCAACCTTATAATTTAACGATAAAGTTGAAAATCTATTAAAGAAATTTGACAGATTGTATTAGCTTGATGCGCTGGCGTCTGTACAAAGCAGTTAGGTATTATTAATATTAAAAGTCTGCGATGTCCCACTGCAGGACAAAGGTTCTCCTAAATTAGACAATGGCGAATCATTTTATCTAGACAATTTTTATTTGATAAAAAGTAGCGATTCAAGAATGTTAGCTGTTGTAATGATAAATGATTTTATTTCTGTAAGTAGCTTTTTAAAAACACTCAAACAAAATCATAGTTTTTTTTTTTTAACTACATAGATGAGTTTGGCGTTTCCTATCTTACTAATCTGAGAAAAAAGACCCAAACAAACTCAGAGGGCATAGTCTCTTTTAAAGTCCAGACATGATCTTGGTCAGAACAGAACAGAATACTCTTTATTATGTACACCATATAAATTACAGACATGCATATAAAAATAAAGACCATGTATATTTATGTCTGAAATGATCTTTTGAGGAAAGAACCACACAGATTGAGTCACGCTACTACTTTGCTGACTAAACAATATTTTTACCAAGGTATCAGATTTTTCATTTCTCACCGAATAAAAAAAAAAAATAACGCTGTACCTACCTATACGAGTTATTTTTATCTCAACTTTTTAAAGTCCAGTAGATTTTTTTATGTGATAACAGACAGCTAGTTTATCTCCAACGAAATTCTCATTTCCGTAATTCACTGTGTACTTAAAAAACAGGATGGACATCAGAAATACTCCATTTTATATTCTCATACCATTGAAATAGTTCCAATTAAAATTACTCAATTAATTAATTACTTCGTGAACCTGTTTTCAACTGTCGAACTGAATTGTTTAACACTTTCATCCGATGTTGATGAAGAGGTATGGACCTATATGTACAGGTATTTTTTTTAATTTTTAGGGTTCCGTGGTCACACAGTTACAGCCATTGTTATCTTGTCTCGATTTAATACAAAGTACAGACTTAAATTATTTAACACTTTCTCGTGGACAGGTTCTTTTTTTATTTATGGGGTTCACACGTTTATTTATTTAATACTTTACACAGGAATGTACAGAGGCGGACTTAATGCCCTAGGCATTTACTACCAGTCAACCTTTGTCACCTACCACTGTAAACTGTGCTAAAATATTTAATATTTTAGCAAAATAAGCATTTGCAGCCATTGCCATCTCGTCGCGATTTAGTACTTGGACTATTATGGCAGTACGAAGGAATAATTGTTTTTTTCTATAATTTTAACACGATGCAGGACACTGAAACCAGACGTAATAACAATAAAACTTCACTTTTTATACTTTGTCCAGACGGTAAAAACGTCAGCCGATATAAAGAAGATGATAATAGAAAATTCACCATGTCTTATGCATTAAAATAACTTTAAATCTGCGCAGCAGGTGTCAGTAGCTACATGTAACAAAATTGAAAAGTCCCAAATACTACAACAGACTTGCATAGCGGTACCTATGATTAGATGAATAGATTCGTCACCCCTGTAACTATTCGTCACATTAAATTAAAATCCAATTTGTAAAAATTTAATGGTCAACGCTTTGGTAAATTTTTCTCTTTATAAGATTACATGTCTGCGGAACCATACCCCGTAAGTGGACCGACCGAGTTGGCAAGTTTTAATATCGATTTACAGGAAATACTAAAATGTTTAGGAGGTTTTTTAATGAGCTGTTTTAGCACTAACTTCCTCCGGTGTAAATTATTAATTATTTTGTCAGAGCATCCTACAAATAGATTATTTTCAAGCAGTTAGTGGTGGAATTTTGTAGTGTTTGATGTATTTTTATGTTATCTATTTTTTGGTGTACAATAAAGTATATAATTATAAATAAATATATCATAAATAAATAATTTTTCTTTGATTATAGCCTCGTTAAGGATTTTGGACACAAATTATTATAATCTGGTTTAGTGATACCAACAAATTATGTCTAAGCGCCTTTGCTAATTATTATAATTATTATTTGTTTTTTTGGTTGTTTGGTATTTTACATGTTAGAGGATTACTACGCGGTTTTATTAACCGTTTTATTTTTGAAAACTGCTTCTATGGTCTAGTGGTGGCAAGCACGAAGGCTGAGCGTATGGTCCTGGGTTAAAATCCCAGGTCGGGCCGTGTTACTGGACTTTCCATTACGAATTTTCCCAGCACCAGCCCAGAGTCTGACACTGTGTCTGTAGACTGGATGTGGACGGCGGAGGGTAATGTGTTGTAGCGAAGCCAGGGAGAGACCTATGTCCCGCAGTTGACTGCGGTAGTCTGAGTTGATTGATAGAAAAACGATAAGAAATAGAGAAGTTTTTATAAAATGGTATGTAGGATAACTCAATTGCCTATTATATAACAACATTTTATGATAAATGTTACATGATTTATTTTTCTGTAAGTAAACAAACATTTTTACATGTCAATCATATTTTTTTTAAACTAGATGAGGTCGGCGTTTCCTATCTGACTACTCTGAGAAGAAAGGCCGAAACAAACTCAGAGGTCACAGTCTCTTTTAAAGTCCAGACATAATCTTGGTCAGATTATGTGAAGACCTTGTAGATTGGTCTTTTGAGTAAAGAGCCACACAGATTGAGCAGACCCGTCAGTGAGTTACAGCGAATAGATAGTCATTAGATTATTTGAAAGCTTATTAAGGCGTTAAGTCATTTTAGCATATAGGAAATGCATAGATAGTACTCTATGTAGCCGTATTTCCGCCTAGATAGTCATCACCTGCCTAGCCTTTTCCCAACTATGTTGAGGTCGGGTTCCAGTCTAGCCGGATGCAGCTGAATACCAGTATTTTACATGGAGCGACTGCCTATCTGGCCTCCACAACCCAGTTACTGGGTAATACGATAACCCTTGGTATGTCTGGTTGTCAGACTTTTGGGCTACTGACGGCCCGTAAGGACTGTCAAACATCCACGAATGAGAGCCGGGACGAACAGCTTAACGTGCTTTCCGAGGCACGGAGGGGTCTTGGTATGCGAAGATGGTCGCCCATCCACGGACCAACCGCGGCAAGCGTAGCTTAACCTTATCGATCAACCCGTTCGGCTGTTTTTACTTAGCCACAAGCCTAGATAGTTCCCAACTGTGTGGAATGTGGAGTTGTTGAGGACTTACGACACTTATTGATGGACTGTATGCGGTGTGAGTCTGAGAGAAATGATTTGTTTGGGGTCTTGAAATTGAACAGACTTGAAGTAGGCGCATTAAATAAAATTTTGGCTCAACCAAATAGTGATGATGCGAAGAGTCTGTTTAGGTTCATGGCCCAGATATGATTGATGTTTATTTAGGGTACGATGGGACCGACATACGCAATGCGATTATAAATGTACCTAAATAAATAAAGGAAAAAAAATGCCTAGATAGTATTCTGCTTAAATTAAATAACTTTAATTTCGAAAGTCGGTGGCAAACAACAAAAATGCGATCCCAACGACACTAGCTTCCGAAATTAAAGTTATGTCTTGATGCGATACAAATTTATTCGCTGGAATTTTTGTCGCTACAAAATCGCTAGACGACAATATATTTTATATCCAACCAGTCTAATTAATTCCAGACCGGATAGATGTCGCCACTTATTACCATAAACAGTTAATAGAAGCAGGATGATGACTAAATGACAATTCTAGGCGCAAACCAGTTATTTTACCGCTCAAATACAGTTTTTAAGACCTCAATTTGAATTTTTGTCGTGGTACACAGGAAATAATAGTGCATCCATCAAATGTTTTTTAGTTTCCTTCTTTCCTAATCTACATCCTTCCTATTTGTATGTTTTTATCTTTGTAGTCTAGTAAGAAGAACGGCACTTGGTTTTAGTATCCTGTGTGAAATTGGTATACCGGGTCAAATTAAGTTAGCTAGCGTAACTCCACAGATGCGATGGGTATCGATATCTAACCATGTTTAAACAAAGAAAACCGGCCAAGTGCAAGTCGGATTCGCGCATGAAGCGTTCCGTACCATTATCTATAAAAACGGCAAAAAAAAATCATGTCTGTTGTATGGGAGCCCCCTTAAATATTTATTTTATTCTGTTTTTCAGTATTTATTGTTATAGCGGCAACAGAAATACATCATTTGTGAAAATTTCAACTGTCTGACTATCACGGTTCATGAGATACAGCCTGGTGACAGACGGGTGGACGGACGGACGGACAGCGGAGTAATAGGGTCCCGTTTTACCCTTTGGGTACGGAACCGTAAAAAAAGAGATTTGATGTTTTTTTCTGGGGACCACTGATACTGTATTAATTGGTTGAAGTTGATGAGTAGAACTTTGTTATTTTTTGTGGAAACATGTTAACGTCACCATATCCATCACGTTTATGAAGTTTACATAAAATACAAAACGGTTTTTAGAACTGATATTTCAAGTAACTGCAGTAGTTGATGCCAAAAAAAAAGCAATGAAACGTTTTTTTTTGTTTTCTCATATTTACAGAAGTCGATATTTATCACGTCTGCAGAGTCTCGCTAGCTTATTTAAATTGACCCTGAATACCAATTTCACACAAGATATTAAAACCAAAAGTGCCTTTCTACGATTTATTTTATACTTTTCGTAGATTTTTCGGTTTTAGATATACTGCTATTTTTTTTTTAAATCGACATCAAAATATTTGCCATAAATATCCAATGCTCAATACCGTCAAGCCTACTAATAAATTACTTCAATGAATAGCGCCGATCAATAGATTAATGAATATTTTAACCTATTACAAACAACACTATAAAATAAAGATATAAAAAATTAGGTTGACCTCTGACTCCGAGATTAATACAAAATTAGCAAAATTATTCAACGACGATCTACAGTTCGAAGAATAATCGTTGTTTTAATTTATTCATCGTCATTGTAATGCCATAATTATTATGAGATATAAAGATGTCATAGGGAGATAAAATCATAAATAAATGTAAATGACAGATCTAAAACTATATTATTTGAAAAATAATATACAGTGTGTTGTTCAATGACCCGTAGTAACCACCCACACTGGGCCCGCGTGGTGAATTATACCTCACTTTTTCGCATAAAGAGGAGGTATATGTGTCCCAGAAAAGGGAACATTGTTGGCTGATTGAAAGAAAGAAAGAAGAAAGAAAATGCGTTTATTGGCATTACATCAAAATAAATACACATTAAAACTATAAAACAGTAAACAAAGACTATAATGCCAAAAGGGCCTCAGCTCAGCATAATGTCAGATGACAACACAGTGTGTTGTCATCTGACGCTGATTTTCAGCTGCAACCCACGAGTGCCATACGCTGGAATAACAAACACATAGGGAAGTGTGTGTCCGTTATAATCAATTTAGAGAATAAATTAAATATGATAATATAGAAAAGCTCATACAATATCAAATAAAATGTTGTGACATACATGTGTGTGTGTGTGTGTTGTTTTGTGATTACTGAGAAACCAAAATAAATAACCAATATGTGCGTATTGCCTACATAGAAATAAAATAAATAGGAAGTACGTATAAGACAAAATCCACTACAGACTATATTGTTCTTTTAACTACGAAACGAACTTTCATGCGATTTTATTTTCATTTAGAGTATGGACAATAATAATTGACTAATAAAAAATTAAAAAATTAAACTCATTGAAATTAAAATTTTAAAGCTAATAATAATAAAATCGATAAAATTGGTATTATTGATAAAATTAATAAAAATGATAAATTGATAAAATAATTTGGCTTATATGACAGATATGTCGGCTCGAACATTTTCAAAATGTTTTTGGTGTCTTAAAAGAAATTCTTTTAATTTCAATTTGAATGTCGAGCAACTTTTATTTATTATGACGATCTGGAAAGTAATACACAAGAGAAGAATTAGAAAGAATAATTTTAGTAGCATGAAAGTCCCCCAACTAATAACTACCTTCTTCGATCAACAATTCCTCATTCAAGTAACCAAGTATGGCACCTTTCAACCGCATCAATCTGCTGAGCCTTTTCCCAACTATGTTGGGGTCAGCTTCTTTTTCTTCTTCTTCCTCGGAAAGCACGTTAAGCCGTTGGTCCCGGCTGTTATTCGTGGATCTTTGACAGTCGTTACGGGTAGTCAGAAGCCCGAAAGTCTGCCAACCAGTCTTACCTAGGGATATCGTATTACCCAGTAACTGGGTTGTGGAGGTCAGGTAGACAGTCGCTCCATGTAAAATACTGGTATTCAGATGCACCCGGTTACACTGGAAGCTGACCCCAGCATAGTTGGGAAAAGGCTAGGCATATATGATATTGTGAGGTCAGCTTCTAACATGCAGCATAACACCAGTATTTTACATGGAACGACTGCTTATCTTCCTCTCTCCTAACTCCCTAAGTACCACGGTATGCCTTAGTAAGACTAGTTGACGTTTGGATTTTTACTACCCGGAACGACTGTCAAAGTTCTACAAATGACAGCCGGGAGCAAAAGCCTAACGTTATCTCTGAGGCCGTGCTTTTTACCACATCTTTAACATTAAACAAACTCGATCGATATTTTCATACCCTACTTTAAAAATACATTCTATATAAGTTTACATACATACCTATATACTCTAATGTGTTTTTGTATAATTTATGCGCAAGGCGCCACAAAAGTTTTGGCATTAAAAACGCGTTAGCAACCAAATTAAATAGTCGTATTGATGTAAAGTTCTGGTCGGTTTGTTAGCGGGGAGTTGGTTAACTTTTGTAGGTATTAGGTAGTTAGATATTTAGTCAAAGTTCAAGAATTATAATTAAGTACCCGAGGGCAATAATATTCTAAAAGTATCAGTTCTATTTCTAGAACACGACATTATTATGTAGGTATATCTATCATCATCTGCCTAGCCGGAGCGACTGCCTGTCTGAGCTCCACAACCCAGTTACTGGGTGGTACTGGGGGGGTTACTGGGGTGGTGGTGGTGGTGGGGGTTACTGGGTAGGAGATATTAATGTCTATTTAGTCGTATTAGATATTAATGTAAAAACAAGTAAGATCAATAAATTAATATGAAAACAGAAAATGTGCCTTTTATATGAAAAAAAAACGAAGTAAAAATAGATTATTAACATATAACTATACAGTTAAAAATGACATAGCGAAGCGGGTATTCTAAGCTAGTTTTCATCATATTTCTGATTTTAGGGACACATGGGCGAAACCCCACGTCATTGCGCGTAATTTGCACACGGACACATTCATAAACTCACGCCTTCCCATAGAGCTAGGCCGAAACTAGAGAACGCCACCTACTAAAATCCTTACAAATAGGTACTTACTACTTTTGTTTCCTTTACGTTCATTGATCAGATGTAGGATCAGCAGTCTATTTGCGTAACACACTATATTACTCTCAATTTGAATCATTTTGAAGCATATTGCTAATCCATTGCTCCATAAAGTTGGAAAAATGTGTCTGCTCAACAACGTAAATAACGGAATGAATGTTGTTGAACTGTCAAAATGAAACACATTGCTACTGATAGTGTGTTACGCAATTACGGTCGCAATATTAATGTTGTTATAAATTATGTAGTGCTTAACAAATAAAACTGCAGCTTTCTTAAATTCTTGAATTGGCAAAATGTAATCTTTAACCCGGCGTCATTGAGGTTGGATCAAAATTACCCGGCTAATATTTTTGAAAGTACGCGCGCGACGTTGCCGTTCTGTGCAGTAGCTGGAGCCAATACCGTACTTTTTTTATTATAATTTTTGAGAGTTATTTTAAAAGTTGATTAAACTCAATGAAAAGTTTTTGAATTATTGTTTTTCTGTTTTATTATCAAAACCAGAATACCTTTTAACTGTAATAATGACACAGTTTACGAATTTACTTAAAAATTATGGAAATACCATGTATTAAATATATGGGTAATATTA
Organism: Eremobia ochroleuca; assembly: GCA_949629135.1. Taxonomy (NCBI): domain Eukaryota; kingdom Metazoa; phylum Arthropoda; class Insecta; order Lepidoptera; family Noctuidae; genus Eremobia; species Eremobia ochroleuca. The sequence continues at coordinate 7,430,902 of OX451410.1, forward strand.
ACCCACCTCAACGTCCATGTAACTATTTCCTACAACAATGACGCCGGGTTAACAAAGCAAGAATAAAATGGCATTTTGTATATGACATTTAGATTCTGGGCCAATGTACGGTAGTTAGACTGGCATTGAAAATATACCCAAATAGGTACTGAAAGTTTGGTAGGTAAGTACAAAATTATCAACTTAAGTAGTTCGAAGAAATCTTTCTATTTTAGGGTGCAATTTATAGTAGAATGATTTATTTACAGAAATACTAGCGACCCGCCCGTGCTTCGTAATGTTTTACGACTTGACAAAATGTCGAGTTTCTTTTATTATACATATAATGTAAGTTTAATATTAATGTCATCATCATCATCTGCCTAGCCTTTTCCCAACTATGTTGGGGTCGGCTTCCAGTCTAGCCGGATGCAGCTCAGTACCAGTATTTTATATGGAGCGACTGCCCATCTGACCTCCACAACCCAGTTACTGGCTAATACGATACCCCTAGGTAACACTGGTTGTCAGACTTAAGACAGAAACCCGTTCTGACTACCCGTAACGACTGTCAAAGATCCACGAATGACAGCCGGGACCAACGGCTTAACGTGCTTTCCGAGGGACGGAGGGGTCTCGGGATGTAAAGATGGTCCTATCCACAGACCAACCCCGGCAAGCGTAGCTTAACCTGATCGATCGACCTGTGCGGCTGTTATTATTTAGCCACGGGCCCCTCGTAAGTTTAGTATTAATATTAATGTATTATACACATAAACATTGCAGAATCACTACATAGTATAAAACAAAGTCGCTTCCCTGTCTGTCTGTCCCTATATATGCTTAGATCTTTAAAACTCCGTAACGGATTTTGATGCGGTTTTTTTTAATAGATAGAGTGATTCAAGAGGAAGGTTCATATGTATAATACATGCAAAATATAGTAGAGAAACACTGATAATTTTAGAGGTTTCTAATGTAATGTCGTAAATAAACACATTTTTTGCGCTTATATTGTAAACGCTGGCTGAACCCGTCGAGATAGATCAAAATAATGTACTACAGTATTGTACACCTTAAAAAGGCCTACAAAAAAGTCCGCGATGGTATATGTCTATCTCTTAGGGATAACCCACAATAACCATTTTTATCCTATACTTTTTACGAAAAAAATTATCAGTGTTTCTCCATTGCACCCGTGCGAAGCCGGGGCGGGTCGCTAGTAATATATAATAATTTTCTAAATTACAGTGAATATCGCACCAAAATACGTTGCGTAGTTTAAAAGATCAACGCAGCTACAGAACCCTCATTCCGTAGCACACTACCAGTCACAAACTGAATCATTTTGAAGGATATTGCAATGCTTCATAATGTTCGAAAAATCCGTCCGCCCAACAACGTAAACAACGCAATGAATGTTGTTAAACCGTCAAAATTCTTGCTGTTCGTGTGTTACGCAATTACCCACAGATTAACAATCAGTCATCGCTCTTTTCTAACAATTGGACCGATCCTTATCAAAACAATAAACACGTATCCAGTTCTATAAGCGGTAGATCGTTGACAACTCGTAAAACAAAACAAAATGGCGCCGATACCGCCCCAAAACTACCTTCGTTAAAATCAATTTGATGTGACCTTTGACATCCAATTAAAAATACCCTATTATCATTAGGGCTCCATCACACGTCTAACAACCACACCACAACGACAACACGTGGATGGGCGCTAATTTGTATGAAAATGAATTGTTTATTCACACGGACCATATTTGGCCGTGTGGGCGACACTCGTACCGGCCACATCAAGGCGACGTCGTAGCAACAACGCGACCACCAGCGAGACCTCGCACTAGTGGCTGGCTGTGGCGCAAACTCGACTATCTGTCTGTCTTCAAACACTAGCCACAAAGTTGGTGACGCTGTGGCTCGCCACTACTAGCGACAACGCAACTACAACGCAACTGGAAGAAGTTGCAGCGACACTATTCACATGTAACCACTACACGTAGAGAAAAATCTTAGAAAAATTATGGTGCTGTCTTATATCTGAGTGCATTTGAGTGGTAATGGAAAAATTACCATGCTAGCACAGTAAAAATTCTTGTGTTGTACAGTAAAATTTATTGGACAAATAGTGAATTTTTCCCAATCTCACTCAGAAAATTTTCTGTAGATATCACTTGCACTCACTTTACAGTGACGAGCACAGTAATTTTTCTAAGAATTTTCTCTCCGTGTACATGCCTACATTTTGTCTTGGTTTTGGAGGCACCATCGGTGGTGTTTATTGCCCACTCTTCTCTATACAAAAAGTGCCTTTTTAAGGGGCGATTAGAGTCAATTCTATTATTGTAAATTTTATTGTTCAAAAGTTCCTTTTATGAGCCTATTTTTAATAAAATATAAAATGTAATAAAAGTCCTTTAACTTTTTGGTAAACAATAAAAAAAATATATATATATATATATTATTTCTTCCGATCATCACTTTGCATTATAGAATCTACTGAGTTCTTCTAACTGAACAGACAGCTGTGCTGCTGGGGAGTTTGTTGCGCCACTTCTTCCCAGCTAAAGTCACTTCTTTCAAGTATCTGGGCCACTGGATTTCCGAAGACCTAAATGACAGTCTGGATATTGAGCGTGAGCGCAGGGCGTTGGCTGTCCGCTACAGCATGTAGGCTCGCAGATTTGCGAAATGATCGACTGACGTAAAGGCTACAGCGTACTGTCAGTCGTTTTATGCATGCAATCTGTGGGTAAACTACACGCAGAGGGCATAAAGTGCCCTGCGCGTACAATACAATAATGCCTTCAGGGTATTGGCGCGCTACTGCAGTGCTTTCGGCATCTTCGCAGAAGCGAGAATAGATGGCTTTCACGCTATCATGCGCAAGCGTTGCGCTTCCATTATGCGCAGGGTAGGGGCCATTCCCAACAGCATCCTGAAAACTATAACTGATAGGTGGGACAACCCCCTACTGGGACATTGGATACGCCTACATGCCGCTGTGGCGTATTAATTAATAGTTTGTTGTTTTTCTGGTTGATGCAAGTACCAATACTATACGTAGTTTCTAAGTCGTGTGTATACTAACCAAATGGACTACACTTATGGGTCTGCAATAAAAGTTTTTTTTTTTTTCATTAAACGCTGGTAGGTAGTGAAAGGCGGCTGTTTTTGGGGGCAATCTGTTCTTCGAATGATTTTTTATTTTTTATTTTTATTATAGCACTAGTAGGTAGTGAAGGGTGGCTGTTTTTGGGGGCATTTTTCCTTCACAAAGTGCTAATTCTCAGCCTAATTTGAATGAATGACTTACTTTTCGAACAAAGATTCTTAACGCGACTTGCGGTAGGAGTTAACTGGTTGAAATTGTAAGGAAGAAGCTTTCTGTCTCTCTTTTTCTCTTTCTATTATACGAGTGTAAGCGTGCGAGTGTCGCTTAAAGAACTTCGTTCCTGTTTTATTCTTTCTCATTTTTCAATTTCGTCTATGTATATAAATACTAATAATAAAGCAGAAGACTTTGACATTTAAAAAATATACCTAAAAATTATAAACCAAACTCTATAACGGATGCAATTAAACTCAAACAAAACTAAAAAAAACACGATAAAACACCCACTGCCATATAGGCTAATAAATTTTATCTTGCCTCTCGCTCGCTCTTAATAGCCTATGGTCCCCAGTGGCTAGACTTGATGGGAAAATACCGCTGCAGATGTATTTTTTATCATTCGCCAGCTTTATAGAAAAGTCATCTAAATGAGGGTATTTTTAAATTAAAATTATTTATCTGTGTTGGCAAAATCTCATTACATGTAGTGTCTCACTTTTTGTGGCAATTGCAGGCGATGTTTGTATTTAGGTTCTGTATTATTTTCTGGATTGGAAGCTATTGAATCATAGAAAAACGTGACCAGAGGTCTGGCCTATTTCGGACAAAGTATCAGCATTGCCATACAACGTGCCAATGCTTCCAGCCTTATGGGCACTTTTCCTATTGACAGCGATGCGGACGAATTTTATATCCCTTTGATTATTTCCCACACCTTTTTATATACTTGTAAATATTATTATTTTAAGACTGTGAACTTTATTTTATTAGCTATTTAACTTATGTAAATAGAAAAAAAACTTATTCAATAGTAATAAATACCTAATTAGGCAGGAAATTTCGTCCGCATCGCTGTCAATAGAAAAAGTGCCCAAAAGGCTGGCAGCATTGCTACGTTGTATGGCAATGCTGATACGTTGTCCAAAATAGGCCAGCCCTCTGGTCCCGCTTTTCTATGAATTTTTAAAGAAACTATCTAACAAAAACCGAAATAGTCAACGCAAACCATTTCAAGACATCTAACTTTTGCCCGAGCTTAAACTATCGAAGCAGAGTTGGTTTTTCGAAATTTATTGCGGCTAAAGTATGCTTTTTATACCGAAACTAAGTTCTCAATACAAGTCGCTGAATTGGAAATCTTTAAATAGACTTCGACCCAAGTCGGCCGGGGCAAAGAAAATCTGCGCCGATGGGGTTCACGGATGGTTCTGACCTCAAGTGCGTATGCGGTACCTCCCCACAGACAATAGTCCACCTTCCATCCTCCGCCGCATGCCCTGTCACTGGTGTACTTGATGATCTTATAACTACGTTAGTGAGCGAAGTTCGCGCAGTCGAATTTTGGGCCAAACATGTTTGAACTTTTGTAAATTGACTGTTTTTAATAAAGAACTGTGTTTCGATCACATTCAGGTTCTTATTACAAGAACAGTCTCCATAGTTTAAACCATGTCTAAAGTAAAACCTTGTTTTGAAATGACCGCTTGGGGTTTGTAAATACGTACGTTTGCTTATATTTATACATTTCAGTTGAGAACATCATTACCAACTGTCTGGGATTTACAGTTAGAATATACATAAATTCTGAAGCTAGCGAGATTGCTACCCATTTATCAAACTACTGCCTAGAGAGGGTAGTTAGACTGTGCTATAACGCGTCACTAGCATACTGCTGACCACAATATTACATAAACAACATATAATTATACCGACAGGTGGACAGTTAAACTCTCTGACCAGACGAACTATAGGCTCCCGCAAATAAGCGTTGTTTGAAGATTATCAGTTCTTTTCTAGTTAATGAAAGGATGTTAGCATCTTCCAAAGCAGTGCGATTCTGTAACCCTCTCACCGTGAAAACTTAGGTGAAGTGAGCATAGAGTAAGCTGTCAGTGTTATCCCACCTGATACTAAGAATCATAATCGAGATTTTAATAATATTTTTATGCTAATTCTATTGATAATTTTATATAATTTCATAGCTAGTATTTTAGTTCTCAAAACATTACTTTTTTTTGGGTTTTAAAAGAAAAAGCAAAACAGAAAGTCAGTGAGAATCTCAATGCTGCTTTTTTTTTCTTTTTTTCCTAGTCTAGACTAGGAAAAAAACTACACTACTGTTACTGGACTAGTCCTTATACAACGTGTAACGTTAAATGCGCAAAACCTCAGACACCCCAACTGATTTTTAATTCAATTGACCTATTTCAAAGAGAAAATAAGTCATTAAAAAAATTCTAAAGGTTTTATGTGCTGTTTTAGTTTTACTGGCCATTTTGATCGTTTTTTGCGTCTGCGACGACGCTTTATCGAGGGAGGTGTCGTCACCGGGCCGCTGCGCCGCGCTTACATTGGCTTGCTTGACCTATTAATAAATAGACACGGCAACGTTTTTAACGAAGATTTTTTGAAAAATGTGACCTATAAGTATTAAAAAGTGGTTCAAATAATTCTGCTCGTTATTCTGATCAAACTATTTTCAGGTTTTGCGCATTAAACGTTACACGTTGTATAGCTTGAGGCGCAAGCGCGTCACGCACGAACAATAAATGTAATAAAATATTCACGTTTGAGACAGGTACTAGAGTGACGAAAATACGCATCGACATTGTTTGTTATTATGAGCGATTGTTGATCGAGTCTAGTTAAGACTGCGACGATGTTCAGCATTGTTATTAACCCAAATTTATTCAATTAGAAGAGAAAACCGAGTGTGTCAAGTCATCGAGTGCTAACGGTGTGCCTGGCTCACGGACCATAGAATTTAATACCACGTAGTTTATGTGGCGTGATCACTTCACCCGCTTCACGAAATATAGTGATAAGATCACGCCACACAGTCTTTACTAGACTCTATCTACAATCGTTCATAATAACAAACAATGTCGATGCGTATTTTCATCAATCTAGTAGCTGTGTTGAACGTTAATGTTTTATTTCAGTCAATCCCTAGCATCAGTGGTATGACACTGACAGCTCACTCCACGCAAGTTTTCACGGTGACATTTTTACAGAATCGACCGGAAGGTCTGATCGAGTCGAAAACTGGTATTCTGTTACTTCAATGATATTCAAATTTAGTAACCTTGAACAGATGCTGCAGAACTATTCGTTTTTAATTTGCCGTAGACTACGAAATCTACATTTTTGACACCTCTCTGTGATTTTTTTATTCAATTTCTATGTCTATAAAAGTTGTTAGAAATAATATGTTGCTAGGCAACCTGACAATATTTACGTGTTATTTAATGTTTGTAACATTGTAACAGTAGCATTAGACTAATGAGGCAGCCGCAATTTTATCATAACATTATGTCGCGTCAAAAAGACAAAACGTTACGACAAAATTTTCTCGCCTGACCAGACATAATCAGTTATTTACCCATCACGACACCCAAAGGAACAAGCCTATTTTGATAGACAAACATATTTAATGTCCAGAATTCCCGTTCCCTAATCACTATTAAATGAACTTTCCAACAAATTACTAATTATTATGATAACGAATAAAATTTACATACACGCGTATTTGTTTAAGTCGTGTTACGAATATTTCCCTATGTCATTAATTAGAATTTATTTTGTGTTGAAAACAGTGTTCGTTAGAAACGTTTTTGCGTTCAAAGTTAATGTTTGCTATAGTTAATTAGCTTTTGTCGTTGGGTGTAGGTACGGTGTTAACATGAAAATGTAAATAATTTGTTTATATACTATATGTTTTGAGTCTTTGGAAACATTACATAAGGTACTTACACCTTTGTATATATTTGTGTATATGAAGCCTGGTGATAGGGACCACCACGGGACACTGCTCGCTAAACAAACACTTCCATACAATAGGCATAACGGACAGTCCTCTGTGCAAGGCTTGCATGGAGGGTAAAAAAAAACCGTTGCGCATTTGCTCTTTGAATGCACAGTCGTCAACCAGTTAAGACAGAAACCCTCGGGGCACAGAGGTCTTAAACATAAGTCCTAACAAGAAACCGGATATTTGCCTTTCTTGTGTCTTTCTTTTTTGGTACAAATTCAAACTTGAAAATTTTTGGATGGGCGGCCAAAACCAGTTGGATCAGGAAACAATTTTGTTTTATTTTCAACCCTATTAGAGTTCACATGAGTTCATTAGTCCTAATAATTACCAGCTCGGTAATAAACAATCACTCAACTCTAGGAACCTACCTTAGAATTGCAAATCATTCAGCAAGTCTTTTATCAAAAGCCTCACTATTGTCATGGTACGTTGACATCTACTTACATACATAGCATATTAAAAACCTAGCATGTACCCAATTATCACCTCTATCCATTTAACAATAAAGCTTAGCTTCCTTGACATAAACGATCAATCTTTTATTTTATAGCAACAAAAAACCTGCAAATTCTAAGAAAATGTAAATCGGTGTGAGGTATGTACGAGCTGTTTTTTTTTTTTTGTAATTCTGTTCAACTTGACACCTGTCTGACTGGCTGTGGCTTTTATTTTAGGGTTCCGTGGTTTGTCGTATGAAACGCTGTGGGTAGAGCTCAACGTAGATTCTCTATTTTTCTATGAGTGCAATTCTAGATCACCAACACAAGTCACTAAGTTTTAATTTGTATTTTGTATACATTGTTTTTTTTTTTGCATGTGTAATAAAATAATAGTTGTACAAGATTTAAGCTATTTTAAAGGTAAACCGTGCCTGGAAAAGCACTTTACGCCGCTGGTTCTGGCTGCCATTCGTAGATATTTGATAGTCGTAACGGGTAGTTAGAAACTCTAAAGTCTGACAACCAGTCTTACCAAGGGGTATCGTGTTACTAAATAACTGAGCTTAAGTGGTCAGATAGGCCGTCACCCCTTGTAAAATGCTGGTATTAAGCTGCATTCGGTTAGACTGAAAGCTGTCCCCAACTTAGTTGAGAAAACAATTGATTGAGTTCGATTGAGTAAACATCTTTTTCTGTAGATTTTCTTCTTTATTGATATTAGGTATATGACTGCTGTTAAATTTTTTTTGTATGTATTATTATAATAACAGCTGTAGGTATAACATTTAGAATACAATAGAATACTTTTGATTATCTACATCATATAAAAACAGCGTTATAAGTAGAAATTTGACATAGGGTTTCTTTTCACCAAAAGCGATCTTGAAAAGTCCACCTTTGGATGGATTTGAAGGGAGAAAGGAGAGACAATATTGCAGGCGGTGTACAATTTAAATATAAAATGAATTAAATACTTACTTACATAAGGCATTAAGCATTTAAGCAATGGCAAATGCACACACGGCTACACATCAAGCTTTGTATTTCCAGTTTTAGCTGACCTCACATTGTATAGGTTTTTCGTACAATCAGAAGTCAGCTTATACTGGATGTGTATAGCTTAGTGAGTAGCCGTGCGTAAAGTTCGATCAAAGTCGCATTAAGCTTTCAAAAGGGTAGATTCGGATCAAAACCTTCACTCAATGCTTTTAAACAATAGCTCGGATTCCATTGTCGCCTTTGCATTTCGCTAAGTACATAAATATAAATTCTACTGAACCCGATACCTAATCTCAAATCAACCGTAGTATCCTTTTTCAATTATGTGACGAATCAAAAACCTGTTTAACAAATAAACCATTGTATCGCGTGTGTTTAATTTACGATTTTTGTACTTTCATGTTGGCAAAAGTATAAAATAAGATAAAAAATATACTGAGATCGATAGCCGTTGGTTTTTGTGGCAAACTTTATTTTTAACTTCGGTTAAAAGGACCAGATGCAAAATCGAGACGAATTTACGCGCATATTTGCTATCGGAATTAAATTTTTGAGTTTTATTATGGATTTATCTTTATTATTACAAATTTAATTTTATAGTGAAACTTAAGTACATTACACAAGATAACACTAAAATATACCATAATCAATATACAACGTGTAACGGAAAGGGGGTATCAACCCTGAAGGAGGTGAATGTGCTCATGAAACTCAACAACTTTCCCCAAAGAACATAGGTCGAAATATGAAAAAAAAATTTGGCCCTCCCATAGTAAATCAATCAGCTGGTAGTCAGTTTTGTAAGGGAGGGCCAAATTTTTTTTTCATATTTCGACCTATGTTCTTTGGGGAAAGTTGTTGAGTTTCATGAGCACATTCACCTCCTTCAGGGTTGATACCCCCCTTCCGTTACACCCTGTATATTATAAAAGAAAATGTACAATGTGCGTGCCGCTTAAACTCAGAAATGAATCCTGGTACGATCAAGGGAGTTATATGGTGTGGTAACCCTCTATCTTTTGTCCATGAAGAAGGTTCCCGTTTTTACCTGAAGGGCATGCTTTTGAAGATATAAGGGCTGGAATTTTCGCCCTCTAGAAATTTCTAGAACAGTCCAGAACATTCGAGAGTATTCTAGAGCATTCCACAACATTCCAGGATGTTCGGGAACATTCGAGAGTATTCGAGAGGGCATGTTCCTGAGCGAAGCCGGGTACCCCAGCTAGTATGTATAAATATGTATGTAAAAAATTCGGAGAAGCTTCTTGGGTATCAAAATTGGAACCGCTGTGGATGAGAAAAGTGCCCAAATGGCAGTGCTGATTATTTTGGGATAATCTATACTAATAATGCTGCTTATATCGACATTTTCAATATTATTGTTGCTAAATTGAAGAAAATTTTATTTAATTGCTTCTTCTAGCGTAAAAAGTATTTTTTCTGTTTTTTCTTTTAAATAGTCTACTTATTCAAAATTTTCTGTTTCATACGATTTATATACTACACGTGAAAACTTGTAACTGGCCATATTTTGTATAAACTATTACACACTGTATCTGTTTAGCTTTGAATTTTCCTAAAATCTCTACTTAATATTATAAAGCTGAAGAGTTTGTTTGTTTGTTTGATTGAACGCGCTAATCTCATGAAGTACTCGTTCGAATTGAAAAATTATTTTTGTCTTGAATAGTCCATTTATCGAGGAAGGCTATAGGCTATATAACATCACGCTACAACCAATAGGAGCGGAGCATCAATGAAAAATGTTGCAAAAGCGGGAAAAAATATTCTTTTTGAGAGCTTCCGTTGCGTGCGCTGCGTAAATGGTTAAAGTTACGCAAAAATCATGTATGACGGAATTTTTTCATATGTCTATCTTGTATGGTTGACTCGCGAAGTTCACTATACTTAATTCCACTCTTACTGATCATAGCGTGACGTTCCTAAAATAGCTTCTTACAGTAAGTATTAATGTACTAAGTAATAATCATAAGTAATGGAATATATTTTAATAGGTATTTTCCTGAAATTAACGCGGGTGAAACCGCGGGGCACTGCTAGTACATATAATAAAATAAAATAATAAAGCTGAAGATTTTGTTTGAACGCGCTAATCTCTGGAACTGCTAATCGGGTTTGAAAAATTATTTTTGTTTTTGACAGCCCGATTCTTCTACAGGCTATTTAACATCATGCACCTTTAGGAGCCGAGCAAAAAGAAAAAAAAAGAAAGATCGCAAAGAGAAAACGTAGTGACAGCGCGGGCCGGTGATACGATGTGACAGGGTAGGTCGGGGAACATTTCACGGGCAGAAGAGGTTATGTAAGATATTTACAAGTATTATGATCTACTATCTGCGCCGTGCGGTTTCACCCGCATAAGTCTCGATCCCGTAGGAATATCGGAATAGAAAAGGTTCTATGTGTTAATCCTGGTTATAAACTATCTCTGTGCCTTTCATCAAAATTGCTCCAGCCGTTTGAGCGTGAAGAAGTAACGAACCTACAAACACACACACACTCACAAACTTTCGCCTCTATACTCGTAATATTAGTGTTATAAAGAGACCAATAAAAGGTGTAGTTCTGATGAAATAAGTCGATCAATTGACTAAAAACAAGACGGATATACTCCTACGCAAAAATTCATATCAATTAGCTTACCTATCTTCTTAATTTGAACGTTATTCACGTTTGCCAAGCGGTTATGTCCAATACACGGAGAAAAATCTTATCTGTGCTGTCTCATAATCTGAGTGCATTTGAGTGGTAATGGAAAAATTACCATGTTAGCACAGTAAAAATTGTTATGCTGTATAGTACTCGTAAAATTTATTGGACAAATAGTGAATTTTTCCCAATCTCACTCAGAAAATTTTCTGTAGATGTCACTTACACTCACTTTATAGTGACGAGCACAGTCATTTTTTCTATTACCTTTACAACTATCATAACAGGATTAACCTAATGCGATGGTATGGTATTTATATATTAACTTGGAATGCATGCCTAAAAAATATTAATTTAACCAAAAAATAATAATGTGAAGAGTAAACTACCCACGACGATTTTAGATACCTTCCTGTGATTGACGTTATTTTGGAAGTTTTTAAATAAAGGTGTTAAACAAGGTCTAATTAAATTAGCTAACAAAACTTCACAGGCTTCACTTCAAGCGAAGTAGATCCCGTTGTCATCTGGTAGCTCCTTGAAATTATGAGTTTGGGAAATATTTTTTTTAAGATTCCGTACCCATGGGTAAAAAGAAACCCTATTAACCCTGCCTGATAGTTAGACAGTTGAAATTTTCACATATGATGTATTTCTGTTGCCGCTATAACAACAAATACTAAAAAACAGAATAAAATAAATATGTAAGGGGGCTCCCATATAACAGACATGAATTTTTCGCCGTTTTTATAGATAGGTAATGGTACGGAACCCTTCGTGCGCGAATCCGACTCGCGCTTGGCCGGTTCTTTTTTGTCATCTTCTTTTAGATACTCTATTTGACCCTGTATTTTCAAAAGTACAAAGTCTTCTCCTTCTAATAAAGCAAAGCGTAATATTATTAAAAAGGCCTAAAAGAAATTTATAGTTTTTTTTTTCACATTTTACCGAGCAAAAATAAAAACAAAAGAAAGGTGTGTAATACTCGCAAGTTGTTACAAAGTGCATCGTTAACAAGAGACGTTAATTTTATAAACTGCAGTGCAATAAAAGGTCTCTCAAAAAGTTTATCTGAATAATGATCAACCGACCACACACGGAGAGATAACGAAAGTAGTAAGTACAGTTGACCGCTCGTATTCTTTGTAACATAACATTTTAACTACGAAATTCGTTCTTATTACTACATTTAGTACATTCTTAACCGACTTCAAAAAAGGAGGAGGTTCTCAATTCGAGTGTATGTTTTATTTTAATTAATTGTAGGCTCCGCGTTCATTCGGCGGGTAACGAGACAACCGAAGAATACTCGAATACTCAAAGGAAACAATTTTATTAATATACTAAATACATAAATAGATCTAATAGATACAAAAAGAATTATTTGAATCGACATTTAGGTTATTTTTTTATAGTCGATACAAATATGCCGAAAAACGCCCGCGCACTAGGGGTAGCGGCGCAATAAAACGCCCCGTTGTCAAAGTATTAGGCTACGTTCAGATGACAAGCGCTCAACGCGCGTTTAGATAACGCGCGTTTACAACTACATACATTTTATTCAAACCGTACACATGCTTAGGCGCGTTTTAATAAAGCGCGCGTTGAACGCTGCGCTACCGCTCGGCTGTTGTACGCGCATGACGTTGCCGTTATGTGCAGTAGCTGGAGCCAATATTGTACTATTTTTTTATTTTAATTTTTGAGAGTTATTTAAAAAGTTGATTAAACTCAATTAAACTTTTCTGAATTATTATATTTCTGTTTTATTATGAAAACCAGAATACCTTTATACTGAAATAATGACACAGTTTACGAATTTACTTAAAAATTATGGAAATACCATGTATTAAATATATGGGTAATATTGACCCACCTCAACGTTTATGTACCCATTTCCTACCACAATGACGCCGGGTTAAAGCAGTAGCAGTCCGGTGTCTGAATTCGTGCCCGTTTGATGGCAATATATTCGCCCCCTATTACATAAGACTTTAACATAACTAAAGGCTAATTTCCGCAATTAAAAACGTTCAATATCTACCGACAATCAATCAACTCAGCCTATCGCAGTCCACTGCTGGACATAGGCTTCTCCCAGACTGCGCCACAACACCCTGTCCTCCGCCTTCCACATTCAGTCTACCCCAGCCACCTTCTCATGTAGGGGGGGTGGGGGGTGGGGGGGGGGTTTACCTCCAACATTATCGGAGCCTATGTCTGTCTGCTTTTCATCCTCATTTGTATCTTATGGGTGGGATTCCCATCTGTCATCTTGGTTCTATCTAACTTTGTCTATATTTTATTTCTTTATTTATTCATAATGGGGTGTTCCAAAAGAAGTGGGAGACGGTTTTTTATTGATTGACGTTTACATTTCAATACCTACATGTATCTAAGCCTGTTCCTTATTTATTTATTTATTTTACCATTTATGTACACACATATATAAACAGACAAGAAAAAACAGAACAGAAAAAGAGGTACAAAGGTGATGCTTATTTCTTAAGAAATCTCTTCCAGCATACCTGCTTCTTACAGTTTTATATTTATTACGTGTTCCACACTACGGTTGCCGATACGCGGCATCTATATCAATATCTGCCGTGCGATTCTGTAACAATCTCACCGTGAAAACTTGGGTCAAGTGAGCGTTGAGTGAGTCGTCAATAGTGTCAATCCCGAATATCAGCATGACTCACAGCTCACTCTAAGCTCACTTCACCTTAGTTATCACGGTGAGAAGTTTCCAGAATCGACCGGCTGGTTGCAATCTCACCTCAGCGACAATTGGGTAGTTGCATGATATTGAATACTATATATTCTAGTAGATAATATATCCACACATGTAATACAATATATTTGACGGCACGGTTGGCGCAGTGGTTAAGCGATTGACTGCTGCGCTGCGTGTCGCGGGTTCGATTCCCGCACGGAACAAATATTTGTATGACCTACATGTATTTGTTCCGAGTCTGGGTGTTTTTCTATCTATAATATGTATGTATTTACAAAAAAAAAAAAAAATTGTATATAAGTAGTTTATCAGCCATCTTGTTACCATAACACAAGCATTAGGTTGCTTAGCTTGGGACAAATGGTGCTGTGTGAAATGTCCAGGGATTTATTATTTATTATTATATATAATAATAGAATTCGAAATCAAATTTGAAATCGGTCGAAAAATAAAAAACTTATAACTTATAGAAACTTTTTGTCTATCTCTTTCTCGCAAAACGAACTTTTGCATGTAATTTATATGGCGATACTGAACTATGACGTCACAATTCAGTATTTCCCTCTCTGTCTAATTGAGAGTTTTGAACGCTCATATCTTTTCAATTTTTAAAAATATTAAAGAACTGTTTATACCAAGCTATTAGTGAGGTAAAAAAGCCTCAATTTAAATAATAAAAAAAAATAGTCAACTCGCGGATTAATGTCAAAAACCTGTAAAAAAAAATAGGGAAATAGGGAAAGTATAGACATAAGACAGTGAACGCTCTTAAAATTACGAGAATCGTTCCTCTGGAGAAATGTCAAATTTTCCCAATCAACTTTGAACCATATTTTTTAGCGGTAAAGTGTACAATCTATTACAGATTGCAGTAGCTTCATGTGCTGGCGTCTGTACAACTCTACCTAACACTTCGGTGAAACAAACAAGGCCTGAATCTTAAGTTATTTTATTTATGTCCTTCTTACGTCATAATTAAATTTATTTCTAAATCTCCACAGGAAACAAAATCTCCCACGAGAAAGGACCAGGAAACCCGTTCTCTTTTAACGGTAATAAGTATTGGTCCTTCGGTACACACATCGGCACATCAAGCTACATATTTCCAGTTTTAGCTGACCTCGCATTGTATAGGCTTTTCGTACAATGAGAAGTCAGCTTATACTGGAAATTTCAGTACGCGAAAACCAATGTTACTGTTTACTGATAATCCTGACTCATTCTGTGCACTTCGCATTCATTCAACGACTCAACGTATCCAAATGTTAATGAGATAAATATTTCGAAAATAAACTTGAGCTTCTGTAATGCATTTTGGCAATGTTTTAAGCAGCATTATACATAATTAATTAATGACTGAAATAACTTTTTATGAGACTAGCTGTCGCCCGCGGCTTCGCTCGCGGGGTATGTCAGTAAATAGTAACCTTTGTCCTTTTCCAGGGTACAAAGTATCCCCATACCAAACTCCATCAAAATTGATCTAGCCATTTCGGAGATAAGCCGTAACAAACTGACAGAGAGATTTTTCATATATATTTTTTTATAAATTATGCATTTAGTAAAAAGCTGTTATTTTGACATTACGAACATACACGTCAATTTTATTTATTTGTGTAGACGACTTAATTTTTCATAAAATAAAATAAAAGCTTAAGTTCAATAAAAACGCAATTATGAAAAGAATCATGCAGCATCTACTTATCTGACCGCACTACAAAAAATATACGACCAACCATTTTCTTTACATAAACACTTAAACAGATGGCTCCGCTAAACATTAACAACTATAAATTATTCTTCATCTCCTAACTACTGATTACAGTGGACATAATCATGATAACGTTTTTTGTAAACCCATTCCTTTGCCGCGCAACGCGTTGTAGGCATTAACTAAGCCGCCTGTGCGCATAAACTCCAAACCCGCTTTATGGTACTTCTGTCTTCCTTCTAGTCGTAAGTTTTAACGCACTACGAACAAAACTGGTAGCTAAATGACGGGTTGAGACATCGCAAAACATTGCAGCCTATAAACTACCAGAGAACATTTCAATAAACATTCAACCTAATCCTCATGCGCTAAAGTGCTATTTTGATCACAGCCATTCTGACGCTTGTGCCGTTTCAGAAATTGTATGCACGGTCGACGGCCACGCGAACGCTTCGGTATCATAAGAGCCGTTTTGGATTTTATTCCTTGGAAGTAAGTACCAATTTGGGGTGAAAGGAAAACTGTGTATACGACGTTCTATGTCAGGTTAATGTCGCCACGCGTAAAGTACTTGCGGGGACTCAACTGGTTTTTCTTTTTATGTACCTATTTTCTTTTTTTTTTCGCATTTTTTCGATGCGTCGCGTCGCATCAAACGTTGGGAATCTTTATTTTTATGCTATTGTTCAAAAATGGCAATATTTTATATTTGTGTTTGAATTTAAAATAAGAGGTTTCATGGTCTTTGGTAATATTTTTTACTTTGTGTCAAAATAAATAAAGAATCGTGACATTTACACATCTTTATGTTGTAATCGTATGAGACATTCTGGCGATGGCTTCATAAAAATGAACAACTTATGGTTTTTGTCACGTTGTATGATTGAATTTTAAAAGTTATTATTATTATTTTAGTTTTAAAAACATTTAAATACTTTAATCTATACAAGTAAATGAAACTGACCACGTAATGTGATTTTTGTTTAAAGTTAAGCGTGTATGTAAATAACATCACATTTAGTTGGTGCAACAGTTAAATAAATAAAAAACTAAAATATTTTCATTTTTTAATTTAAATCATCATCTGCCTAGCCTTTCCCAACTATGTTGAGGTCAGCTTCCAGTCTAACCGGATGCAGCTGAATACCAGTATTTTACATTGAGCGACTGCCTATCTGACCTCCAGAACCCAGTTACTGGGTAGTAAGATACTCCTTGGTAAGACTGGTTGTCAGACTTTCGGGCTACTCACGCGCCGTAACGACTGTCAAAGATGCACAAATGACAGCCGGGACCAACGGCTTAACGTGCTTTTGGAGGCATGGAGGGGTCTTGGTATGTGAAGATGGTCACCCATCCACATACCAACCGCGGCAAGCGTAGCTTAACCTGATCGATCGACCCATGCAGTTATTACTTAGCCACAAGCCCATCCAAATAACCTTTAAGTGGATAAAGGTTATTTAAATATTTGGTTTGATTTCAATATTTAAATAAAACGCGTAAAACAATATTGTATACCTATTTATTAAAATTTTCAAAACATTTTCTTCAACACAGCATGTAGTTTATACAGTTAATTTACTCTTACAAGAAAAAAATTAACTAAATAGCTCTATTTACGACCGTGACCCAACATCTCATTTAACCCCAACGATATAAATGGGCTATAAATGACTAATACTGACTTCAAATCCCCTGTATTTCTACTGCCGCCATAAAATAACTATATGGCGATCTTATTAACCTCAGTTGAAGTCTATGCAAGTCTATCTGGAACCACGTCAGTGGTAGCCAAGCAACGAGGCGTCACAAGTATGCAGCTAAACAAAATAAAGGTAACCGCATCCGGCCAGTGTAGAAGAAAATGTTGAGAAGTTTCAGAGTTATGGTTATTGAGATTATTTTTAAAAGACCAGCAGGGTGATTGCGTAACACACTATCAGTAGCAATGGGTTTCATTTTGACAGTTCAACAACATTCATTGCGTTATTTACGTTGTTGAGCACACACTTTATGTCGAACATTTGGAGCAATGGATTAGCAATATGCTTCAAAATGATTCAAATTGTGAGTAATAGTGTGTTACTCAAATAGGGTGCTGTTTGGCTGTTGCCTTAAAGTTTAAAAATATTTTGTACCCTGACTTTAGCCTCACTCCACCTTATTCGTGATGTTCTTCGGAAAGGTCAGGTACGTAAAACTCGTTACGTTAACTTTAACAAAACAAAGGGGACCCCCATAGAAAGAAGACGTGACTTTATGTGATTTAGTTTTACAAACAATGTAAGTAGCTATGTTACATGTAGGTACAAACAAATCTTTTACTGTTCAAGCAGTACGGTTATGGAATGACTTGCCCCTGTCGGTAAGGCGTGCTCAATCTTTGTCCACTTTTAAAATTATGATAAAAAAGCACTTCCTCTCTCCTTAAACAGCATCATTATATTTTCTTTACTACTGTTTCATGTCTATTGTTATATGTATATATTTATTTAGATTATGATAGATTTGTGTATGTATTCATAGTATCGTATAAATAGTACACCACAGACTACCTACAGTATTTGTCTCTCCTTCCCTTTTCAATCCATCCAAAGGTTGTCTTTAATATATCGCTCTTAGCGATAAGACCGCCCATTGTGTCACCCTTTGTAAAATTTCTCTATTTATGTCTGTAATTTATATGGTGTACATAATAAAGAGTATTCTATTCTATTCTATTCTAGGTACTGGTCCTTCAGACTTGGTCCTCTTACCCTTGAAGTAGTTCTTTTTGAAACCTTACATTTCCATAATATTATTCATGCAGATCGACTGTTCTACTCGCCTTTCTTTTTTTCTCACTCATCACAATCATCCTTCCGACCCTTGTGATGACAAAAGTATAGGATCTTTTAAAAAACATTACCACATGATATGCCTATTTCACATTCTATAAATAAATTTCAACGAGTATGTGTACGAAAATTTATTAAATTAGTTAGGATCGCGTGCGAAAAAAAATGTGCGGTGTTTGTCGCCCGATTCGATTATTTGATAATACTTTTTGATGTTAGTAAGCCATGAAATTCGATAAAAAAGCTACAACGTACGCAAATAACGTTATGGAATATTGTTTCAGATTGATGTTGTTATCATTATTTCTTTCAATTTACTGCATTTTTGGGGCAATTTCATTTTGTTAATGTGATGTGAAATAAACTCAAATCGATGTACATATTTATACAGACTGGTTTTACGCATAATTTGGTTTATTAAAAGACAAAATCTATTTTTTTAACCTAGTTACAAAATATAAAATGGCATAAAAGAGCGTTTCTCACGAGGTATGCACAAAAACAAAACGAATTTGGACAACCATAGGTACACCATGTTATGCTAACTTCACGTAAACACTACCTTATCTATTTACAATCACTTTTTGTCTCGATTCCGATCAAAAACAACACGCCAAAGATCACAGAGAAATTAAAGTCAACAAAAAAAAAATAATAGTTTCGGTGACCGTACGAAGAATGTAATAACAAAACCCTTCTGAACTAACACTTCTGTCCAAACCCTGTATACTGTACAGGCGCCGTTTGCGACAGGTGTATAGAGCGGATGTGTGACCGGTCGCAGTCTCGCAGCAGCCAGTTTGTGGTCGCCTGGTCGCCATCTCACTCTACCAGTATCTCTGCGACCACGTATCGGTTTTCTAATTTGATTATAAATTGTTTTGGTCTTTTGGTACGGTGTGTCTAGGAACTTTTTATATTTTAATTTTTATTGGTAAAGAAACCGATAAAAACAAGTAACGAAATAAATTAAGTCAAATACAAATTCATTTAAATGCTTGCAGTATTTTTTAAATCGTAGAAAAGATAAGAAATTCGTCTTATTCTCGGTTTCTATAAAAAAAACGAATAATTTTACTACGGTCCGTAAATTATAGGAATCGGCCATTGGAAGGTATTACATAGAAATGTTATTGTTGGACACAATAAATGGATTGAGTAGGCAATCATGATAATGTTCTTCTCAGAGTGATGGACTGGCTCTTAAACTAAGTAATATTCAGTTTGTCTCTCCATAAATCATATTAGACGAATATTCCAAAAACTTGTAAATTATTCAAAAAATGCCGATAAAACATGACTTATTTGCAGTTTAACATAAATAATTGCGTGTCGTAAAAACGTTGTTAATAATTATCCCTGTTATGTTAAAAGCCTATATTTTCCAGTTGGCAATCATTTGTGCTTAATAATATCCCGTAGTACACCTGGTTGCCACTGGCTTTTATGAAGAATTTCAAAATTATAAAAAAAATATATATAAATAAAATCATCATTATTTTGCCTTTATCTCAATTTACTTGAGATTAACGCAACATTTCTTTTTCTTCCATACTCTTTTATTATTCGTCATAAAATAATACAAATAAAATATCGGTTTCATATTTCAGTAAAACAACTTCCGATTTTTCCCCAAATCTTACGTTTCCGCCTTAAAAAGCCGTAAAACCAACTTTCAAAAATGTAAAGCTAATAAAATTAATTTTACTCAGTTTTCGGCTTTATTGCTTCCCAACAATACGTGGATACCCTCCTTTTTTCAACCGCAAAAAGACCTCGTAAATAATCTTTTATACTTTTTATGTTAGTATTATATATTTTATATGGGTTGTATATTTCCCGAAACGGTTTGCGGTAAATCATGTATATGGCCAGTAAAAGTCTCAGGTTTTCTTAAAACTATCTGCGACAGTATCGTAAAAAATGTGAGGTTTTTCGGTACCCTTTGTAAAATGGGAAATTAAGTTTTTATCTTACAGGTTGTACGGCAGTTGGTTTGAGATATTGACGAGCTATCTATATACAACGTGTAACGTTAAATGCGCAAAACTTCAGACACAAATAAGTCATTAAAATTTTTTTAAAGGTTTTATGTGCTGTTTTAGTTTTACTGGCCATTCTGATCGTTTCTTGCGTCTGCAACGACGCTTTATCGAGGGAGGAATCGTCACCGGGCCGCTGCGCCGTGCTGACATTGGCTTGCTTGACCTATTAATAAATAGACATGGCAACGTTTTTTAATGAAGATTTTTTGAAAAATGTGACCTATATTAAAAAGTGGTTCAATTAATTCTGCTCGTTATTCTGATCAAACTATTTTCAGGTTTTGCGCATTTAACGTTACACGTAGTGTAATTTCGTAGAAAATTGTAGATAGGAAAAATAATTAATGTCGGAAACGCAAACAGTGCGAAAAGAGCAAAGCAATTTCTCGTGGGCTATATAGATTGGATTTCCAAATTAATGTGTTAAAATAAATTATCGAATCGGTTAGAAATCGATTGGGAGCAGTGGTGGTCCAGTGGTATCGGCACGGACTTACAAGTTGGGTCTTGAGTTCGAATTCAGACAGGCACTGTAGTTTGTGTATTTCATTTCATTACCACTGCTCTCAAAACGGTGGAGGAAAACATCGTGAGGAAACCGGCATGCCTTAGAACCAAAAAATCGAAGACATGTTATATCCACCAACCAACCCGCCCGGGTTCGCGTGGATTATGGCCCACTCCGTCTGACTGAGAGGAGGCCTGTGTCCTAGCAGAGGGAACGTTATACGCTGATTATGCTACATTGTCAAAAAACGACAAATTCCATATGATCCGTCAACTATTACAAGAATAGTAGTCACAGAAAATCAAACGATTGCCGACTATTTGTAAACAATTTATAAAAATTTGTTAAACGATTTTGAACCTTTTATGTAACTTAGGACTTGAGTCAGTCTATGAGACTACCTATAAGTGCACATTCACACTAAGGCCCCTTTCCCACTTCAAGATCCCGTTTTTTGCAGGTACGGTTTTTTGTAGGATCCCGTTATTAGTGTACGTGCTTAAATATACATATTCACACAAGCATCCTATTTGCAGTATCCGGAAAACAAGATGCTTGTGTGAATATGTATATTTAAACACGTACACCACTAAACAGGATCCTGCAAAAAACCGTACCTGCGAGAAACGGGATCTTGCCGTAGGAAAGAGGCCTAAGACATATCATTATTTGAATGTAAAAACAAGTGAACGATCTATAAATAGGTACGTAGTACTGCCGTTCGATTCTGTAAAAATCTCACCGTGAAATCATAAGTGAAGTGAGCTTTAAGTGAGCAGTGTCAATAGCGTTAATCCCTAATGACAGCTCACTTCCCGCTCATTTCACCTAAGTTCTCACGGTAAGATTTTTACAGAATAGCACTGCTGTTTTTGTATTTCATTTAACATCACTAATCACCAGCGCAAATCTCTCTATTGCTGATAATGGCGTGCTTTAAGTCTGCGTTTGATAAAATCTATTTTCTGTCTTTCTTTCTTTCTCTATTAGAATGATAGAGACCTTTTATGTGCACGCATAAGCTGTTAAGAATTAAAATTACAAAGTGAAATGGAGTGCAATAAATCTTGAATTTACTGACTTTTAGTCTTCACTTTTGCATCTGTCTGTATGTAATAAAATTTACATTTTCCAACAATAAAATGTGACTGAATCATTCATGGACAGATTCGAGACGTCAACATAGATATTTGTGGTTATTTCATTCATAAATGTTTTACAAAAAATTGTAGAAAAAAATGATTGTGAACGAGTTGAATATTATAAAGAAACATAATTGAATATGTTATAAAGAGGATAGGTCAATCAAATTAAATACCATAAATCAATTTAACAAAGATGAAGAAAAAGAAAGAAATTATGTCTTTATTTTGTGACATTTAGAAAAACTTTAAAGATTATTTTGCGTTGAAGAAGAGAATTTAGTATAAGATGATAGAGCACGACCAAGGAAACGATGGATGCATTGCGGGAAAGAAGAATGGCTAGACAGAGGATGAATACTGCGATCAGCTTAGATAAACACCTGCCACGTTGGTTGACCTTTAACAAATCGATAGAGGATGGGGAGTAATGGAAGGCAGGAAGATAATCAAGTTCTTCTTACTGAACGACATACAGCTGTGCTACACTAGAGACGTATTTGCACCATTTTTTCATCCCAGCGAAAGCACTAGGAAGTGGTGAAGGGTGAGCGTTTTGAGGGATTGTCCCATGTAATTTTGGCGTTCAAAAAGTGCAAATTCTCAGCCTAGTTAGAATAAATGACGTTTGATTTTTGATAAAAAGGTAGAATTGGTTCGGGTTTTTTGTGGCAGTTTTTCTTTGTATGTACTCTTCAACAAAGAGCTCTATTTCATCAATTTTTCTGTTTGTCTTTTTAATGTAACCTACTGCACATTTTAATAAGAACACGATCTTTCCCAAAGCACAATGAATAAAAGCCTCTGTAACACGCCGGAAAAACTATATACCCCAAAGAAAAACTGCCAGATTGCACGTCTCTCGTTTTACTTGAGTATCAGTAAAAAACTCATTTACCCGCTTGTCTATTTCGACAGTCATTTGCAGAAAGTGTGAAGCCTATTGTGTATCTACCAAGTCGTATTTATGTGCAAAAAGTAATTATGTAGATACTATTATTATAATACCAACCTCGTTACGTGGATTTCTAATTTTTTAACTTCACCGTTACTTTTTAAATGTTGGTTGACAAAAACGTTGATAGGCGAACGGGCTTTGTCAATTATGGTGCAGGATGTAATTATGTTGATAGTAAAAAGTTAGTTGATTCTTAGAATAAAATTGCTGTGTGTATATTTGGCAAATTGTTTTGAGGATACCGTTCGCAAACTGCCATGATCGTCTCAGATGTAAAAAAGAAAAGTAAAAGCATTATAATTTGGGGCTTGTGGCTAATTGTAAGTAATAACAAGCGCACGGGTCGATCGATCAGGTTAAGCTACACTTGCCACAGTTAGTCCGTGGATGGATGACCATCTTTATATACAAAGAGACCATCGTGGCTCGGAAAGCACGGCAAGCCGTTGATCCCGGCTGTCACTCGTAGATCTTTGACTGTCGTTACGGGCAGTTAGAAAGTCTGACAACCAGTTTTACTAAAGGGTATCGTATTACCCAGTAACTGGGTTGTGGATGTCAGATAGGCAGTCGCTCCATGATGTAAAATACCGGTATTCAGCTTTATACGAATAGACTAGAAGCCGACCAAATAAAAAAGCCAAAAAAAAGGAAATGGCTAGACAGATGATGACGAGTTTGCACGACTATGTCCCTTACACCTAGTATATCTAAGTATCGCTATTAACTGCAGTTTCAATTGTAAGGAACATACCACTTCAACGCATACTTGACAAATTCAAAAATAAGCTCCGCAAGCATTTTTAACCAATGACTAAGCCCATATCTTATGCAAATCTTAAACCTGCGCAAAACATATTACACAAAATTAAACTTTTAGCTTAGTATTATAATTTTAGGACATTAATTCAATGATATATTGTTTTTAAAAGATAATATGACTATATTGACAATAAATCAATTTCGCCCACGATGTGGTTTTATGGGGTCAGATAATATTGTAAAATGCAGATTATTATGGATGTTGTTACAAACATTCTTAGTTTAATACCATAGATAAAAAATATGTAGAAGATTTTTTTTTTTATGGGTACGTCGTTGCTAAATAAACTAATAATACTTTTTCCATTTCGTTTATTTTATTTGTATACGTTTACATAATTTCCTGGAAAGCATAAATAACTGCATAACAATTATATAACCTTGGGAAGGGCGGAGAATCCTAACACAAGCAAACTATTATGCTTAAAAGGATTCTCCCCATTGTAACTAGAATAAGTTATTTTAAGTTGATGCAATAAACTTTTTTTTTTTTTTTTTTTTTTTTTTTTTTTTTTTTTTTTTTTTAAATAATAACAGTCTCACGGCTCGATCGAGGGTTAACTTATGTTACGTATTTTGCATGGAGCGACTGCCTATCTGATGTTCATCATTTGCCTAGCCTTTTCCCAACTAAGTGGAGGTCAGCTTCCAGTCCAACCGGATGCAGCAGAATACCAGTAGTAGTATTTTACATGTACAGTTTTACAGTAGTATTTTACATGGAGCGACTGCCTATCTGACCTCCACAAACCAATTACTGGGTATTAAGGTACCCCTTGGTAGGACAGGTTTTCAGTCTTTCGGGCTTCTGACGACCGGTAACAACTGTCAAAGATCCACTGAATGACAGCCGAGACCAACGGCATAACGTGCTTTCCGATGCACGGAGGTGTCTTGGTATGTAAAGACGGTCACCCAGTCACGGACCAACCGCGGCAAGCGTAGCTTACCTTGCTCGATCGACCTGTGTGGCTATTATTACTTAGCCACAAGCCCCTCTGACTGCCAATCTGATGTTATAAGGAGTTAATTGGGTTACTTTTATTTTAGAAAAAGATTTAAGGTTCCGCGCAAAAAAAAAATTAAAATTAATGAAATCCAATTTGTTTTCCAACATGCAAGCGAATGAATTCGCGGGCGCAGCTAGTCATACCCATAATTAAAATTAATGGTGAAAAATAATGCTCTTGTCAAGAAAACTGTCATCAACAATCCACCCAGTAAATGCGGTGATTATGAAAACATCTCTGGTAACTATTCTATGGAATTATTAATAAAAATATCCATGGGCAACAATAGATCTTTACGAATTGTCACAATCTTATGTTTATCGAGAGAAATACGCGATTTTCCCAGAGCCAATTTACACCTCAGTCAAGCAATTTACATTTATTTCTTACCCATAATGCCTATTGACTATAATTTCCCATGCTTTCAATCACAAGAAAAATTGTAGAATAAAATCAAACGACCGATCTGTTTTATTTAATTCTGAACAACCACCACTGACCAGCTATTGGAGCAAACCAATTCGTGACCAACATTTGCGGTGACCAGTCTAATTATGATTACCTAATAAGGTATGGAGTACTTGCATCAAATACCTTATAATAAGGTCCATAATAGAAAGTACAAAACTAGGTGCTAGAAAGTATAATCACTTCGTTTTATGGGGCATCTATGTGGTTATCGGAAGTGCATTCAAAATTAGCCTACATAGTACAGGTTCTATAGGAAATCAATTTACTTGCTCATTACCTTGCTACCTGCCCGGGTAAAAATTATTTTCGGTGTGATTTCGGCCTAATTTCGGCGTGTTTTTGGAGTGTGTCGGAGTATTTTCGGCGTATTTTCGGCGTGTGTCTGCGTGTTTTCGGCCTGTTTTCTGCGTGTCTGCGTGTGTCAGCGTGTTTTCGGTGTTTTGTTCACTACCTGGGCCTGTTTTCGCGGCCCGTATTTTTTACCAGAGTAATCTGCAGAGCTATTTGTTGACAGGCAAATATGAAACAGGTCAGTGGTGGCCCATTGGTAACGGCCGTGACTTCAAATTCAGACCCAGACAGGCCCTGGTAAAAAATACGGGCCAAAAATATGCCGAAAACAGGCCAAGGTAGTGAACAAAACGGCGAAAACACGCCGACACGCCGAAAACAAGCCGAAAATACGCCGACAACACTCCAAAAACACGCCGAAATGATGCCGAAATCACACTGAAAATCCTTTTTTACCCGGGGGCGCTTTACTTTTTTTAAGTCATTTCAATGCCACTCTCAAAACGGTGAAGGAAAACATCGAAACTGGCATATCCTAGCCTCCTGAGTCCCTGAGGTCATTATAACGGACAAATCATCGTAAATCATAAAGCCCTGTATAAGTCCTGATATACATTTATAATAACCGGACGTACTTCCTAACATAATATTAGTTTTTCGTATAAAATCGGCGCTGCTACACCTGATATAGTCAACTAATGAGAATTCAAATGTTGTTTAATCTCTGGACTTAGGGCCCATTTTGTCCGTTATTAAGGACAACCGGTCTTTCCGACATCTTGACGTATAAATACTGCGGAGTCAGGGGGTCAGAATGAAAAATTGGAAAACATGTGACATTTACCAACCAGCACTGAGCCCTGTGTCCCAGCGCATTATAGGCCGATTATGCTATACAACATGTATCAGAAAGAACACAGAACAAAGAACTTTCTAAAACGGTCAAGGAAAACATCGTGAGGAAACTGACATGTCCTAGAACTTAGAAAGACAAGTGACCTTTACCAACCCGCACTGGGCCCGCGTGGTGGATTATGGCCCACTCCCTCTCAGCGAGAGGACGCCTGTGTCTCAGCAGTGGGGAGGGATAAAACCTGTAGTGTTTTTTTGAAAAAATCTCGCCGTGATAACATAAATGAAGAGAGCTTGAAGTGCATCTAGCAATAATAATAATAATAATTAATAAATTTATTTGTTACTAGGACTCACTGTGTTAGTAAACTTAAAAACTGTGTTAGTTGCAATGACAATGACAATCAATGACAATGACAGCTCACTTCAAGGTTCCTTCACCTACATCACGGTAAGATTTTTACAGAATCTTACGGCTGATTTCCCTATAGAAATCTGGAAAAATATTCTCGAGATTCGGACGAACAGATTGTTTGATTAAGACATTGGGGAAAATAAAAAAATAATCTCAGCTCCTTATTTTTGTTAAAATTGTCTGTGTAGTGGGTAAAGTTGCTGCCCTGTGATTCTTTTTCTTCTTTTTTATACAACGTGTAACGTTAAATGCGCAAAACCTGAAAATAGTTTGATCAGAATAACGAGCAGAATTAATTGAACCACTTTTTAATATAGGTCACTTTTTCAAAAAATCTTCATTAAATATGTTGCCGTGTCTATATTTTATTAATAGGTCAAGCAAGCCAATGTCAGCGCGGCGCAGCGGCCCGGTGACGACTCCTCCCTCGTTAAAGCGTCGTCGCAGACGCAAGAAACGATCAGAATGGCCAGTAAAACTAAAACAGCACATAAAACCTTTACAATTTTTTTAATGACTCAATTTCTCTCTGAAATAGGTCAATTGAATTAAAAATCAGTTGGGGTGTCTGAGGTTTTGCGCATTTAACGTTACACGTTGTGTATGTACAAGTATATTATTTTATGTCTGTTAGCTTATATATTATGTAAATATTATAATATTTTCTTGTAAATTTTGATGTTCAAAAGTACCTTTTATGTGTCTATTTGAAATAAATGATTTCACTTTGATTTTAATGATGCAAAAGCTTTTGATGTTAAAATGTAAAGTGTTTACTTATTGGTTATTGTTAACTGCTTATTTTTCATTTAGTAAAACGAATTCTTGCTGATAATTTTAGGCCCACGCGGTGCGACTTATTTTTATTTAATTTTTTTTATCTATGTTTATTGTTTTTAAAGTTTACCTACCCAATGCGAGTTGCAGAAATATGTACAGTATAGGTACACGATCACTATATAATATTACTTTTGTGAATAACAAAATAATTTTAAAACATTCTTACACATCAAATCTTTGTACCCCACCTACCTGCATTTTTTAACCCAACAATTAAAGATCAAAATCTCACATCTACAGACCCAAATTATATACTTAATAAAATAATAAAAAGAAGAAACGATCAACGTTTTGCAAGAGCACAATCTTTTTCACCGTCTGACCCGAAAGCTATGAGGCAGCGTCTAAAGTGAGAACCATAAGCGAGTACGAAAGTGGGGCGCGAAATTTCAAACTACGGGGTCTCCTCTCTAAGTCCGTCAACAAAGATACGGGCTTGTACGAAATTAGTTGATCATTAAAACAAGCGTCAAATTTAATTTTTCGGACGGGCAAAAACACTTCTGGCGTAGGTCGGGACAATTGTCAAATCGGGCGCCATACCGTCCAATCACAGTTATTTAACAGTAACCTTAATGTAACGAGGATAAAGATTACAATAATTTTGACTTGAATTTTGTCACTAACCCAACAGCAACCTTATTTGAATGAGAGTACAGATCACTATGATTTGGACAGTGATGCAAAATCAACGGACTCTAGTAAGGCAGTAAATCAATTATTGATTATGCTTAATGAGGAATAATAAAGCTCGATACTGTCTTGTCTGTGCCGACATCTGATGTTTGAAATTTGGCCGCTACCGGGCCCGCTGTCGCGCTATTCACCGCGCATTCTCTCTGGACGAGGCCATGGGATGTCGTGGGCGGACCAGACCAACGCGCGATCTCTAACGGTCTCCGAAATCCGTAAGCAAACGACATACGAATACCGAATGGTGGTATTGTATTTGGTAGGTTATGTTTGAATATGATTGTAGTTGGTTTTGTCTGGCTGGGATAGTTGATCAAGGTGAACTTTTTATTTTCTTTAGAGAGTAAAAAAGGCAGACCATTTATGTGACCTGCACCCTAATTGCGTAACACACTATTACTTTCAATTTGAATAATTTTGAAGCATATTGCTAATCCATTGCTCCATATGTTCGATAAAAGTGTCTGCTCAACAACTTAAATAACGCAGTGAATGTTGTTGAACTGTCAAAATGAAACCCTGCAAACCCCCAAATTGCTACTGATAGTGTGTTACGCAATTACCCTGCTGTATACATTTTTAAAGGGAGCGTTGGGCTCTCTTGGGTATAATTTGTAGAATTTGAAGTAAACCATCCCAATCAAGTGGCCAATCAGATGTGTGCTTTCATCGCGCCATACTTGGCCAAAACATCCAAATACATCCATCATCCTAAAGATAATTCAGCTCCAGCTAAGTGCTGGGCCAGAAGTGTTTACGTCCGTAAAAGCCAATTCAGATAATGATATATTTACGGATGAGTGGAAGACGATATTTTCGATATTATTAGGCTAAGTAGCATCCGTATGGTATTCCGGGCTTTAGTTAATGTAAAGGAATTACTTCTGTTTGGATTAAAATAGTTAGTAAATAAACAAATAATAATTCAGCATACAATTTTCCCACCGTTAAGACAAATTATGACTTTTTTGTTCTAGGATATGTGCCGAAAAAACGAGGACATGTGACATGTATCAACCCGCACTGGGCACGCGTGGAGGATTACGGCCCACTCTCTCACAGAGAGAAGGCACGTGTCCTAGCAGTGAGAATGATAAAGGTTTTTAAGTATACTAAATCAGTGAAGAAGGGAGGAGACTTACACTGAGTTTTCTACCCTGAGGCGAAAACTTTCAGACCTTGACAATGAAAAACTGTGAGAGGATTCCACTGGTGCCAGTAACAGGAGTGTAACTGCAAAAAAAAAGGAATTTTCTAATAAAGCTTGCAAAGCATTGATCGAATTTGGGCTAATTTCAGTCCCTGTTGCAAAAAATAAATATATTTTTATTTTATTCTTATTAAACAAAATAGTTTGGCAAAAGTCATCTAAAACCACTCCAAATTTTAAGTTGTAGTCACTAGTAGTTCTTGAAATATCCAGCTGTGACAGACGGACAGACAGACTGAGTGTCACTACAAGGTTTCCTTTTTACAATTTTGTTACGGAACCTTAAGAAGTATTTATTGGGACTCGCACAGGAGTATCGTAAACTTAACACACTCATAGAAAGATAAAATATAAAACAAAAGTAAAATGAAAATAAAAGCAGAAAAAGAGAAAAAAAGAAAAAAAGAGGAACGGGAGAAGATATTAAAGTGTACCTACTGTCTGCCCACCCCTTCAGGGGCTTCAGGTCATGTGGACATGATGTGTAGAAGTCCAAATTCTCTCAAAACGTTCTCCTTCATTCAGTGGAGGTCTTAGGGTGCGTCCACATCTGGCGAATGCGCCGCGAATGCGCAGCCGTCAAGCCGTTCGTGAGCCGCCCGCGAGCTGCGCGCGTGCATGTTATGTTCGCGCACTGCTCTTGCGCCGTTCACGCGCCGTGCGCGAGCGGCGCAAGTGTCGCGCGTGCGCTATCGCTCCTCCCCGCACTGAGGCTAGGCAAACGAAAATATAAGCACGTGAGCTGGACGCGCGCGATTCTTGCGCGCGTCCAATGCCGGCTCACGTAAAATGCGCCCGCGCAGCTCCCGGGCGGCTCGCGAACGGCTCGACAGCTGCGCAATCGCGGCGCATTCGCCAGATGTGGACGCACCCTTAGAGATAAATTTAGAAAGCACTGTGTGTTTTGAAAAAAAAATCTAGAAACCAAATAAAACCCTACAAACTAACAAAGTGGATTTCGCAAATATTTTTTGCAAGTCCCACAAACGGTTCTGACATAAAGTATACAAAGAAACACCGCTAAAATATGTGAGTAGGCAGCCTATTACCCACAAGTGATTCGAAGAATTCGCGTGGGTTGCACGTCGCCTAAGTAGTAAAATGCATGAGCAATTTCCTATCTAAACACCACACCTTCAATTTCTTTAGAAAATATGTGGTATTTTATTACTTTATTTGATGGGTGAGAGTGGTGAACGGTGTGAACTGCCGTGCGATTCTGTAACCATCTCACCGTGAAAGCTTGGGTGAAGTGAGCGTGGAGTGAGCTGTCATTCGCTAGAGATTAACACTATTAAGTGCTCACTTCACTTATGATTTCTCGGTGAGATTTTTACAGAATCGACCGGCAGGTATTTGTCTAGCAGTGGACTACTGAAAGAAAGAAAGAAAGAAAAGAAAGAAGATGCGTTTATTGGCATTACATCAAAATAAATACACATTAAAACTATAAAACAGAAAACAAAGACTATAATGCCAAAAGGGCCTCAGCTCAGCATAATGTCAGATGACAACACAGTGTGTATCACCTGACGCTGATTTTCAGCTGCAACCCACAAGTGCCATACGCTGCAATAACAAACACATAGGTGTGTCCGTTATAATACATTTAGAGAATAAATTAAATATGATAATATACAATGTGTAACTTAAATAACGCACAACCTCTTAAGGGGTCATTGTACTCATCATTATGAACAAATTTTACTATGAGACCAAACCTGAAATCGCGAAAAAAAAATCAGCTGTTCCCTACATTTTGACGAGTTATGCGAACATAAATGTAGGGAAAAGCTGATTTTTTTTTCGCGATTTCAGGGTTGGTCCCATAGTAAAAGTTGTTCATAATGATGAGTACAATGACCCCTTAAGAGGTTGTGCGTTATTTAAGTTACACCTTGTAGAAAAGCTCATACAATATCAAATAAAATGTTGTGACATACATCTGTGTCTGTGTGTATGATTAGCCGTGCGATTCTGTAACCATCTCACCGTGAAAACTTGGGTGAAGTAAGCGTGGAGTGAGTCGCTAATTGACACTATTAGCATATTTATTTTCGCTGGCATACAAACTGAGTAGGTATCTATGGCTATTCATAGTCTGCACACGAAAATTTAATCAAATATTATATCCAATAGTTTAGTCACTACAGCAAGTCGAAGTTTGGAAAAACCCATAGTTGGTCCATCACCACTATTCAGTTTGTTTGAAAAAATCAGTTTTTTTATTTTTTATTTCGATGTTAGGGTTTATTTGATAGTTCTAAAAGATTCTAATGCATCATTATCGCCAGTGTTCATTTACTGCCGTATTGATGTCTCTACATTGTATAAGTAGGGCAATTCCAATAAAATACACGTAAGCAAGTCAGAAGTATTTCCATTACTATGTATTTCTCTATAAAAGCTTAGTATCAAAAACAAAATATCAATTTTCCGTGAGAATTCGAAACAAAGGAACGACGAAACTCTTACAATTTGATTTACAACTTTAACTCGCCACAAGAAAGTTGGAAATCGTTCGCTTATTAAATTTCAAATGTCTGCATATTCATTTGAAACTTTAGCTTCTTGTAAATAAATACTAAATTCGTTTAAGCTCTTGCTAAGTGGTTCTTACGTGACTGATAAGCCTTGTATCGGGTTCCAAAGACGATAATAAAGTCTAATTTCTGATAAGGCTATAGGCTATAAGGGAGCTAAATGTTTATGGTCTACCTACATAACACAATAGATGATAAAAGGCGTTAATATTATATTACGTCGATTATGTGTTGAAATGATTTATGATAGAAACGGTAAGTTATATCGACTATGGAAACTCGTTCAGAGGTAAACTCACGATTAGTCTATAATGTTCCCATTGCTGGGACAAAGGCCTCCTGTCTCAAAGAGACAGTGGGCCATAATTCACCACGCGGGCCAGGTCCCGTTGGTAGATGTCACTACGTCTTTGAATTTTTAGGTCTAGGAGATTTCCCGTTCACCGTTTTGAGAGCAGCGGTGATGCAGATATATCTCCAACAGCGTGCTGATGATGATAGCCGACAGGCACGACTGTCCATACATCAGACGCTGCAGTGACTTGCACGTCACCTACACTGCCGTACTAAACGCAAAAGCGGTATCTCAGGAAAGGCTAGTTTTGCGAAAATTGAAGTTTTGCTCTTATTCTCTTGGTGCTTTGAGGTAAAACTGTGATAGGGAAAACTTTTTTAAGGGTTTTTATATGTTTTAAATACGATACCGCTATTTGGCTTAGCTCGTTGGATGCGTATTTCTTTAAGCTATCCGATGCACTAAAAATAAAAGTCACGATTTTTTTTTTGAGATACCGCTTTTGAGGTTAGCACGGCAGTAAACAGTCGTCGGCTGTAAAATATAAATGTTTTGTGTGGTTATTGTTTTGTGTTGTACCTATTATAATGTAATGTATTCAGTTTTTTGCTAATGAGCCTTTGTTACTTGATGAATAAATGAATTATTATTATTATTATATACATGCTATTTGATTAAGGGCTGATTTTCCAATTGACAGATAGTTTTTATTCGTCGAATAAAATTGACGTCTGACAGTTTTTATACGGAAGAACTGTCAAAAATTTAAAATTATTCCTCGGATAAAATTATCTGGCGTTGGAAAAATCAGCCCTAAATTACTTTGCAGTTTTATTTGATAAATTGATTAAGTCTGCGTCTAGAAGTTAAAGTCAAAGATAAAAATGTCTCCACTCAATTACAATAATTGAGTGGAGACATTTTATTATGCAGTTCTATTAATTTTTAAATTGACTTCAAGGGTCTTAAGAATTCATCTCAGCAATCACAGAGTTATAGCATTAATTGAAGTTAATTTAGAAAAATATATGTCACTCGATTTCAAAGAAATGAGCATTCTGAGATAGCACTTATGTTTTAATCGAAAAACCGCGACTGATAAAGACATCTATGTTATTCGAATCTGTCTTAAAACATCACTAGTAAATCCCTAAAACACATTAAAAAGCTCAAAAACACCGAAATACAGATAAAATCAATTCGCTACCCTACACTTCAAAAACTTTCCTTTAAACCCAAACTTGCGCAAAAAACTACGAACTTAACACTCACACAAAAGGGCGAACCATTAAAAACAAAGTTTTAACAAAAAATATCTGATACCAGTAACTGATCTTGATCGTCTAAAAGCAACCTGTGAAAGGACCTGACAATACACGGTATAATACTATTGGAAACTCATTTGATTATCACTTTAGTTCAACCATTATCACTCGATTCTCGATTAGGTATGTGAAACGACGCATGAATGAATTATGTCTTTTAATAATGTCTCTCTGCCTACGCAATTTGAAATTGTTAAGATCTGTGTACACACGGCAACACATCAAGCTATATATTACCAGTTTTAGCTGACCTCACATTGTATAGGTTTTTTGTACCATCAGAATTCAGCTTATACTGGTTATGTATAGTTTGATGTGTACCCATGCGTATAATGTCAAACCAGAAACGACGAAAATAATTTATTTTCTAATTGTATTTATAAAATGGTTGACGTCTATGTCAGAGATCACTAAGCTTATTTTATTTTAAGAATAAAAGTGACAAAGTACGAAAAATTACGCAAAGAAATCAATCATCATTCGTAACACAATCAAAGACGGAAATGAAACGGAATCAAGCTAGAATAACACACAATAACTCATCTAATCTCCCGCAACAAAAAGGCAATTGTTTATTCTTGCACTGAAATAACTAATGGTAATACACATTTTGTTTTACTTATTCATCTTAATAATTTTATTTTGTAATTGTTTATGGCTATACGCAATTCATATAAATATATACTTGTATGTTAATAATTTAGTATCATCTATGATTTAATCTAAATAAAGTGACAAAAAGTTGGTAAAAAAAACTACACATTTAAAACTTAACAATAATTTAAGTGTCGAGTGATAACTAATCGACCGTCACCCAGTAACCCAACTCGAAACCTTAGTAACCCTCCTTCTAATAAACAGGGAGCGAGTTTTTGTGCCCTGGGATAATTGACCAACAGGTGTGTCCGAACTTTGTTTATTTTTATTTTAAGTCGACTGGTTTCGAGAACAGACTCGATCAAATGTAACACAGCGATAGAGGGTTTCGGTCAAGTGCCGTTTTGTGGCATCACTTGCCCTGTGGCTTCGTCAATGTTTATTTTTGTTTTATTTAAAAAGCACATACTTTTTATTATAGTATATGTAGGTATTATTTATAAGATATAACAATTATAATACGTGGAATCACACATTTTCCTACACTAACCTAATCGCTTTCCGGGATTGTTTGTTATGCCAAGCAATCAGTGCTGTACCTACTACCTAACATATTTTTGTAAAAATCTAACTCCTTACAAACTAGTATATTGATGTCTTTGGTTTCCGGAATCTGTAAAGAATTTCGCCATAAGAAATTGTAGCTTCCATTAAAATGGGGATACCGAAAAGGGAATTATGTATAGCAAAATGGTATAATGGGCAAGATACGTAGTATTACCAATCAATCTGCCTAGCATTTTTCCTAATATGTTGGGGTCGGCTTCCAGTCTAACCGGATGCAGATGAATACCAGTATTTTACATGGAGCGACTGCCTATCTGGCCTCCACAACTCAGAGACCCTCAGAGTGGTTGTCAGACTTTCGGGCTACTGACTACCCATAACGACTGTCAAAGATCTACGAATGACAGGCAGGACTGACGGCTTAACGTGCTTTCCGAGACTTGCTTTTGTGCTTTTTTCAGTAGCACTTCCATTGGCGAACGTGTATGAACGTCTTCTTCTTCTTCTTCTTCCTGCCCTTGTCCCATTTTATTTGGGGTCGGCGCAACACGTTTTCTTCTTCCATTCTTCCCTGTTAGACGTCATGGCATCATTTACTCCTTTCTCTTTCATATCATTCCTCACACCGTCCATCCATCTTTTCTTTGGCCTTCCTCTGCCTCTCCATCCATCTACATTCATATTCATCACTCTTTTCGTTACATGCGTTTCATCCCTCCGCATTACATGTCATGTATGAACGTAAACGAGGGAAAAGGATCGTAGCAGGTGGCGTGATGTAGTTTCTGCCTACCTTCATGGGAAGAAGGTGTGAGTGTATGTATGTACTATCACTAGGGATTTAAAGATCATACCATAGGTTTCCTTTCTCATTAAAAATGAAATCCATAATTCCTGTCTATTAATAATGTAATTGTAAATCACGACAATTAGTACCACCTCTAAAATAGATGATGGTGAAATTCCAAAACCTATTGAATTCTCAACAATATAGCCCCTCTGATTGTTACTTTCTACAAAGCCCGTAAATTAGCAAGCAAAGAGGCTATAATTTATAAGTAAAAAGGCTGAAAAGCTTGTTATGTAAGCCAAATTCTAGGAAAAAAGTTGTTGTGAAAATTGAAGTAAAGTGTAGTGATTTATAATGTTTTCTTTTGCGAATTAATGTACTCCATCGCAACACTATGTTGCCGTCACATGAAAACGTACAAAACCGGCCAAGTGTGTCGAACCACGCACAATGAAGGGTTCCGTAGTTGGAATTAATTTATCCCAAGAACAAACTTAACTGCAAATGTAACGTACGGGTATAGTCATAGTTTTAAGGTTTTTAATATGTATTATTTATTTATTTATTTTATTATTTATGTACACACAGTAAAAAACATATGGATATGACATTTTAAAAATTTGGGTACAAAGGTATTAGTTGTAGCTGTATTAGTTTATTTTTGTATCAGATTATTTTGTGTATTTTATCTATGGGCCTTAGTTACCTAATAATAAAATGATTACTATTATTATTTTATTCGGAAACTTGTAAAGCCTACTTAGCTGTGATAGTTTTCCTTTAACTTCGTTATATTTACTACTACCTAGAATTTTTTCACATATCCAAAAAAAAACATTTGGAAGGGGCGGCGGTCTACACTTGACTCTAAAAAAAATTTGCACTGTAAAGCTGAATATTTCACAAACGGATCCCTGAATTGAAAACTTGTTTTCACAAACCCGCAATATCTTTGAAAAACCTATACAAAGGGGTTACCTTACACACCATGGGGCAGACGAGAAAAAAAAATCCCAGCTTTACGTGTATGTACAGGAGGTACAGTATTTTTTTTTTCTTGATTTTATTTTACCACTTGGTTGGCTCATTAATATGTATACCCATATAATGACTAAAAACTTTTATAAGCATACTAGACCATTTTGCAAATGATTCCACTTAATATAAGAACGTGAGAGAAGACATTTTAAAACATGTTTTTTAGGGTTCCGTAGTCAAAAAGGAACCCTTATAGTTTCCTATGTATGCACGTGTTTCTGGGACACATACATCTATTTTTATTTCTTTCTTCTATACAGTAAAAAGAGATTCACTCTTTTCCTGGGGTTGAATGCAGTTCCTCTAGAATAATATTCTAGTGTTTCTCATAAAAGCATCACACACGCAAGAAGGGCACACTTCGATGTCTCATCGGTCAACGTGTACAAACATTAGAAAAGCCACATTACGGTGATAGGAGGCACACCTATTCCATTATAATCCCGCACTGTTACATAACTTATTTCATAAAATAATCCTACAAAAAAAAAATGTCGTTCTAATGCCTCTGTCACAGATTACTAAAAGTTACTACCAGATACTTCACTCAGTAGAAAATTTTCAATACCTACTGCTATAATAGGCTACTACGTCGCGTCGCCAACCGCTGCATGCTAAAATTTGCCTATCTACGAATGAATTTAACGATTAAAATTGAACAACGTGGGTGCGCTTCGCTTGGGAAAACCGCATTGAATCTGGTCCGCAAACGGCCCGAGACCGCTCGACCGGGTGGTAGGTAATTATAGCGCGCAAGTGACGGAGGCCTGCCTCTGTTCGGAAGCTAAATTCAGCTATTTTTCAAAACAAAATAATGGTCGCCATGGTGACATGATTAGCCAAATACCAAAGGCATTATAAAAAGCTGACTGCACAGGGAGCCCCATTGTTTGATATTGCCAGTCATGGAGGCTCTTTTGATATACCTATAGACGTATGAGAAACAGGGTGTAAAGTTCACTCATCCTCCATAGAAAAGGGGGATCCTTCAACCAGGCGGGTGTCGTGTGTGGTGGGATACTGCCCGACGAACGCTGTCGAGAGTTCGGGACGTTGTAAATATGATGGTCGTGCGGTAAACTCTGCTTGCGCGATACAGACTTTTTGTTTGACGTCAGTGTGCGTAGTTCGCATGCGGCGATGTAGATGTAAGCACAGACTAATACGAGAAACCACATGGTGTGGTGAAAATAATAGCCAGGTGACTGCTCAGAGAAACAAGATAATTATCTTCTTTTCATAGGTCTAATTATTGGGTTACCTACCAACCTTATCACCATCATCATTTCAACCAAAATACGTCCACAGTTAGACATTGGCATCCCTCAATCGTCACCACATGGACCGGTCCTGTGGTTCTCGCAACCAGCAGAATCCCAGGGATACTCTCATCATCATCATCTGCCTAGCCTTTTCCCAACTATGTCGGGGTCGGCTTCCAGCCTGCCCGGATGCAGCTGAATACCAGTATTTTACACGGAGCGACTGCCTATCTGACCTCCACAACCCAGTTACTGGGTAATACGAGTACGATACCCCTTGGTAAGACTGGTTGTCAGACTTTCGGGCTTCTAGACTACCCGTGACGACTGTCAAAGATCTACAAATGACAGCCGGGAAAAACGGCTTAACGTGCTTTCCGAGGCACGGAGGGGTCTCGGTATGTAAAGATGGTCACCCATCCACGGACCAACCGCGCCAAGCGTGGCTTAACCTGATCGATCGACCTGTGCGGCTGTTATTATTTAGCCACGAGCCCCTCTCTACTACTACTCACCTGGGCTACTCTCATCATTTATTAATTTAAACTTTTCGCACAAAAGGTACAAAGGCGGACTTAATGCCTTAGGCATTCTCTACCAGTCAACCAAGGGTGGTGAAGAGATTAGATGGTGCTTTGGTTGAAAGGAAAATGATAAATATAAAAACTAGACAAATATAATAAATAGGTTATAAACACATACATACGATTTATTATAATATATGTGATATATAAATACAAATTGAAAGAAGAGAGGTGTTGAGATGACTCTACTCTATTTAATTATTTAATTAAATAGCGCAGCTTTTTTAATTATTTATTTATTTATTTACTAAAACTTTATGCACAAGTAAAAAAAGTACTGTACAAAGGCGGACTTAATGCATTTTCTACCAGTCAACCTTAGGGTGATGCAGAGACAAAATATGGTAGGTGCAACATACGGGATAGATAGCTAGGAAATTACTATACAATACAAGAATTAATAACAATACATAGATAGATTACACCAATTTATTAGGGATCGGCGCAGCATGTCTTCCTTACATCTTTATTACTCGTCGTCTTCCTTAATCAATCCAAAGATTGTCTGTAAAAGATCGCTTTTGGCGATAAGACCTCCCATTCTGTCATCCTATGCAAAAATTCTATATTTATACTTGTAATTTTTATGGTGTCAAGAGTTTTCTATATATCACCTGAGCTACTATTGTATCACTAAACCCTCCATACACCAGATCAGGTACTTACTCAATCAATGAAAAATCAACCTTTACTAAAAATCTTCACGATCTTCCTACCCAACAAATTGCTCCCTTTTCAGCAAAAATATAATTATGAACAATAACTTGCCTATTTTAACATCACTCAACTTTTTTCAGATGACGTCACCATTCGTGACACCTCTCTGTGTAGGTGCTAGGGGGTTAGAAGGGGAGTGAGGTGGATAATTCGCCCCCAAAAGTTAAAAATACTGTGTTTATAGTTCCCTTTTCATATTATTGGAGGTAATAGTAACTAAGATTTTTCGTTCGATGTGTTTTTGTTTCAAAATAATAATAAGGAGTTTTGAAGTATTTTAGTGTAATAGGTGGAAGTTTGATCGTATCAGCTAGGGATATTTAAGGGATATTTTTTACCATTTAAAAGTGGTTGTAATATATTGGGTTAGGCTTCTGAAAGCACGAAATTGGTTATCTCAAATGAGATATATAGCAGGGTAATTGCGTAACACACTATCAGTAGCAATGGGTTTCATTTTGACACTTCAACAACATTCATTGCGTTATTTACGTTGTTGAGCAGACACATTTTTCGAGCATATAGAGCAATGGATTAGCAGTATGTTTCAAAATTATTCAATTTGAGAGTAATAGTGTGTTACGCAATTAGGATGCTGGCATAATAATCTGTACTGCCAACGTAACCAGTAATGGATAAACAGAGCTTAGTTAAACATTTATGTAAATTGGTACATACTGAACAAGAAACCTTCCGATTATTAACACTTGGCATGCGGGCATACTTCGCCGCCGAATTACGCGTGCAGCGGGCCACAAATCTACTAAATACGTATTTTTACGTGACCCGCGCTCAAGTGACAGACTGCAAAAAACGTAAAAATACGTTGCCCGCATGCCAAGTGTTAAAACTACCAAGTACAGTCAGATGGTAACCATAGTTATAGGTACTTAATCACCATGCTTGGCAAACGTACTGATGTTAAGGCCCGATTGCACCATGAATCACTAAATACGTTAAGCGTATTTAAATTATCTTTCTGTTTCTGTCAATTGTTTGAAGATGACAGAAACGGTCGGTATAATGTTTTAAATATTATTTATTATTCGGTTAGACACACTAGCAGCTGCTTAATTGTCCAATCCGTGAGTATCAAATATCTTGGAGATATTTATTCTGTCCAGCCGATTCTTGAAGCAGTTCTATTTGTGAGCCAACAACATTTTCTGGGAGCCTATTCCATGCTATTAAAACTCGGTTAGACAAGAAATGTTTCAGTGGCTTTTTTTTTGATGAATTTTCCCATAACCTTAGGGAATACGTTTAGTGATTTGTGACGCAAACGAGCCCAAGTCTCTAAAAGGTAAACCAATCAAAGAACCGAAAAGAAAACCATACATATGTTTCTAATAATTCATACAAAAATTCTAATGATAATTAAAAGCCTCGACCAACACCTGAGGAGGCTTTCGTTAGGCAGCTGGATCAAGGGCTTGATTCAGAAAGCGGTACTTTGGTCACGGCTCGTATTGTCGGGAGGTTCCTCACTCTGGAGCCCCGACTGCCGGTAGCTTGGACCCTGTTCCCGTTACCGGTGGGCTGCTATTTTTTATATTTTTAAATGTTTTTATGTTTATTATATTCTAATATTTAAAAATATAATTTATATGTATTTAATGAAATAAAGGAAATAATAATCGACTTTTATTGAAAATAAAACTATATTATTAAAACCCACAAGAGCTGTAATAACAAAGAGAACCACTTTATTCAAAGCCAATTAAAAGCAAAAGTCCGAATGGTAGGGTTAAAGAAATTTATTTATCTTAATTGAGAACATTTTTAAAACTTATATCATGAGAAGTTTGACACACAAACTAAGCAGCTATTGTTTTTCTTTACAACAAAATCATTTACGTAATAACATTTCACTTCTCACCTAAATAACACTAACGAATACAAAACGCAAATAATAACTCGCGTAACAAAATTCCTATCGATTATTTCCCTAATAACATACCTCCAGCGCTGTGATTACACTAAAAACACTGCTTCAACTCCTAAAATTAACGACATATGTGTACAAAAGATAATTTCCTTACGCCAAGACAATGTTTTGACACAATAACTCCAGTGTTGTGATTATGTTAATGAGTTCTGTACGTTATAATTTTGTGTTGAACACTGAGAAATATGTTGGTACAGTATTATTAATGTTCAACATTAAAGTGCGCGAGCTTTTGTGTTGAGGCTTCTTTAGTTATTGAACCTGAATATTGTAGCGGGTTTTCAGTCAAAAACATAACCACGTATAACGTCGTTACTCCTTCCTTTGGGTCTCAATTAGAATCAAGAATAAACGAAATCAGTTAATTTCTTTAAGAGTTCACGATATGATACAATATAAACCCACTGTCTCTTTTCATAATATTGTTACAGGAACGAAGTAAACCCTTTGGGAATTTTCGCTCGGAAAACACGTGGGGGAAAAGCTTAGCAAATATTTCTCATACATTTTGAAATACCTAAAGCCAGTGAGTGGCTTTTTCCGCGACACTGTAGCAGTTACAGTCAACATTTTATACTTTAGTATAGAAATAAAACAGATATGAAACTTCCGTAGCGTAAAATTTAGTACCCGAAAAATGGTCCTAGCATTTTTGTGCAAACGCGCATTTTTTTCTGACATATCGTTCAAAAACACTGCATCATCAACACGTTTTATTCATAACAAAAATAAACCAGTCACTCACAGCACAAACACGCAAGAATCACGCGGAAAAACAACTATTTTACCAAAAAATAATAGTCCACTAACCTTCAGCTTCGTAATCACGAAAGAAAACGTTCATTACTTAGGTAATCCTGTAATCTTTCACATTAAAAATCCAACACCTGAAAACGGCACAACACTAAAGAAATCCACGAAAATAATTATCCTCCACAGACTAAAAAAAATCAATTGTTCTTTGCACTGGCACTCACAGAAAAAACACTCGATTGTTTTTATTTTAAAGGTTTTATTTTTTTTTAATGTTCGTTTTTCAAAATGCCGCGTAATGACGCGTGCTCAAGCGACGGAACGCACTGACACCCGCGACGTTCAGCTGGTGACTGAGGGTGTATGTAAAGCTGCGCTCGCCCGGCCAGGCTAGGCACCAAAGAGTAGGCTTTCGGGAGAAATGGCGATAATTTTCTGCCCATGACATGTGAGTTTTGCGTGAAAAAAAGTTTCGTTGTGCGAATGCTGTAGTGATGTAGCCTTATTGAATTTGTCTTTGGTAATTTTTCTTGAGGTTAGGAGTAAGTTGTGGATAACGCAAATAAATTAATATTCGGATTGAACTTATATTTTAACAACATTGGAGATAAAAATCAATGTTTCAAAAAACTTAATAAATATTTGTAAGCGTCGCATATATGTTAAAAAAATAGTACAGTAAA
This sequence comes from Eremobia ochroleuca, assembly GCA_949629135.1. Taxonomy (NCBI): domain Eukaryota; kingdom Metazoa; phylum Arthropoda; class Insecta; order Lepidoptera; family Noctuidae; genus Eremobia; species Eremobia ochroleuca. The sequence goes on from OX451410.1 coordinate 7,473,796, forward strand.
CAAGTGAATTGTATAAATACCTTAGTGGATTGTGTTGTGTCAAAGTGAATTGAGACCACAAACCAAAAATAATAATCATTATTGGCAACAAAAGGAAATAAACTAGCGTATAAAATAGAAAAAAACAAACGTTACCTTGTAATGATAATTACGTTGCGATGATAATTATTATAATTGCAGCAAACAAGAATAATAATGTAACCGGATGGGATCCTCGAATTCCAAAAGAAATTTATAAAAAAAACAACAAAGCAAGTTGCTCCATGAAAGTACAAAAGGCTTAGAACTCTCTGTCTGTGTCCTCACTGAGAAACCCCTAAAAGCCTTCAATTATTCTACCCATCCACATATCTACAAATTTTCACACCAACCTGTTCTTTGACTCGACAACGACCTTAATCTGAAATCCCTTTTCAACTCCTCGTGCGTCTCATTATTGATCTCTTTCACTCCTCACTACCGGTGCAATAATACCCCTGTCTCGCTCTGTCAAAGCGTAGTCGTATATATCCGTCTCTGTTCCGCATCACTGCAGAGCCTCAAAAACGAGGTAGAACCACCGTACTATCAACGTGCGCGTTCCGAATAAGAAATTTTTCCTTTACACTGACCACAGCATAGACTGGTTCAGTTCGTTCATTTGATCTTACTGGCAATTTTTCTTGAAGACTCTATGAACTTTTTTTGCCTACGACATTTCTTGTAGAAATGAGACGTTAAGTATGAACGACTGCATGACTTACCTATCTATAAATTTCTTTGAACAAATTAAAAAAAAAATGAAATGCAGATATCAGTAGGAAGTGTTTTTTTTTTTTTTCTACTTATTTAGGCAACAGTCGGGTTGATATTCCAATAGAGGTCGGGTTCGGGCGCTGAATAAAATATAGGAACAGTTGGTCAGATACAATATTTTCAATAGAATTGGTTTGTGTACTGGAACCATTATTGTAACGATACGTTTCGCGGACTAGTTTGCGAGGGGAGAGGTACGGGAAATGTTGGTTGTGTATTTTCGCTCTTTTTTGTCGAAATACATTTGTAGTGGTGCATCGATCAACAACTTTTTGTAGAACACTTTTGCTCACTGACAGCGTCCAAGTGGAGAGATGGCAGAAGAGATGAAATTGTTTGGAGGCTGCAGACTTGTTTTTCCAGTAGTGAAACAATTGACTATCGCCGACTTTCGGATTTGCAGTATGAATTTTAAACGCCTATTAAAATCTGCGGAGTAATTATTGCGAAACACACCAACAGTAGAGTTTGTTTTCATTTTGACATTTCAACAAGATTCATTGCGTTGTTTGCGTTGCTGAGAAGATAAATTTGTCAAACATATGAAGCAATGGATTAGCAATATCTTTCAATATGCTTCAGATTCTGATTGACAGTCTATTACACAGTTAAAGTGCTGTACTTATAGGTAAAGATATCGCCGACTCTTCAGGACAAGCTTTTTGCGGTTTCGCACTATATTTGTTGAATTGTAACTCTCATAATAAGCGACTGATCAAAAAAAAATTGCATTAATTATATTATTATTTGGTTATTCTTCCTATATATATATTATGTGAATTGTAAATATTACTGTTAGATAAAAAATATAAGCATTTAAATACAGATACGTCTGTTAGAAAGATAAGTGACGATATGTCGTGAGATCCTTCGTAGTGTTAAAGATTAACCAAAATGCTGAGGACCTATTTGATAGGAAATATTTACGTTTGTCCTTAAGCATAATTATGCTATTCCTGGTGGATTTTGGATCTTATTATGCAAAGGTTTAAAAAGTTGCATAAAGCTGTTATTTAACTGGCATCAAAAACATCATTAGAGCTACTGGCCAGGACCAGAACAGAAACAGTTGGTGCTTGGTGCTTGCTGCCTGTCGCGGGTTCGATTCCCGCACGGAACAAATATTTGTATGACCTACAAGTAGTTGTTCCGGGTCTGGCTGTTTGTGTATGTGACTTTAAATGCTTGTAAACGCACCCACAATACAGGAGAGATTCCTAGTGTGGGGCAACGTTTTTTTTTAAAAAAAAAAGAAAAAGAAGAGATAGAAAGTTGGTACCCCGTTTTGTCATTGAGTTCTAGAAAAAGTTTGGCTTTGGCAAGCGTTGTCTCTCTTCACAACTAATCGAACGACTTTCTTGTCAAAAATGACACATTTTATATTTGCTGTCAGGGATAAATCAAATCAATCAGAGGGGCAATTCTCGTAATTTGGAGAACTTTCAGTCTGGTCTCAGTCTAGGGCTGATTTCAACAAAGTGCGATATCTTTTATACGTGGAATTAAATTGACGTCTGACAGTAATTCTACTATGGAAAACTGTCAATAATTCAAAATTTATTCTCAGGATAAGACTTATTGTAGGTAAAAAAGTTTGGTAAGATGCGCCCTTAATCTGTCAAAAATACTTCTTATTTCCCTACATTTTTGACAAGTTTTTGACATTGATTGTCGCTGAGACGAGATCGCAATTAGATTTTTAACGTTTTTAATAATAATTAATACGGGAAATGACCTTCAGGCTCCTTTGCCCCCGACAGCTGTTTCTCCGACAGCGGTATTCTGCTGTGGGTCAAAGCAGCTGATATACAAAATATATTCGTCCTTCAAAAACGAGCTGTTCGAGCTATTTACCAGCTAGGTGCTAGAGTTTCTCTAAGAGATTTATTTAAAGATATTGGTATTCTCACGGTTGCATCACAATTCATATTTGCCAACATCATATATATTAGGCAAAATATACACTTGTATACTAAAAACAGTGATGTTCACAATGTTAACACCAGAAATAAGGACAAACTGCGTGCTCCCTTTCACCGGCTTCATAAGGTTCATAACACATTTGTTGGGCTTGGTATAGCCTTTTATAACAAGCTACCCTCTTCTTTGCTAGATTTGCCTTTTAATACATTTAAAGCTCAAGTAAAATCCAACCTTTGTTCAAAGGCATACTACTCCATCAACGACTACTTAAACGATAAGAATAGTTGGTCGCCCTGATTAACTCAAGACAATGTTTATGTTCTTTCTCCAGAATTAGATTACTGATAGGTTATATGAGCTCATTATACAATTGTTTTTATTGGGCTGTATAAGTCAAATCAGTTTAGTTTTATTTTTATTATATTATTGACATAATCAACCCATTTAAATGTTTTCTAATGAGTTGATTGCAATATGTGGTTAGCTAGTGACCTCGACGATTGATCATATTATTCTTACCTGAGCAACCGGCAGCAAGTTCGTCATGCTCCCGCAGATGTCACTGCTTGCGGTAGCGTCGGGGGTCGGGTTGCCTCCTTCCCTCAAATATGGCGAGGGGGGTAATGGCTGATCTTTGCGTTATGCTCGTGAACTGGTCGTCTTGCTGACCATGGTTTTATTATTGTTATAATTAGTAATAACTTGTTTATTTAGTTTCCTTCGATGGTCCTAGTTTATCATTTGTGACTTCAAGCGACAGCAGCTATGTAAACAGAACCCAGCATTGCATAAATATGTTAGCGTTCACGCCCTTCATACCTGGAGGCTTTTATTTAATTTTCATTTATTAATTTTTGCTTGAGTACCTACGTATAGTTTTTATTGTATTTCTTGGTATATTGGCGTTGCTAGCTGACATATGGCAAACAATTAAATTTAGTGTCCTGTGTCTTGTAATGTTAATTACTTTGCATACCTTGTATTGTATTCAGTCAAGTATTTTCTAACTGAACAGACAGCTGTGCTGCTGGGGAGTTTGTTGCGCCACTTCTTCTTCCCAGCGAAAGCACTAGGAAGTGGTGAAGGGCGGGCGTTTTGGGGGACTGTCTTTTGTAATTTTGACGTTCGAAAAGTGCTGATTCTCAGCCTAGTTTGAATAAATGACTTTTGATTTTGATTTTGATTTTGATTTTGTTGAAGGAATAGCGGTCGTCTATTTGATCAAAACTGGCAAATTTTTCGGGTTTTTGGATTTTTGAACAGCGTTTGGAGGAGTCCTTCGAAAACGTTGATTGACGTTCGATTCGGCTCGGAAGCGTATCGAATGGTTGTCGTTAATATCTATGCTGTGTGACAGTTTCTTTCTTAACCTCAATGTATATTAATAACCCCTGGGTAGTGTAAGTATGTATATCATCATCTGCCAAGTCTTCTCCCACCTATCTTGGGGACGACTTCCAGCAGTATAACGAGATGCAGCTGAATATCAGCATTTTACATGAAGCAACTACCTATCTGACCTCCACAAGCAAGTTCAGTAACTGGGTTGTGGAGGTCTGATAGGCCAGACAGGCCAGTCTTACCAAGGGGTATTGTATTACCTAGTGCTAATAAGATGCCCCTTGGTAAGACTGGTTGTCAGACATTCGGGTTTCCGACTACACCTAATGACTGCCAAATATTCACGAATGACAGCCGGGACCAACGACTTAACGTGCTTTCCGAGGCACGGAGGGGTCTCGCTCGGTATCTAAAGATGGTCACCTATCCACAGACCAACCGCGGCAAGCGTATCTTAACCTGATCGATCGACTTGTGCGGCTATTATTATTTAGCCACGTGTAGGTATGTACATATACGATTAAACTCCATACTAGGGTTGACAAATACGGAAATTGGATTTTGTACGTTTTTCCTTTTACACCCCACATTTCGAGAAAATGCTTAATTTTTTCGAATTCATTCGTCTTCTTGCATATTGGTTATTTCCTCTTTCCTTAAGGAAAGTAATTTGGCTAGTCCGTATTTTATTTTTGCGCAGTTGTTTTTTTTTTTTAATTTGAATTAATCTCGCTTCAGGACTTATGGCCGCGTTTTTTTCCTTTGGGTTTTGGAAATCGTCATTAAAATATTAATTAACAACAAAGGGGACCTTTATTTATTATTTATTTTTTATTCGAAGACATGTGACATTAGAGGGGCCCGTGGCTAAATGATAACAGCCGCACAGGTCGATCGATCAGGTTAAGCTACGCTTGCCGCGGTTGGTCTGTGGATGGGAGACTATCTTTACACACCGGAAAGCAAAGCCGTTGGTCCCGGCTGTCATTCGTAGATCTTTGACAGTCGTTACGGGTAGTCAGAAGCCCGAAAGTCTGACAACCAGTCTTACCTAGAGGTATCGTATTACCCAGTAACTGGGTTGTGGAGGTCAGATAGGCAGTCGCTCCATGTAAAATACTGGTATTCAGCTGTATCCGGTTAGACTGGAAGCCGACCCCAGCATAGTTGAGAAAAGGCAGATGATTTCTACACCATCATTCTCTTCCTCTATCCCAATATTTATTTGAGTTCGGCACAACGTGTCTTTTTCTTCCACGTGTTTTTTTCTCTATAAGTCGTCATTTTGGTAGAAACTGAACCGACCTAATTACAGAAAAATATCTCTTTAGGGAAATAAAATCTTCGCCTGTCAATATTACAATACCGGGGCGCACCTGTTGCTCCAAGAAGATTTCAACCTACCTCATAATCGAAAACAACCGTGAAGGAACCTCTCCCATTGTACCATAGCTATTCATCAGGTGTTCAGAGCAAGTCCAGTCATAAAAACTGACAAACCTAGAGTTATCCTGCTTGAGCCACGCGACTTCTTCCATCTCTCTCACTCCTGCATTTATTCATCTATATATCTTTTTCCAACATTGCGCTTAAATGTGGTATGACTTGTATGGGTACTCGATAGAATTCCAGTTTTTGTCGAAGATATAAATATAGTTAGTTTATCTCGTGGTCACGCCACGTCATGTCGGTTTTTGCGAATCAATTGATTGATTAATTTTAGTCGTTGAAGAATGCATTGTTTGTCTTTTTTCGGTAATTTCGTGATTGTATCGGTATTTCATTTTGCACGTATGTCTGATGCAAAAAAATGCGATACAGTCGGATCTGGTCAGAATGACGGTTCAGAATGGTATTCTTATAAATATTTGAATGATTTCATTGTTGGTAGGTTTTTGTGTTGAGTAAACTATCTTCAGATAGCTTACCCATCTTTCTTGTTAGGTGTCATATTAGATGCATAATGGTGTGAGGTATATTGTATCTGCCGTGCGATTCTGTAACCATCTCACCGTGAAAGTTTGGGTGAAGTGAGCGTGGAGTGAGCTGTCATTCGCTAAGGATTAACACTATTAAGTGCTCACTTCACTTATGATTTCACGGTGAGATTTTTACAGAATAGACCGGCTGTACCCTAAATGTGTAAGGATCGTTTTGAAGGATATTGCTAATCTATGTTTGAAATGTTTTTCTGCTCAACAACGTTAATAACGCAATAAATTTTGTTGTACTGTCAAAATGAAAGCCATATCATCGGCCCAGCGTTTTCCCAACTAAGTAGGGGTCGGCTTCCAGTCTAATCGAATGCAGCTGAATACAAGTATTTCACATGGAGCGACTGCCTATCTGACCCCCACGACCCGTTACTGAGTAGGTAATAAGTACGATAATAAGACTGGTTGTCACACTTTCTGGTTTCTGACTACCTACCCGTGACGACTGTCAAAGATCCGCGAAAGACAGCCGGGACCAAGGGCTTAACGTGCTTTCCGAGGTACGGAGTGGTCTCGCTATGTGATGGTGGTCACCCATCCACAGACCAACCGCGGCAAGCGTAGGTTAACATAATCAATCGATCTGTGCGGCTGTTATTACTTAGCCACGGGCCCCTCTAAACGTCACGTGCTACTGATAGTGTATTACGCAATTCCCTCGCTCCTATTTTGTAAAGTAAATCATTTTGTTATGCTGTTTGGCTAATTTGGTGTATCTGCTTTAAGTATTATACTTCACGTAGACAACGTAGATATTTTTCCTTAGACAGACATCATATTATAAGTAATTACTTTCCCCTTTATTCATAAACGTTGCTAAAGTTAAGTACCTAGTGATTAGCGACTGTTTAACTATAGTACGTTTTTGACGTTTAACTCTTTATGGGGCTCTGTCCATATATTGGACACCATAAATTTTGAATCGTCGCGGCTAAACTAAACGTTGGACAAATGCAGCGATAAAGCTCTTGGAAAAAAGAGCAAATTGATGCATTGCACCATGTTTTGCACAATTTTACACATGAGAAGGGACAGTGTCCAAAATAATGGACACAATTATATTTTTTTAAGTAAAAAAAAAAAGTAGATAAAAAAAGTTCAATAAATATTAGTTTTAATATCCCAGGGTTTTATTTTTAACATAAAAGCCAGGATTTTCTGCCCTATAAAGGGTTAAACGTCACATAACTTTAATCATCGTTTATATTAATTATCCACCAAATGTACAGACGCCAGCACATCAAGGTACTAAAATCTGTCAAATTTCTTTAATAGATTTTCAACTTTATCGCTAAGACATTAGGTTCAAGGATTGATTGGGAGAACATAATTTAACAGTTTCGGGTAGCTTGATGTGCTGGCATCTGTACATCTACCTACAAAGAAAGTATAATCACAATATATTTTATACTGAGGTATAATGTCATCTTTCTCTGCAACGCGTCTTATAAAATAATAAGTAAACGACATTTCTTACCGCGGAATGAAAAAAAATTGAACATTCACTGAACATAAAATTTCATTTTAAGTTCTTCAGCACGGAAACTAATGGCCGATATTATTGTAATAAGTAATGAAAATTTAATTAAGTGTGATGTAAACTTCTTGTTAGTGCTGTTCGCAGAATAAATTATTGTTTAGTGAAAAGACTAAAGCTTCGGCCAAACCTGCGCGTCAAGGACGCGGGACGTAAAGCGGGGGCGTCAACAACGCGGAACTAAACATGAACCTGCGCTACTACAGCGGTCGCGTAGGTGTGCAAAGCGCCATAGATAAAGATGAGCAGCGTCCACCGCGTGACTGACGCTCCCGCTTTGCAGTCGGTTTGGTCGGTACTGGGTAATACGATACCCCTTGGTAAGACTGGTTGTCAGACTTTCGGGCTACTGACGACCCGTAACGACTGTCAAAGATCCACGAATGACAGCCGGGACCAACGGCTTAACGTGCTTTCCGAGGCATGGAGGGGTCTCGGTATGTAAAGATGGTCACCCATCCACGGACCAACCGCGGAAAGCGTAGCTTAACCTCATCGATCGACCTGTGCGGCTGTTATTATTAAGACACGGGCCTCTCTAATTTTATTAATTACTCATAATATTATATATTATGAATAATATATACAAGGTGAATATGAGCCGCTACCACTGGGCCACCGCCCACCACAGCTTTTAGCGATACAAATTACAATACATCTTTTAAACTAATAATAAAGCTGAAGACTTTGTTTTTTTTTTTGTTTGAACGTGCTAATATCTGGAACCTGTCGGATTTGAAAAATTCTTTTTGCATTCATCTAATAGCCAATTTCTTGAGGGTGTAGGCTATTTAACATCACGCTAGGGTCCTTAGGTGCCGAGCAAAAATAAATCAAGAGCGACTCAGACTCATGCACCGAGGGTTCCGTACCATTATAGATATACAACGTGTAACGTTAAATGCGCAAAACCTCAGACACCCCAACTGATTTTTAATTGAATTGACCTATTTCAGAGAGAAAATAAGTCATTTAAAAATTGTAAAGGTTTTATGTGCTGTTTTAGTTTTAATGGCCATTCTGATCGTTTCTTGCGTCTGCGATGACGCTTTACCGAGGGAGGAGTCGTCACCGGGCCGCTGCGCCGCGCTGACATTGGCTTGCTTGACCTATTAATAAATAGACATGGCAACGTTTTTAATGAAGATTTTTTGAAAAATGTGACCTATATTAAAAAGTGTTTCAATTAATTTTGCTCGTTATTCTGATCAAACTATTTTCAGATTTTTCGCATTAAACATTACACGTTGTATATATTACATTATCATTTTTTTTTTCTGAAATAGTGAGCAGTTTAGAGACATCGTTTTATTCTTTCGAAAACGCGAAGCTATCAATATTCCCCAAAATTTTAAAAACTATCAATATCACGAAGTCGCGGTAGAAGCTAGTAGGTAAACAAAAGGCCAACAGTAAGGCGATGGTATCTACTGAGATCCCGTAGTCACTTTTTAAGACCTCCACAAAGACGGCGTGCAGTCATAATTTATTCATCCTTTACCGGAAACTTCAAAGGAAGGGGATATATTTGTTCTTTTCAAAGTCAAAGTCAAATAATTTATTTCAAGTACGCCGTTAAAATGGCACTTTTAACGTCAAAATTTACCAGAAAATGGAGTTGATTCTAGGTGCCCTTCCAAAATGGAGAAGAAAAAATCAGCACCCACTTTACATAACATACTATCAGTCAAAATCTAAATCATATTTTTAGGTTTAAATACTTTATTCTCAAAAAAAAAAAAAAATGTATTTTGGGGAATATTGATTGCTTCGTGTTTTCGAAAAATTTGTCTACTCAATAATGTAAATAACGCAATGAACGTCGTTGAACTGTCAAAATGAAAGACATTCCTACTGTTAGAGTGTCACGCAATTACTCAACTGTAACATATAACTGAGGAATTAGAAATTTTAATGTGAAATATCTTCAATGAATTTAGTAGCCTCCTACTTATAGAAATGATAAAAAAAAAATGTTTTTATTTCATTCACTTATGTAAAAAAGAACATTATATAGATAGGGAGTACCTTTTAAGCAAACATTTGCTTATAAAAAAAAATATATATAAAATACCAAGGCTTCATGTTATTGCTACAAGACATCTTTATAAGTTGCCTTTGTATTTAAAAATTATTATATATATTTATTTTATTGTAAATAATAATAATAGTTTATTTCCAAAACTTAGTACTACTTTATAATGGCAATGTGGCAACAATTACAATGAAGGTACTTAAAGAGATTAGCGTCTGTAGCCGAACTAGGCAAAGCCTGTATTTCGGCTATCAGCACAAGTCAAAATCTAAATCTGTTTGGATGTCCTACAGTGTATATCTTGTTACTGATATTTATACTAGATCGCTACTACACTTGAGGCCAAGATAAGGGTACCATCTCAATTACAGATAGTTGTTGCAATGAAGATGCTTTCCCCTTTCACTAGAACTTTCGCTTTTTAAATGCTGAGATTTTGAGCAACAATTAATTATAAGCTATAACAAGTATTGTTTAGCATGGAACAATCGAGTTTTTTAATCGTACATATTTTATGTTCACGTTTTATGTTCTTACATAGATACCTACATGTCGAAAAGATGAAACTAATTTTCTCACGGAAGGCAAAATCTAAAGATAACAAGTTGTAAGATAGTATATTCGTGTATTTATATAAATTAATTTGTGCTTATATTTATATATAATTAGATGTATATATTTTTGTTTAAGTTTGAATAGGTTTTTGCGTCCTTTTATACTTAACAATATTTATTCCTCATTTTTTTTTCAAAAGCACCTACCATTGTTTGTCTCTGCATCACCCAAAGGTTGACTGGTAGAAAATGCCATAGGCTTAAAGTATCAAATGAATTAATAAACAAGTAATGTTTTTCTTACAATATACCATCATCTGCCTAGCCTTTTCCTAACTTTTTTTCGGTCGGCTTCCAGTGTAACCGGATGCAGCAAATACCAGTATTTTACATGGAGCGACTGCCTATCTGACCTCCACAACCCAGTTACTGGGTAATACAATACCCCTAGGTAAGACTGGTTGTCAGACTTTCGGGCTTCTGACTACCCGTAACGACAGTCAAAGGTCTACGAATGACAACCGGGACCAACGGCTTAGCGTGCTTTCCGAGGCAAGGAAGGGTCTCGGTATGTAAAGATGGTCACCCATCCGCAGACCAACCGCGGCAACCTGATTAATCTGATTGATCGACCTGTGCGGCTTTTATTATTTAGCCACGCGCTTACAATATAATATTACACACACTCGTTTTTTTCACATACAATAAGGATCATAGGTTACCCATTAATTTTAAATTACATGTTTTTATAAAATAATTACAATATTTTATAGTACAAATAATTAGTTAAATAAGTGCCCTCTTCCTCTCTCATACTTTTGAAGTGCCCGACTGGGTCCACAATGATCATATTCACACAGTGGAAGCAATATTGAGAATACCTAATTAATGACATTATCAAGGCCTGCTTGCACCACCAATACCTAAATACATATGCGCTTAACGTATGAAATAAACAAGGAACGTATGAAATTTGGCACAGAGATCGAATATAATCTGAATTAACACATAGGACACTTGTGATCTCGGTAGTACGTTCCCGTGAGATATTTTCCGACACACACGAGCGAATCCTGGGGCAAAATCTAGTTTTAAATAAGTTTAGCGTTAAATGCATTTAATTATTCGTGGTGCAAAGAGGCCTTAATAGTAGATACTCAGTTCAATGGGTTCAATAAATGAATACATCTATGCAAGGTGCATTACAATATCTCAAAGGAGAATCTGTGTAAATGCACCACATTGCAATATCTCGGTACTGAGTACTCGCCGATTATATCGGCTTCTCCGCTATTGTACACTGCAGGACAGAAGTAAGGGGTACAGCTACGTACGTTTCTTTGTTCTAATGCCGTGATCACGATTTTTTTTTATTGTACAGACACCAGCACATCAAGCTACCCGAAACTATCAAATTTTCCCTATCAGCTTTGAACCTAATGCTGTAGCGAAAAAGTTGAAAATATATTTTTAAAATTTGACAGATTGTAGTAGCTTGATGTGCTGGCGTCTGTACTTGAAAAATATATCATGTTTATATACGTAATGTGTGCTAAATGCCACTAAGATTCGAATTATGATAATAACGAATTCATTGTTAAGTTTGATTTAATCAACACGAAAAATTCATTCAGAGTTCTGAATGTGAACCGAATTGATTAGAATTTATTTTTATATGAAAATATCAATCAATCTGCCTGGCCTTTTCCCAACTATGTTGGGGTTGGCTTTGTCTCCTCCACATCCCAGTTACTGGGTAATACGATACTCATTTGTAAGACTGGTTTTCAGACTTTTGGGCTTCTGGTCACCCGTAATGACTGTTGAAGATGTACGAATGACAGCCGGGACCAACCGCTTAAGACACTTTATGCAAAATATAGGGTGACTGGTAATTAGTGACCGATACTTAAACACATGATTCTACTCATCATTACAAACAACTTTTACTATAGGACCAAATCCCAAATCGCGAAAAAATAATCAGCTGTTCCCTACATTTATGTTCGTACGAGTCGTCAAAATGTAGGAATCAGCTGATTTTTTTGGCATGTATTTAACGCGGCGACAAATTAATCTGAATTTGGGATTAAAAAATAATTAAAGACGGTAGCAAAAATAGTAGGTTGGCAGCTACGGACGGCGGATGAAAAGTAGAAAATGGGCATTCTTAAATTAAACAACGAGGTTGTATATCAAGTACACTAATTATTATCTTTAATAATAATAAGGCGTAGTCGACGGAGCCCCGCTTCGCGGGGCCCCTATTTCTGTCTGCAGGGTTTAAAGGAACCTAACACGAATGGGATGACGGGGGCTCAAGTGAGCGAGCGGAGCGAGCGAACGAGCCCCCGTCATCCCCTTCGAACCTAACCTGTCCGTGTCGGGGTGCCCCAAGTCACGAGCTCGCTTCGCTCGCTCTTGCATCCTAAGTTCTCAAGTTCAATCTTGTGTTTTTCTGGGAATAAGTCTTCAGAGATGCCTATTATAGTTGCCTATAATACAGTTTGTTATCCCACTGTTAATATTAGTCGCCATGTCATTATTTTTAGTAGCAAATAGATAGTCGCCCTTTTAAGTTGTTAGTCGCCTGGAAAATAATATTCCTTTTTATTTTAAGGATTTTATTTTCTCTTTTACTCTTACACACGCTGTCTACATCTCTTTATCTACTTTCCTATCGCAGGTATGCTGGAAGAGATTTTTTTTTAAGTAAGCATCACCTTTGTACCTATTTTTCTGTTCTTTTTTTTCTTATCTGTTTATACAGTATGGGAACCACATATGTTTTTGCCAGAAATTAGACCACAAACTTGTTATCGCCCATTTCTTACGACATACAAAAAATGAACGAAATCGGTCGCGAAAAAAATCTGCTGTACCCTACATTTATGTTTGCATAACTTGTCAAAATTTAGGGAACAGCAGATTTTTTTTCGCACAAGTATGTGGTATAATTTATTGCATATATATAAATGGTTTCCATACTATAAATATATGTGTGTATATAATTGATTCAATAAACAAATAAATCTGCCTACCAATTTCAATGTTATTTTTTTCTGACAACCCGTGCTATAATCATAAACAACCTGCTTTTAAATAGAAGAAGCTAGCATTCAACACTACAACATTTAAATCTCATCAAAACAGTGCTACTCACCTAACTGTGATGATGAACCGCTAGGAATTCTGCTCACATCGTAACCATAACGAGAGCATGAAGATAAATAGTGCCCTGATTGCGAATGCTATTGTGATTGTACGAAATCCCACGATCACGCGCACTCCAGATACTAGCCCACTGACTTACACAGCTTAAAGAATGCTGACTGTTATTACTGAGTAACTTGTTAATGGGTACTCATTACTGTACCATCATTTGTATAGAATACATATAAGAATCAGTTTTTTTTTCTTTTCTTCTTAAATAAATTAAAATGATAAGTCACATCTGTAAACGGTTTTTTTTTACCTACTTCATAAAAAGGACACATCTGCCGCAAGTCAGACGACCAATGGGCCAAACTTTATGAAAACCAAAATGTAAAATAGCTATCATGGATTTTTTTTGTAATATTATTATTTCGTTTGCAATTTATAGAATTTTTGTAATTTTTAGTTTTAATATTTTGATATTTTTATAGCTTTTTACAATTTGACCATTTTATATTGGACGTTTTATTTTTTCTTTTTTTTGTATGGTTCTGATTTTTTTTTTAATATGAATTTGTTTAATATTAATTTTATATAATTTTATTTTGGGTTTTTATCTAATTAGAATTTAAAATTGTTTATAATTTAAGTGTAAGTGAGTGTACCTATGAGTGTAAAACTATGGACTAGATTTATGACTGCAATAAATAAATTGTTATTATATTATTATGACTGGTTTCCTCTTAGATGCATATGGCGGGATAAGTTGGACTCCTTCAGCAATAACTGGTCCTTAGCAGCTTTGAACAGAGAGAAGAGAAGAAAGAGAGTACATTGCCCTGCAGTGGGACTTCACAAGCTTTTAATAATAATAATTATAAAAAAGGACGTTTTGCATTCGACAAGCTTTTTCTCATGCAATATTGTGCTCTAAAATAAAGGTAACAGACGTGGCTCAAAAGATTGGCCAACTTAAATAGGACTGGACACGACATGTCTGCCGCATGTTGTAGGCCCAAATAGCACAGAATTGGTACCCTGAGAGAGTGAGGCGAGGTCGCGGCAGACCACTCGTAGAAGATTGCGAGGCGAGCTGGGTAGATTCCGGAAAAATTGGAAGGAGGACGCGCGGGCTTGCGAAAGATGGAAGGACTGGAGTTAGGCCTTTGCCCAGGAGTTGGACAGCGTGGCCTACTAAAAGAGTATACCATTTTTGTTTAAAACTAAAGAGCACAATAAGGAATCTTTAACAATTTTGACGAGTTTTGATAATAAGGTGAATAATAATTAATAATAATAATAATAATTTATTTCATAAGCCTAATACAATAAGGAGAGAGAAAGGGTCAACAATGCATTATGTACTTAGGTATCTTATAATTCTTATATTAATAGGCTAAGTAATTGCACGTTGTGTGCAACTCCTGAAACCCAAACTAGGACATGTCCTGTATCTTAGGTGTCAGCGTTCCTCCCTGCTCTTCACATTTGTGCAGCCCTACTTTCTGCATGCAGAAATAAGCATAGTAACAATTATAATCTAGGTTTTTTTACAAATACAATATACAGCGTGTAACGGAAGGGGGGTATCAACCCTGAAGGAGGTGAATGTGCTCATGAAACTCAACAACTTTCCCCAAAGAACATAGGTCGAAATATGAAAAAAAAATTTGGCCCTCCCATAGTAAATCAATCAGCTGGTAGTCAGTTTTGTAAGGGAGGGCCAAATTTTTTTTTCATATTTCGACCTATGTTCTTTGGGGAAAGTTGTTGAGTTTCATGAGCACATTCACCTCCTTCAGGGTTGATATCCCCCTTCCGTTACACGCTGTAGATTCAATTAAAGTAACCACCCTAATTATAAAATAAATTGTGTACAGTTAAAAACCGAAGAGTTAGGCAGAAGTGCACCTAGTAGACCCACATTCCGCCAGTTATGTGTAAGTCCCGTGTAATAAGGGCCCGCCTATTACCATCAACCGGGCACAAATCCAGACCCCAGGCTCCAACTCCGGGTTGCTACTGGAAAATTCCAGATGGAAAAGCCCAATAACACTTTGCCAGACACGGGAATTGAACCCAGGACCTCATGGTCAGCTTTAGCGCTTGCTGCCACTAGAACAACGAGTTAAATTTATCTTGTCAGAGTATAGCTTTGCAATTTTCATTTGATCGAAGCATTGATTAGCATCTATCGTCACTATTATAACGTAAACTCAACAAATTATTGCCGTCTGTCAGCGCAAGGGTTTTTCTTCGTCTAGTCAGCTCTAAAACCACTCTAAAAGATTCGTTTGATCTAGGTATGTCACGATTTTCGAGGCAAATAATGTCATTACGAGATCAGTGGTGGCTCAATGGAAATTGCCGTGACTTACGAGTTACAGGTCGTAGTTTCGAACCTTGGCAGTGCTTTACATTGTGTGAATTATTTCATCACCACTGCTCCCAAAACGGTGAAGGAACAAATTGTGTGTAGGAATGTCCTAGAATCAAGAAAAACTAAAGTAAGTGAATGTACCAACTTGCACTGGGCCCGCGTGGTGGATTACGGCCCACTCACTCACAGAGAGGAGGCCTGTGTCCCAGCAGTGGGAATATTATAGGCAAATTATGATAGTGAGACTAAACATATACAAAAAAAAATTTTAATATTTGTACTTGTACAACATATTTCTACGTTTGTTTCACACATACCCACTCGTTCAAAGAAATAATAAATAATAATAATATTCCACAACTTTCACACAGCGCTATCTAGTCACAAACTAAGCAGAGCTTGTGCTATGAGTACTAGACAACTGATAAACATATATATATAATTCTAAATACATACATATTACAGATAAATTACACCCAGACAAAGAACAAATGATCGTGCTCATCACACAAACATTTGTCCTGGGTGGGAATCAAACCCACGACCTTGCGTATAGTAGTCAGGGCCACTGACCACTAGACCAACGGGCCTGCCAGAAACAACAACAATTATGTTTATGTCTTTACAATTTATACCATTGGTAAAGATTTTAAATACCAAGCAGTATCTAGTTAAAATCTGGACCAACAAAAATAATGGCTCAATAATTCTGTCCAGCAGTACAAACCGGTCAGGTTTAGCAACGCATTCGCAATGTCAAAGCAGACGTGCCGAATAACCCAACCAAAGGCGAGGCCTTTAAGAATTTATCCCTTCACTTAGAAAGGACTTTAATATACGAGTGTATATTGCAAAACGATTTTGTATATCATGGTTAGTCCTTGTGGGTTTACTGAGTTTCCTGTGAAGTTGTGTATTATTATTACTACTTTATAACAATATTGCATTAATAACTACGAAATGTATAAGAAGGATAAGCAATCAGCGATTGAACATCAGCATAGATCGATCATCTATAGGTAAATCTACATCATATGAAAGTATACATGGTACTTATAAAAAAGACAATTGTTATAATTGGATCTGTCCGTCTGTCTGTCTGCTTGTTCCGCCTTTTATCCGAAATGGCTAGGATAATATTGACGAGATATTGACTAGCAGAACGTTGATGTTATATAACTTAGACCACTTTTATTTTAGAAAAATAAAGAATAGCAAAGCTATTAATGTCACGCGAACGAAATCGCGGTCAGCAGCTACTAAATGTAATAAAAGTCATTGACATAAAATCCAGATAATCAGGATCCTCAATAATCATTAGGTATTAAGTACAGATGCCAGCACATCAAGGTACCCGAAACTGTAAAATATTCCCAATCAACTTTGAATCTTATGCTTTAGCAATAAAGTTGAAAATCTATTGAAGAAATTTGACAGATTGTAGTAGCTTGATGTGCAGGCGTCTGTGACTAACATGAAAACTCCACTCGACGATAGTATTAACACAAGATTCCTTAGAAATCACATAAAAAGTCGTCAAGGTACCTACTTAATATTATAAATGTTCCACTTATGTTGTGTGTGTAAGTTTTTGTCGTCATAATTTGGCTCTAATTTTATTTTATTTAAATATAGAATGAGCAGACTACAACTAGACCGAAAATAACGACACAAAAAATTTATAATCAAATTAAGAGCAATAGTATTCCGTCAACGCATCAACAATCCGCCATTTTATGAATTCACCTCGTGTGCAAAATGGCCGCTCGTATTTGTGGCCAGTATCGTTCTCCTTAATGTCCACAATAAATGTCAAATTGCAATCGTTACTTCTAAAAATTATGGTGTACATTTGTCCTCCTACGTGTTTGGCCCAGTAATTAGAGGTTTTCGGCTACTATAATATTTTTTCGTTCCGTTTTCCGGTGCAATGTAATTACTATGGCTTATACTGAAATTGTGGTCCAAATTTTGTTGAAACGCAGTGTAAAAATTTCAGCGTTAAGTTCTGTCTTTTTGGTTAAGTAATGCCGAATGTGGGTTCTGAATAATTGGATGTATGAATATAAGCTTCGTTCATAAGTTAATCAGCCAGTGGTCGCCAGATTCGTTTCGCTTTATAATTCACTGTAGTTCATTAACAATATCTACAAAAGAGGTTTTCGTTCATTTGGCAAGCTTACGGGTTTTTGTGATAGTTATCCTTATTTTACTTACTTAAGCAAAATACGTGCTTAGATGTGGACTTGCGGACACATTACCTATTACCTAAGTCAAGTACAAGAATAGCCCGCGTTGTCATAGAATAATTATTATCATTTTTATCACAAAAATTAAAAATAAATAAAATTGAAGTATCTGTTTATAATTGCAAATCAACAGATTTTCCACTTAATTCATATGAAAGTATTTACAGTACTGATAATGAAAACATTTTTTTTTTCTATCTTTCTGTCTGTTTGTTCCGGTTAATTTCCGAAACGGCTGGACGGATTTTGACGGGATTTTTACCGGCAGATAGCTGATATTATAAAACTACTAGACAACTTTGATTTAAGAAAACGAATTGGCGTATGAGTCGATTCGCACGAATTTACTCACCCGAAAAGGGCGAATCAAATCATATTTTATGCAATAAAGTTAAGAAAAAAGTGCACATTTTATAATATTTAACTCTTATCACTTCTTTGCGCTAGTGCCCTGTTTCTGTACTTTATTGCATAAAATTCAAAATGGTCAATTGCCTAATACACATTTCTGGAGTTGACGACTCGCCCACAAATAAGTTAACTACGTGCGAGTCGCCTATAAAAATAATAATATTATTTAAAAGTAACGACTCGCCCGTTTTAGGCGAGTAAATTCGTGTGAATTGAAAAATAAGAAAAAAAAATAGGGTTCCGTGCAAAAAAAAATCTTGTCAGTTTTGCAAATCAGTCTATCTACAAAATAGAAAAAGAAGAAAGAACATTAAATACAGAAAGAGAGAGAGACACAGAGTTTTGTCAGAATAGACATTAAATCGAGTAGCCTCTCCATTTTGTTCTACAAGCATAAATCAAAACGTCACTAGAAAAGTAATGGGAATACAACTAAGTTAATTTATGACAAGAGACCAGTTGCTAATGCAAAAGTATAAGCATGAGACCTAATAAAGATCGGTCCACATTAATTTATATGACATCGTCTCTATTCGTAGCTGTAGAAATTGTTGAGGAAAAAGTCACCTTATCTTGTTTTAAATATAGTTCAGTTTCAATTGCAATAAAATTTGCTTTAAGACATTTTTTGAAATTTGTTAGACAAAAATAAACTCTGTGCGCATGTTTTTAAAGTTATTTGTTTAAGATGCAATAATAGACAAATTGCTTTAATTTAAGTTCGAACTGTATACGATGTACGCTTAATTAGTTTATAAATGCAGAAAATATAAAACATACGAAGTTATAAATCGATATTAATATATTATCAAAAATGTGGCAAGCGAGAATTGGTAGTGTTTAAGAGGGTTCAGTAGATAACGATTCTGATTTTGTAGGTTTTCGCAGTGGTTCGTGGTAAGTACAGAAAAAACGTGTGCGGTCGGAGGACCTCGTTAGGAACGAAGTGCCGCACGCACACACTCACTCGTATACAGGGTCAAGTTAAATTACCTAGCAAAACTCTGCAGACGTGATGGGTAAGAATATCTAAACATGATAAAAAATAAGAGATTTTTTGTAGGGTCATCGACCACAGTTAGCGTAAACACTTAAAATGTCAGTTTGAAAAAGCAGTTTTTTTTGTGTAAACTTCACATACTTGATAGGTATCGACACCTGAACACGAAGAAACAAAAGAAAACAGATTTTTTCAACTTTTTCTTCAAGTAGCGACACTACCAACGGTCGGTGACCCCTAAAAAAGACATCAAATATTTTTATATTTATTTTATCATATTTAGAGGCTTATGGCTAATTTTAACATCCGCACGGATCGATCGATCAGGTTAAGCTACGCTTGCCGCTGTTGGTCCATGGATGGGAGACCATCTTTACATACCAAGACCCCTCCGTACTGCGAAAAGTACGTTAACTGCTGCAGCTATTTAACCATACATTTTTAAATGTCACTTAACTTTAATATCATTTATAAATAAGCCCCGTGGACACTTATAAATTATATTGTTACAGTAATTTAGAAACTAAGATTAGAATACGAATACGGGATTCGCCCATCGGATAGCTTTAGTACCGTAAGCTATTTCAAAAAAAAAAAAAACCGATCCATGATTCAATTTGCAGACAGTTTTTTGTTAATAAAAAATCGAATCGGATAAGGCTAAGGAATCCTAAATATTATAACGCTAGCTCATCCGGTGCGGAGCGAACGGAAATAATAAAACAAGCACTCTACATACCGACACTAGATAACACTCTTATTAATATATAATTGCTTTGATTTCAACGTTCGTTGTTTCAAAATTAATAATATGTCGGGTTTGGGAAGATTGCTGCGGTTCAGAGTGGTTGCATGACTCGTTTATAAAAACTGTTTCCTTGACTTTACCTGTGGGTTTCGTTTTTGAAATAAAACGTAACATAGTGTCCGTATTCTTTTGAGATGTATGCTGTTTCTCAAGCTAGGATAGCAAACTAGTAATATCCTGGGTTAGTATTCTGGCTTGGTACATTTTAGACAAAGAAAATACGTTTATTTGCGGTAAATATGACAAATAAAAAGAACAAAAATAAAAAAAAAAACAAGTGGCCGGAAATCATGCGTAACATCTACGCAAGGAACAAGAGTGGTACTTTACTTTTTGTAAATTATTTCATCGCCACTGCTCTCAAAACGGGATAGGAAAACATCGTGAGGAAACCAGCATGTCCCAGAACCGAAAATTTGAAGACCTGTGACATGCGCTAAGTAGGTAATCCTACCTAAATTACAATCATATTTTTTTTTTTCAAGAGTATCTACTCTTGAAAAAAAAAATACTTATATTTGTGTTTCATTATGATTTATCAATCTTCGGCTTAGAATAACCAATATTCGATGTTCAAAAACAACAAGACCTGCGGGGATATTGCGTAACACACCCACACGGTGGTAATGGCTTTCATTTTGACAGTTAAACAACGTTCATTGCTGAGCAGACACATTTTTCGAACATATGTAGCAATGGATTAGCAACATCCTTCAAAATATTATATTTCACATTTTACATTGTGATTGAAAGTGTGTTACGCAATTAGGGTGCCGACATCATAAAAAACCGGTCAAGAGCGATTCGGACTTGCGCACCGAGGGCTCCGTACCATCATATATAAAATTTTCATCGGCGAGGTCTATATTCGTCAGGAAATGTGTGGAAAACACCCGCAGTGTTAGCATTTTCTGAATTTTTAGAATATTGCAGTTTTAGGTTAGCGCCATCTCTTGGCCGATAGTGGAACTAATGTAATTTTTGTTGATGATTTCTGAAAAATTGTGCTATTTAGAGAAATCGTTTTATTTTTCCTGTAATCTTTACATACACTTCTATAACAGATTCAGATAGATTCAGATTTTTTAGAAAAAATAAATATATTTTTTATTTTTTTCTTATTTAAAAAATAGTTGGGCAAAAGTCATCTAAAACTATTCCAAATTTCAAGTCGATAGCATCAGAAGTTCTTGAGATGCCCAGCTGTGACCGACGGACAGACAGACAGAGTTCCACCATAAGGGTTTCTTTTTACCATTTTGGTACGGAACCCTAAAAAAACTTTTTAAAGCTAGGTTTGTAAAAATTCGGTTACACGTAACATAGTTTTAGATCTGGAATTAGATCAGTGGCCTAGTTTTGAGTTCATTTACGTGCCTACAGCCTGGGAGTGAACTATGAATATTTTTACAAATAGGAACGGTGAAATAGTCGCAGATACTGTTCAGTTTTTTTTTTAAGGGAATTGATGAATTTAAAACATGACTGAAAAACACACACGGTGTTTTTCTGTAAAACTTTTCTGTAAAAATGAGAAATGATCTACTGAAAGTCAGACTCTGATTTCTTTTTATTTATCGAATATTTACTATTCTGTATTATTATTGTTGCCTGCAAGAGATCGCAGAAAGCGATAAGGATGCCTATTGTTTGTTTTGTTCCGTACCTCAAAATGAAAAACGGAACAATTATAAGATCACTTCGATGGCCGTCTGTCTGTCCGTCAGTCAAGACCCTTTTTCTCAGGACCGCGTGGTGTTACCAAGTTGAAATTCATATCAAATACTTAATGCTGAAATTGCTTGAATCAGTAAAAAAATCAAACTTCTAAGTCAACGCAATGAAAAGATACGGGCGTTTATGTTCCGAAATCAAAACCTATAGGGTACTTCGCGTTGACAACTATGACATTTGACAGGAAGCAATGTCATCTAGCACAAGTAAAGGAAAAATCCGAATACCGTAAATTTGTTGCTACATTACAAAAATAACAATTCTAAAACTATTTACATACCTACTTTGTACGGAGCCCTCGATGCGCGAGTTCGACTCGCGCACTTCACCGGTTTTTTTTGTTATTTATTTTCTGGTGTACAATAAAGTATACAGGACAAAAAAAAAACCAGTGCGCTAACTGTAACCATGAATTCAATATCCAAAGCATCTAGTGTAGAAAATTTTCGTCGGAAGTAAATATTTTTTTTTTCCCTGTATTTAAATAAATAAATAAAAAAGCACTTACTTTACCTGCAATTTGAATGAATGATTATTATAGAACTGCATTTTGTGGAGAGTAAATTGGAAAAAGTAAATTACCAAGTCATTTGTATGCATTAAGTCCGCCTCTGTACATTAATTATGTGCTTGAATTATCAAATAAATACATTCTGTAAAACTTACCTTTATCCTAGCGCCCGAATTTTTTTGGTCATGACCTTATTAACTTTCAGCAAGATTGTATAATTTATGTTTCAACAAGTCTTAACAAGTTCCACAAAAACATTTAACACAACGCGAAACACTTGGTAAAAACCATCAAAGTCACCCGGTTTCTACCGACCAATCAACGCTCAGTGATTTTTACGAAAGAACATTTTTGCTCCAATAAACCTGAAGGACTGAGGCGGGCCTTGAGGAATGAGTGCTGAAATGAAAATAAAGCTTCGCGTCAATTGTAACTGTGATTTTCGCCGGTGACTCGCAATTAGGAGACACACGGGGTTAAAGAAGTGGTAGCTTAAGAAAGATACAGATGGAATACTCTACCATAAATATTACAGATATAATGTAAAAATTTTACAAGTAACGAGTTTAATTTTTGTTCTAGTCGAACTTTAAAAGATCGTGATTTAAAATTAAAAGTAATAACAAGGCACACACTAGAAAAAAATACAGAAAAAACTTAATTGTAGCAGACATTTGTGGGAACTGCCTATTTTGAAAAAAAAAGGTTTTATTGCAATTTCATAGGCAAAGCGGTAGACAAAGCGTCATGGACAATGTCTAGCCAAAAGGTTCATGCAGAGCTGCCACATGCCTTCTCATTATTCATCTTTCTGGTAGAAAAGTGACGGAATATAGAATTAGATTTCCTAGTTAAAGGATTGGTCTGGTTAAGTGCTACTGACTGTTTCTATTTCTACTGACAAGCAGGAACTTTAAGGGTTGCAGTTTTATGGAATGTAATGGCTATGTAGAACAGACGATAGAGGTATTTGGACCGTAACTATTCTGAATCGAATTTTGCTTGATTTATGCATAGATCCTTAACAGCTGACTCCTTGACTACAATAGGCAAAAATGAAATAGCCTTTCTAAGAAAATGATTGATTTACAGTCGACTCTCGTTAATTCGAAACTAGAGGGACTCTTTAAAAATTACGAATTATCGAGTGTTTGAAATATCAAATGGTTCGAAATTTTTGAGAGAAAATAAATAAGACTTCTAATTATTAAGTGTTGCGCCGATAAGTTCGAATTAACGCGTCGTTTTGTTATTGAGCAATGATTTTTTCGTTCGAATTACCAAGTGCATAAAAATGTATTGATTTAGTTCGAAATATAAAGAGATTTTGTAGGGAACTCGTGATAACTTTGAATTATAGAGTGCTGAAATGAAAATAAAGCTTCGCGTCAATTGTAACTGTGATTTTCGCCGGTGACTCGCAATTAGGAGACACACGGGGTTAAAGAAGTGGTAGCTTAAGAAAGATACAGATGGAATACTAGAATACAGAGGTTCGAATTATCGCAGGTTTGAATTAACGAAAGTCGACTGTATTTGCCCTTTCGATAAGATTACATAAAACTTTTATTCGCCAATCCTCCAAACCCGTGTGTCCCGAACACACGCACCGTTTACCCAATAAATGGGCTTCATTAGTAGGAATTTAAGACAATCGGTCTTGGGTTACCTGCGACGTAATCACCGTAATTGGTAGCAAGCTGCTCGATCTTTACCGTCTGCCTGCGTATTGTGCTCGTTGTACGTACGAGTATTTTTTTCTTTTTCAAGTAATTTTATTGGATTGACTTGTAACATACACGTCAATCCAATAAAATTATGGTATACACTGGTAACAGAATGTATTTAGATGTGACAGCCCAGTGCGGTAATTTGTAGCAGTGTTGGCCCAATGAGGGCAGTGGTGTCTCAATGAGAGCCGGTTTGTCCAGCGGGTGCTCCCACTGCCTGCGTATTGCAGCTTTTACGTACGAGTATTTATTATTTTTTAAGTAATTTTATTGGATTGACTTGTAACATACACGTCAATCCAATAAAATTATGGTATACACTGGTAACAGAATGTATTTAGATGTGACAGCCCAGTGCGGTAATTTGTAGCAGTGTTGGCCCAATGAGGGCAGTGGTGTCTCAATGAGAGCCGGTTTGTCCAGCGGGTGCTCCCACTGCCTGCGTATTGCAGCTTTTACGTACGAGTATTTATTATTTTTTAAGTAATTTTATTGGATTGACTTGTAACATACACGTCAATCCAATAAAATTATGGTATACACTGGTGACAGGAAGTATGTAGCTGTGATAACCCAGTGTGGTAATCTGTAGCAGTGTTTGCCCAATGAGGGCAGTGGTGTCCCAATGAGAGCAGCGTTTGTCCAGTGGGTACTCCCACTGCCTGCGTATTGTAGCTTTTACGTACGAGTATTTATTATTTTTTAAGTAATTTTATTGGATTGACTTGTAACCTACAAGTCAATCCAATAAAATTATGGCATACACTGGTGACAGAATGTATGTAGCTGTTATAACCCAGTGTGGTGTAACAGTGTTGGCCCATTGAGGGCCCCTGGCTAAATAATAACAGCCGCACAGATCGATCGATCAGGTTAAGCTACGCTTGCCGCGGTTGGTGTGTGGATGGGTGACCATCATTACATACCGAGACCCCTCCGTGCCTAGGAAAGCACGTTAAGCGGTTTATCCCGGCTGTCATTCGTGGATCTTTGACAGTCGTTACGGGTACTCAGGAGCCCGAAAGTCTGACAATCAGTCTTACCAAGGAGTATCGTATTACCCAGTAACTGGGTTGTGGAGGTCAGATAGGCAGTCGCTCCATGTAAAAATACTGGTATTCAGCTGCATCCGGTTAGACTGGAAGCCGACCCCAACATAGTTGGGATAAGGCAGGAAGATGATGATTTCGCTTTTGATTTTTGTCAGTCCGATTATTCCACGAATTTCTCTTTGATGTTTTGGTTTAAATGTCACTGCTAAGTTCTAAAAGTCTAGCAGGAACGTGTAACTACCATACCTAGTGCAACGTTATCTCTGCGGTCGCAACCTTTTTTTTTTTAGCCTGTACTGTCCCACTGCTGGACAAAGGCCTCCCCCAACTCCTTCCAGGAACTCTTTTCTCGCGTCACTTCGAACCAGCCCTCGCAGTACGCGTCCAAGTGATCTCACCATTTCTTTCTGGTTCGGCTTCTGACGACCCGTAACGACTGTCAAAGACTACGAATGATAGCGGGGACCAACAACTTAACGTGCTTTCTGAGGCACGGAGGGGTCTTGTTATGTAAAGATAGTCACCCATCCACAGACCAACCGCGGCAAGTGTAGCTTAACCTGATCGATCGACCCGTGTGGCTGTTATTACTTAGCCACAAGCCCCTCAATGAACTGATTAAACAGCAAACTGTAATTTGTACGTACACACTACGTAAACAATCCAACTTGCATACAAATCGTGCAAAATGAGCAACAAATAATGCTAATCTATTTTATTGTTCAATTCCCTAATCAAAACATTGAATTAATTTAATATTATCTCCACTAAATTTATCTAACGTTTAAGCGCGAACTAATTTCTCTATCAAAATATTAATACAAGAATAGAGATGACCACAAAAATTTGTGCAATGCTCATTTATTCGATACAATGAACCGATAGTGTTGCGACCGGTCGATATGTATCGAGACGGAAAGAATATCGACATTCCTAGTTCGTATGATAGAAATGTAATGTAAGCGCCACACCTGCGGTTGGGGCTAGGGCTGGGAAGGTGTTAACGATATAATGGTTGGATTTGAAATTGTTTTAATACGAGTATAAAACGCGGTAGGTTCAGTTGTTTTGTTGTGGTTACGTAGGAGACGACGGTTTCGTGACTTTTATTTTTTAATACAAAAGTAGAGATTGTGTTTTAATGACTTAAGTATTTTTAATGTAAATATCAGGAAAATGAAATTTATAAAAACTTGCTTAGACCCTCAATAAAACTCGTTAATTTTAGAAAAACACAGAAAATAACATATTTTGGGTTCCAAACATACTACTGTTTTGAATGCTGCGTTTCGATTACAGACAACTCATACTCATCACTATCTACCTAAATATCAATATCCTTGAATGTTTGTTCGCTCAACTATTGTAAATAGTTGGATTACTTACGCTATAATCTAAACTAATTTGCACACACACGCCATGCCAATCGCACGTCGTTTTATCGATAATGTCGATAGATTAGTCGCAACACTACACTCAATTACAGTAGGAGCGGCTAATCGCAAATGTGCGTTGGATGTTCGTCGTTAGTACATTTGAATACGATGATATTATTGTGGATTTATCTATGAAATATCTAGATTCTAAGTTTGGCTGTTACTTTACCTAGATTACTTAGCATTTGTGTGGGTTTCACTTTGGAATATGTGTGTGAATGTATGGGTTGGTTTATAGTATGGTATACAGTAATTTTGTAGATAGAATGAACCCTTAATTGCATGATTTTTACTTTTTAAGAAAATTAAATTTATTTGGACATAACATTAGCTCTATAGTAAGGAAAAAATATTAAAAAAAAATATTCATAAAAATACTTTTTTTTATTCTAAATGGCCTGGTGGAAATTTACATCTTTATTTGAATATATCTAACGATTGGGGAATCCCCGTGCTCTGTGGAAACGAAAATATGGCATTGAATTGGTTGATGGAGATTTCCATCACGACGCAGTTAAGGGTTAAAAGCCCTATAAGTTTTTTTTTTTCAACGTGTATCGTCCCACTGCTGGGGAAAGGACCCCCCCCCCCCCATCGCTCGCTCTCCTCTGTGTGTTGTCTTCTCCGGGCCAGTCTTCCATAAACGCGTCTAATGCTCGGTTCCTATAGACATTTTACTTCCATTACGGTAGCATTTTTTATTGCCAAACTGGACATATAAATAGCTAAGCTTATTTTACTTGTGATAGCTACTTCCATATGAGAGTGTCTGCTGTTCCAAGCTTTGAGGTCTTTGCTTCATTATTGGTAAAGATAAAAGAGTCTCAATTTTAAACCCAAAATGGTCCGTAAATTATACTAATCGGCCATAAGTTTTTACACTGGCATTTCCTTTTACCTTATATAAAAGGGAAAATATTAACCGGGCAAATAAGTTATATATGGATGACTGGTAATGAGATACTTTAATACTAAACCGTGCTGCGTTAAATTATATTTGCGAAAAATCAACTATCATTATAATTATACGTGGGTGGATCAAATATAAACCGGACTTAAATAAAAAAAAAATACGCACGTATTATTATACTCGGAAAAAAAAAGGAATTTGTTTTATTTTTCTACATAATCTCCCCTTCTATTAACACATTTTTCCCAGCGCAGGTGATGTTTCTTGATGCCAGTATCGAAGAATGTAGTCGGTCGTGCCTTTAGTCAATTGCACACAAATGATTCCACTATCTGTGTGAAAAGTGTCAGTGTGAAAACGGCGTCCTCCACTTGATTTTTTTTTTGTGCCATTCCTACACTTGAGTTCTTGAAAGCGTATTCTTATCGAACTGTAGAGTCAATGGATGCAAAATTTCGGAAGGTTTTATGCCCTCCCGTGTTAAAAAAAATATGATAAGTCGTTGCTCAATAGACTTATGTACCTCCTGCTCATACATGATGCTACTGGCGCGCAATAAACTAAAGTGAGCCGGAGCAGTATACCCCCCTCCCCTAGATGATCTCCCCTAACACATACAACAGCACCAAGCGTGTCACTTCACTCAGCGACCAGTAGTAAAAAAAGTCCTGTTTATATTCGATTCACCTAATACTTTCGATTGCCACGCAAAAATAACTTCTATGGCAGGCGTACCGCTTCCTTCACAATACCCAATAAACTAAACCAAATACCTGTACACATTAGAGACTCATTAAATAGCAAAACATAAAGCGTAAGCTGAAAGAACATTACATCAACTTGATTATAACTTGACTGTTAATAGCGCGTTGATCAGATCTCAGGCCATGGCGTGCTAAGACAGACCCCAGAGGTCTAATTGTGTGCTTTGTTTAAGTCTAAGGAAATTGTAATTTATAAAATAAAATAAATAACTAGCGATAATTTCGAATTATTAAAATTCGTAAAATGAGCTACTAGCAGCGGCAAACACTTAATCTAAGCTAGCAACTAAAAGTCCAAGTGTCCGAATTAATAATACTATATTGGGCGAAAAAAATACTGAGTGGGTGAAAATAATAACCTCAGCCATCGACTAGCCGTTTTGCGGTAGAGGACAAACCTAAGCCATCGCATCGTTAAAATAGGTTGATTCTGTCCCAAAACCGAATCGGGGCACTCCAACTCCACGTTAGCTTCTGGCTGCTACCCCTAGAGTTTATACAACGTGTAACGTTAAATGCGCAAAATCTGAAAATAGTTTGATCAGTATAGCGAGCAGAATTAATTGAACCACTTTATAATATAGGTCACATTTAAAAAAAAATCTTCATTAAAAACGTTGCCGTGTCTATTTATTAATAGGTCAAGCAAGCCAATGTCAGCGCGGCGCAGCGGGCCGGTGACGACTCCTCCCTCGATAAATCGTCGTCACAGACGCAAGAAACAATCAGAATGGCCAGTAAAACTAAAACAAAACCTTTACATTTTTTTTAATGACTTATTTTCTCTCTGAAGTAGGTCAATTCAAGAATAAGAAGATAAGTCGTTTGTGGTGCGTGTTCTGCCACATCATCTCGAGAAGTTCCTCAAGGAAGAGTTCTGGCCGAAGGGTGTTGTGTATCGCCGGTTTCGTGGCCGGCTGCATGACACTAGTCAGCGAAACACGACGCCGACACTTCGTGTGCAGTAGTATAAGTTGTGTTATGTTGTATTTATAGTATTTTTAAGTTATATTGTATTGTATTTGTGATAATTTTGTATCATGTATTCGTTTATAAGTATGTTTGTAGTACGTATTGTTTTTCTATGGGCCTTAGTTGCCTGAAATAAAGGAATAAAAAATAAATAAATAAAAATCAGTTGGGGTGTCTGCGGTTTTGCGCATTTAACGTTACACGTTGTATAAAATCCGGAGGCGCGGAGGGAGATCAGCCCCCGACTTCTGTAACAAAGTTTAGGCACCCGTGCGAGTCGTAACGGCTAAGGCTGGTCGTCGGAAGCGACCAGCAAGCCGAAGCTGCGGAGGTGGGCATGGGTGCCTATCCTTTGTTACGTAATGCACTACACTTTCCGCAGCGCCGGAGACGTTGCAGAATCAACTTTGTTTTGACAACAAGTGTTTTGAGGTTAAACAGATTGAATGTAATGTGAGCTGCAAAATTGTTACTCAAATAGAAATTTGTTCGTTTATGAATTATTATAATATACTGATCGTTCGTTCCAGGCGGAGGACAGGGTGTTGTGGCGCAGTCTGGGAGAGGCCTATGTCCAGCAGTGGACTGCGATAGGCTGAGTTGATTGATTGATTGACTGATCGTTCTGAATAATTCGTACTTCATATATTGTTAAATCGCTATTTTCAATATTTGTGTTCGACCTCAGTCTTTCGCCAATTTAGTGTTTCAGTACGCCATAATCAGTACTTTTGAAACCCTTAGTTTGAATTTATATTCGATGGTTTGAATACTCGTACTAGCCTGTATAAAATCATCATCTGCCTAGCCTTTTCCCAACAACATATGTTGGGGCCGGCTTCCCGTCTAACCGGTTGCAGCTGAATACCATTATTTCACATGGAGCGACTGCCTATCTGACCTCCAAAACCCAGATACTGGGTAATACGATACCCCTTGGTAAGACTGGTTGTCAGACTTTCGGACTTCTGACGACCCGTAACGACTGTCAAAGATCCAAGAATGGCAGCCAGGACCAATAGCTTAACGTGCTTTCTGAGGCACGGAGGGGTCTGAGTATGAAATATGGTCACCCATCCACGGACCAACCGCGGCAAACTTAGCTTACCCTGATCGATCGGCCCGTGCGGCTGTTATTTAGCCACAAGCCCCTCCATAAAATATGAAAAAAAAAACAATATGCCAATGGGATTCAACTATACGGAAAGTCGTGTTTTGTCATCCCTTCGCTACCAACTTTGCAACAACTTAAACTTTTTGCCAAGATGGGAGTTATTTTTATGCTTCTCTTACTGTGTTGAGATAGTCATGCAATTATGATATCATCTACATAAAATTCCCCAGATAATGTGCCATGCGATGTAGCCCAGCCAAAGCATGTTGCAAGACCGCATTGAATGTCAACAAAATAGGAGTGACCAGAAAATTATACCTTCTATTAGCTGTAGTATAAAGTCAGTATCTAGTTAACCCACTCGAGGAAGTCCAAGTAAAGGAGGTACTTATGTTATTGTACAAACTTGCGATGGCTCAACAATCCTCTGTTTGTTTGTTGCCCTTTTGATATTTGTGCCCACGCGAGGAGTTGCTTCATTTTGACTTTTGCCTCGTGTACTGTTAGGTACATTTTCTCTAAACACGTCCAGGTAGGTACGTAAGTCCGTAAAGAAAATAATTATCGTGATTGTGTCCTTATTTATACCAATGAATAATAATATCTAGTTATCAATTTATTTATATTTTATTAAACGACTTCAAAATAGGGAGGAATTTGACATTCGGCGATTTTTTTAAAAATATGTTCTTGTAAACCTTTGCCAGTTGCAAAGCTTTACAAGAACATTATTTGCACGCAGTGCAGTCACTGTACGAAACAAGTTTTTGTATTAGATTTACGTTTGAGGCATCTTCGGGTTGCTCTCTTTATGATCATCTTTATTTAGCCGAATACGTCCATTGCTGGACAAATGCCACCCCCAAGCATCGCAATATCGACCAGTCCTGTGTTTCTTGCATCCTGAGTATACATAACATTGGTCGGCGTCAAAATAAGAGCAAAACTATGTATTTTTATTTTTTTTATTTTATTTATATGGTCTTGTATTATGTGGCCTTGATACATATCGACACGCTAAATTCAAATATGTAATCAGAATTTATGTAGCACGTCCAGTTTTGATGCTATAAGCAATTTTTGTTTTCCTTTAGTTGACAGCCAAAAAATATTTTTGCCGTCACTATACATATCAAATTAGGCTTAGGATTTTGGACATTCGTGTCAAGGATAAGTTATTTGTTTACACACACACAGCCACATCATAATATAATTATGCTATTTCAGGACGTGACGTTCTGGAAGGAATACTTCAAATTACAAGTCACTATTTATAATACTCATGCTAGACACAATCTTATTTATAGCTGAAGGCCAGGCAATTGGGAAATTGGCCAACCAATTGTACAGGCAAACATGGCTTTCTACTTTGAGAATACTAATATTTACTGATTTACCGATCTACTTCTATTTTACATCGATCCAGGGCAGAGGTTCCCCCACTTATTTTTTCTCATAGACCACTTTAAAAATTTTGCTGGTTCCGGTGGACCCCCTGCAGCTGCATTTCTACCATGTTCCCAAAACTCGACAATAAATGTGAAGATTAGATCTAACGTAGACCCCGCCGTGTCTCCCGTGGACCACTAAGGGTCCACCTGGGCCACTTTGGGAATCAATGATTAATGGTTATACAACGTGTAACGTTAAATGCGCAAAACCTCAGACACCCCAACTGATTTTTAATTCAATTGACCTATTTCATAGAGAAAATAAGTCATTAAAAAAATTGTAAAATTTTTATGTGCTGTTTTAGTTTTATTGGCCATTCTGATCATTTCTTGCGTCTGGGACGAAGCTTTATCGAGGGAGGACTCGTCACCGGGCCGCTGCGCCGCGCTGACATTGGGTTGCTTGACCTACTCGTACTAATAAATAGACACGGCAACGTTTTTAATGAAGATTTTTGAAAAATGTCACCTATATTAAAAAGTGGCTCAATTATTAATTCTGCTAGTTATTCTGATCAAACTATTTTCAGGTTTTGCGCATTTAACGTTACACGTTGTATAGTATACTTGGGTTCAGCAAGATGTTATTGGGTTTTTCCATTTTGGATTTCTCAATAACAGCCCGGAGTCAGAATTAGTGCCCGGTAGGTGTCAAGTGTCAATAGGCACGCCCCCTATTACATGGACTTATACTTAACTAGTCAAATATGGGTGTATTGTAAGCACACCTCTGTATACCCTTTGGGGAACAAGGCGTGATATTATGTTATGTTGCTCATCGTTCTCCTGTCAAAAGCATTACACTACCAACCGTTCAGCAATAAAAGCGACACAAGAAAAACTCACCCAGACCATATTTCGGCCACGGCGGCCAATCTCAACGGAGACCAGCCTTTGGCGCAGTAGATATTATAGTGCACAAGTGTGTACGCGGATACAGTTGCACTCCGTCTTCCCTCACTCTCATAGTCCGATAGGACGACAATTCGACACGACTGGAGAGAGATCAGGTGCAGGACCAACGGCTTAACGTGCTTTTCGAGGCATGGGGGTATCCAAACTCCAGGCTGTTACTAAGAAATTTCTAATGGAAAAACTCAATAATATTTTGCCCGACCCGGGAATCAAACCCAAGACCCCACACTCAGCAGTCGCGCTTGCGAACACGAGACCAACGGGGCCGTTGCAAAAGCGACATAATCACGCACTAACCAGAATATCGCCAAAGCCGTCTAATATCTAAGCTAAAAGCTGTTGCTCGAACGGAGGGAGCTGTTAGCAATCTAGTTAGATGTTAGTATTATATTAGCTATCACGTTGCTTAGTTTTAGAATCCATTGCTATGAATATTAAGTGCTCTTGATGTTACGGTGTAACTTTTGGTGTCGAGTTTAAATCTGTTGTCAAGCGGATCATTTGCTATGCAAGGTGCAGACGCCAGCTCATCAAGCTTCCTTTCTCAATCAACTTTGAACCTTACACTATATCAATAAAGTTAAAAAATGTATTAAAGAAATTTGACAGATTGTAGTAGCTTGATGTGCTGGCGTCTGCACTAGCTTCTGCCGCGACTTCATCCACGGGAAATTTCTTGCCCTCCCGACCCACCCCGTCGCATGGCATCGCCTTACTTATAGTTCGTTGTCGCTTAGCATTCTGACTATTTTTCTTTTTTCTTGGCTCCCTAGAGTCCTAGCGTGATGTTATATAGCCATAGCCTTCCTCGAGAATTGGGCTTTCAAATGCAAAAGTATTTTGACAATTTCAACTGGTTTTTCCGGAGATACACCCCCATATATACAAACTTACAAATAAACGAATGTTAATTCCTCATTATATTAGTACAGATTTTGAAACAGTTTCGTGTCTCTATCATCATTATCAACAACAGTCTACAAATCTACTGTCCGATATATCGCCTCTTTACAATGACGTGATATTTCGAAAACTGCTATTTTTAAAGATGCCACGTTGTTGTTGCAAAGAGGCGATATGTACTAACGTAATGTTCCCACTGCTGGGACACAAGTCACAAGTTACCTCTCACCGCTGCTCCATGAAAGTTCCTCCCAAAAATTACAAGTCATTGACTTTTTAAATTGCAGGTTGTTCTCCAAATTGTTTAAATTCTAAACTGGCGTTTAGGTGAGGACACTTGTCTCTAGCAAATATTAGCATTTAAAGCTTAATATTTCACAAAAGAATCCCTGATTCGAAAAACTGTTTTCACAAACCCGCATTATTTTTGAAAGACCTATCCAACGATACCCCACACCATGGGGTAGACGAGAAAAAAGAAACATCCCCACTTTTAGTGTAGAGGAGGTACTCTAAAAAAAATGTTTTTCATGACTTTATTTTACCACTTTGTCGGCGTGATTAAAATGTATATCCATGCCAAATTATAGCTTTCTAGTACTAAGAATCTCTGAGCTATGCTACGGACGGACGGACGAACGGACACACGGATATGGCGAAACTATAAGGGTTTCTCGTTGACTACGGAACTCTAAAAATCAACAAGTTGGGGGAAAATATGCGTCTCATCCACGCAAAACGGCCATCTCTCAGCATACCATATACCTACCTGTGGCGGCATCTACAACGCCACATGCGAACTACGTGTCACATTGACATCACGAAAAATCCTGCATCGCGCAAGCAGAATTTACCGCGCAACTAGCATGTAGAAGAAGTCTTGACATCAATCGTCGGGCAGTTGCTTACCAAACACAACACCCGTCTGCTCGGAGGATCCCCCTTTTCTGGGGAGGATGAGTAAACTTTACACCCTGTTTCTCATACCTTAACCCCGACGTGATTCATACCTAACTCCGGTTAGCCTCGTGCCGATTTGAGAGAATAAGAATACTGTGTGTAGGCATTTCTTTATTTTCAGACTAAGTTTAAGTTTCCCTATCCCAATACCCCTAAAATTTATTTCTCCAAATCGTAACGCTTTCACAACCCAACAGCCCTTACAGCAAACTTATGTGCTTGCTTCTCAGTTATGTTGGCAAAGTTAGAGATGCCTCATTTATATGTTGAACATGTGACACCAACTGTAAGTAATATGTTACGTTTGACTTTATGTTGTTTGACCTTTGTTGTTGAACTTTTGACCTTGAGAGCGTTGACCTGGCAAAAGGGATATTTGAGTTAGTAGTCGCTTGGTGAGTTTTGAGAAGGAATAATTGCTACTTGTTTGTTCTGTTGTTTTACTTAGGACTGGTGGCTTAATCGTCTGATTACATTTATCTGTGGGATGTTAATTGCGGTGTGACAGTTTTTGTGTCAAAAACTATGTCAAAATGCCATAGCACTCGCCACGCAATCGCCTTCAGATAAAAGTTATGGCTCTTATTTAATTAAAAAGCTTCTATTTTACCTTTGGTAGTATGTACATCACTACCATTGCCTTACCTCGTTTTGTGTCGGATTTTACAGAAACCTAATTTGACTGTTACATATTTGTATGCAAAGAGTATGAACTATCTACTACTTAAATGTAGCAGTACTACAAATTTTACGGGTCCCTTTCACTTTCTTTTGTTTCCCTTGTGTTGTCCTACTCCTGGGCAAAGGTCTCTCCCATACTTTTCCTATTTTTCTTATGTTGTGCTTCCTCCGATCAATCGGTCAGGAACGAGTCCAAATCACCGGCGTTTCTTAGGCCTGCATCGGTGGAAACGCCTGTCTTCAGGCACCCACTGTGTGACGATGCTGGCCCATCTGTTTTGATGCATCCTACACGTATGACGCGCTTAGTCCCATTTCATGCACTTTCATAATAATCATTCCAAAAAAAACAAACACCGTACGTAGATTTATTGGTACCTACCAAAACATTGTTTTAGCCAAATACATTGTTTTAGCTAAAACAATGTTTTACAGACAATAACACTAAAATAAAGGAAAGGAAGGAAAGGGAAGGAAGGTGGTTGGGGTAGACTGGATGCGGAAGGCGGAGGACAGGGTGTTGTGGCGCAGTCTGGGAGAGGCCTATGTCCAGCAGTGGAGTTGTTTGACTGAGTTGTTTGAACACTAAAGGCGCACTGCCAAATAATTAGCACGTCAATTCTTCAAATAAAGTTATAAATGAAGCTCCACGACTAAATTTGCTACTGAATGCCACTTAGCAGAAACAGTGGTGGCCCATTGGTAGCAGCCGCGACTGTACGAGTTGTAGGTTCGAACCCAGACAGGAGCTTTTTTTTATAAATTGTTTCATCATCACTGCTCTCAAAACGGTAAAGGAAAAATCGTGAGGAAACTGGTATCTGAGTAGGGTATGATATATATTATATATTACATATAATATACTACATATAATATATATTACATATAATATATATCATACTAGCGACCCGCCCCGGCTTCGCACGGGTGCAATGGAGAAACACTGATATTTTTTTTCGTAAAAAGCATAGGATAAAAATGGTTATTGTGGGTTATCCCTAAGAGATAGACATATACCATTGCGGACTTTTTTGTAGAACTTTTTAAGGTGTACAATACTGTAGTACATTATTTTGATCTATCTCGACGGGTTCAGCCAGCGTTTACAATGTAAGCGCAAAAAAATGTGTTTATTTACGACATCACATTAGAAACCTCTAAAATTATCAGTGTTTCTCTACTACATTATGCATGTATTATACATATAAACCTTCCCTTTGAATCACTCTATCTATTAAAAAAAACCGCATCAAAATCCGTTGCGGAGTTTTAAAGATCTAAGCATATATAGGGACAGACAGACAGGGAAGCGACTTTGTTTTATACTATGTAGTGATATATTACACTAGTATATGATTAATAATAATAATAATGAAATTTATCCAAAACAAAGAATTTGAAAATAGTTTGATAAATGGTTTAAAAATATATTTATAGTTTAAGTTGTAAGTTCTATACAATAATAATACTCTACTTCTTAAGCTAGGTTATATCTGTATTTTAAGAGGAAGTTTATGGTCAAGGTTTACAATCATCAACAAAAACATATCTCAAGTGGACTGTATGGTGAACAAAGAGTAAGACGTATTAGTGTGTTGTGTGTTTGTGTGTGTGAGTCGTGTGTGTGTATGTGTGTGTGTGTGTGTGTGTATTACACAAGATAGGTAAGTAAAAACTCCGCGTAAGACTAATCCTTATGATGAGAACGATGAAGAGAGTTTGAAAGTGGACTCCTGACAACGGCTCCTATCTGAAACTTTCCAAATATACTATACTCGTATTTTCGGTGTTCTTTCATCATGCCGCACCTACTCAGCTATCAACTTTTTTCCTTGCATATGCTTAGTCAAAAATCCTCTGGGCTCCTACCACTACTAGTATTTTAAATTCAGAGCATTTTCAGTTGAACAGGCTATGCGGCTGTTAAAGTATACTAAAAATACCAAAAACAAAAAGGAATCCAATCACATTTTAATAGATTATAAAAAATCAGAACAAAGAATTCTCAATCACATGAGAAATGTAACGATGACACGAATCAAACGATGTTACGTTTTGAAATATAAATCATAATACCTTGTATGGATCGTAGAGAATGATCGAAACAATGGAAGATCATTAAAACATCAATTAAGTGATTTATGAAATAGCTATAGATTAAACGCGTGGAATGGCTCGCTTTTAAAATACTTTCAGATCGTTATAAATTGTTCAGTTTTTTTTAGTCTGCGCATAACTCCTCCGTTACAGACACAATGGCGCCGATTCCTTTGTTTACAAACTAAACTAAATTTAAGTTCAGTGCATCTTTTTCTGTTTATTTCATTAAGAAAAGGACATAAGAAAAGTATTAGGTTAGTCCTATCAAATTAATATACCTACTCCATAGACAAGTTTAGACGTGTTTAAAAAATTGGCTACTATAAATACGTCAATTTACGTCAGGTGCCGACTAATTTGAAAGGAATAAGCTTATCTTCTGTCCTTTTATTAATGAAATAGAAAGAAAAAAATGCACTGAACTTAAAACCATCCTGTTTGCATATTCACATAAGCATCCCGTTTGCAGTATCCGTGCAAACGGGATGCTTATGTGAATATATATATTTAAAGATGTACACTACTTAACGGGATCCTGCAAAAAACCGTACCTGCAAAAAACGGGATCTTGCCGTGGGAAAGAGCCCTCAGGGAAAAAGTTCGCCGCGGGAAAAATCCGCTCGTGGGGACTTGTGCTAAAAGTTGACTATTTTTAATATAGTTTCAGACTATGAACGATTGCTTTAGGAGTTAATGGGAGCAGTTGCAACTGTGTTCGATACTACAATATACCGCAAGTCAGTGCTAACACTTCAATCTTCAGCTGACCTAAAGTGGTACGTTTGATTTCCACTGACGTGCACCGTCTACAACGTACCTACCTACAGGTTTATGAATAAGTATGATGAGAGACAGGTTCCAAGCTTGGTATGTTTATCAAGTTGATAAAATAATAATTTATCTAGGTATCTGGGAACTATTAGAACAAGGTTTTCAACCTGTCACTGCATATAATTTTATCAGTACAACCCAGTATTAAATGCCAAATGTTATGCTTTAACATAAATAACGTGAGTCTACTGTCTTTATTATAGTTAGTGATATGAAAACTCAAAACATTTATTCACAAAGACACAACAATTACAATATACAAGCTGACACTAAAATATACAAGTTGTAACACAAATAACGCACAACCTCTTAAGGGGTCATTGTACTCATCATTATGAACAACTTTTACTATGGGACCAAACCTGAAATCGCGAAAAAAAAATCTGCTGTTTCCTACATTTTGACGACTCGTACGAACATAATAATAGTAAAAGTTGTTCATAATGATGAGTACAATGACCCCTTAAGAGGTTGTGCGTTATTTAAGTTACACCTTGTATATACATATCATATACAAGATTTTAACAAAAAAAAATTAAATAAAAAAGGCAGGAGCTCATTGGGCATCAAAAAATTCGTCCACATCGCTGTCAACGGGATAAGTGCCCAAAATAAGGAGATATTGTAGGATAATTTTATTTTATTTATTTTATTTACTCGTATGTATTTATCCTCACACTGGAACGCCATTCAGCAATTACACCAACGGAGCAAAAAATCACTTCTTGTGGTGGTTTCAATCCTGTGCGCGGTGGACATAGAACGGGCGGGGATGGATCACGCACGCTCACACGTTGTCAAGACGTTTCTCTATAGACCCATCACTCCTTCCATATTACGCACATTCTTTGCGATTTTTTTTAAATTAATAAATTAAAATTGAAAACACGGAGAATTTTAAGGTGTCATCCTGACTGACGGATGACAGTGAATAAATAGTTTTACTTGTTTAAGCTCTACCGACTTCCAATACTATTTAGTCTGCATGTATGCATGCAGTAGTGCTGGCCCAGTGGTTAACGGCTGCGACATACGAGTTGCAGGTCGTAGGTTCGGAAACAGGCAGGCGCTTTATGTAAATTATTTCATCATCACCACTGCTCTCAAAACGGTGAAGAAAAACATCCAAACCGGCATGTCCAAGAACCATAGATTCGAAGAAATATGATATCTATCAACCTGCATTGATCCTGCGTGGTGGATGATGGTCCACTTCTCTGGCCGGTGGCCAATCACCAGAATCTCTCCAGAATCATGTATTGTACGAGTATCCTTGGTAATAAGTTACGCTCCAATATCCCTGCCATGCTGTATACCAAGGAAAAGAAAACCAACTTGACCATAAAATTGCCCCTAGCATATCTACTATATCATTTATAGACAGGCAGATCCAAAACAATTATCTCTAGGCCACACAAGTACTTGTTTCTTACAGGTATCGAAACCGCAGGACATAACTAGTATGCAAATTAGACTGTCATACAGTTATTATATCTCTATCATTTTATATCGTAAGGTTGTATACAGACAGACACACAAATAGATAGAGATTGATTTAAATATAAGTGATCTATTAGATTGCGATATTAAAGTCGAGACATAAAAAGAATATCATAAATCTGTGTTCAAAGTGATTTCGATTGTCTGTCTGTCCGTTTACTTGTTAGACGAACGGAGTATTTTCGTAACACACATTAAATACCAATGGATCGCCACGCCTTCTCCAATTTGACAGTTCAACGATATTCATTGCGTCATTTAGGTTGTTGACTAGACGAATTTTTTAAACTTGTGAAGCAATGGATTAGGCTTTTCCTTCGGAACCCTCTACTTTAGGCTGAAAGTGTGGTACGCAATTAGGATGCTGGGCTCAAGTCTTCTAACGTAATTGCGTCAAGATGGCCGATCATTGACACCGTAATTGTTGATTTGATAATCTCTTACTTAATGACAAGTTGTATTTTCCTATTATTTTGACATTTCTTTTGACCACTACATAAACTAGATAAACTTAGGAGATTACGAGCTTGTGGCACAATGGTATGAAAGAATCAATTAATATTACGATACGTATCTATGTGCAAATATTTTTGTCAAAAAGAAAATAAGTGTGTAGTCATGTCTGATAAAAACAAAAAAAAAAAAACAGTCCTATCTGTTTTTCAAGTATGGTTCAATGTTGTTCTATTTAAGCAGTTGCAAGTCTAACCGAATGCAGCCGAATACCAGTATTTTACATGGAGCGACTGCCTGTCTGACCTCCACAACCTAGTTACTGGGTAATACGATACCCGTAGGTGAGACTGGTTGTCAGACTTTCGGGCCACTGACTACCCGTAACGACTGTCAAAGATCCACGAATGAAAGCGGGGACCAACGGCTTAACGTGCTTTCCGAGGCACGGAGTGGTCTTGGTATGTGAAGATGGTCACCCATCCACGGACCAACCGCGGCAAGCGTAGCTTAACCTGACCGATCAATCCGTGCGGTTGTTATTACTTAGCCACAAGCCCCTCTAATACTTTCACGATTGGCTAAATCGAATAGTTGATAGTAAAGGTATCTCACCAGGCGGTAAAAAAGTAGCATAATTTTAATGACCACTGTCGGCATCTTATGTGGCTACTATTTAGTACCATATTGTCCATTATCAATGAAAAGCCTTGTGAACTACTCAATAACATTAAATACCATAGATAATTAAGAAAAAAAGCTACTCCATTATCTTTGAACTACAAAGGAGTATTTAACACAATCGGCGTCGGGAGCATTGCTTATAGAAATACTTGTAACAATAGATGTTTTATATCATTAATCTAATCATAAATGATACTTGATCTGACAATCACTAAAAAGAAATCCGATTAAAAGCCGACAGAAAAAAATGCTTATTAGTTATGCGTCACAGTTTTGCTATCCGAAAAGCTGCCTTATCTTTTTAACGGAAAGGTGTATTATTACATTGGTACAGACAAAAAAACTAAATGGTTTTGAGTTATTAATTTGTTGTTCGGACAGCAACCTTATTTCCTTAAGGTAAGGTGTGTAATTATTGGTTACTTGCACAGTTAAGAGATAGATCTGTCGTACTTTTTTTTAAACAAAAGATGTTTTAATTAATAACATGATTTATATATCGGCTAGGTATTTGGCGCATCGATTTACAAAATAAAATAACAGTAGTCTGCACTGCTATTGTTCTTTTTTTTTTGCTAAACAGTAATCTCTACAGGGGAGTTCAAATCTAAGTGGTCTATCAAGTAATTATAACTGTCTAATTAGATTGTGAGGTTTTTGCACCTTTTAGATGTATTTTACCTACTTTATTTTTGTTGTGCCTATCTGCTTGGATAACACCTAATTGGCCATAAAAATCTCCGTTATTTAGTTACTTGCATTTTTTCATTCTCTACAAGAAAATAAATTTAACAAAGAAATCAAGATTTTTTTTTGTTCTCAAATGTTGTAACACCCGGGAGAAAGGATTTTTTTCGATAAGAAATAAAATAACATCACGCATTGTTCCCTGAACGGTTGGGCAGAGGTGTACCTATACCTAGGACACCGACATTTTGTTAATCGTTTTTAAGTCCCATGGTAACGAGCCTACTGCCATCAACAGGCCACGAATCCAGACAGCGGGCTACTGAGAAATTCTAGAAAGAAAAACCCAATAACACTTTGCCCGACCCGGGGATCGAGCCCAGGACCTCACGCTCGGCTAGACCGACGAGGCAATTTAAAAAATACATTACATCAAAATGTGTTTGCGTCACATTATATTTTTTCTTGAACCCAGGAATACTGGCAAATGAAAAAATCTCCACATCGTTCGAGGTAACAACAAATGTCCTCATTCAGAATCCGATAATAAATCGTCATCTCTTTCATACAGTGTGACAAGATAATAATTGAATTCTTCCAACCAAAGTACAGCCGACAGAATAAATTGGTTTGCAGGCAAGAAATTATTAGATTTGCGCGACACTTTCTTTGATATTTTATATAGTCAGCCTGTTTTCCCACTGCAGGGTAATGGCCTCCCTTTTCTTTTTCCACTCAGGTCCATCCTGAGCCAATATGGACCAATCCCTCATATAGGCGTCAAGTTCGTCCCGCCATCAACGCTTGGGTTTTCCATGATGCCGTCGGACGTTTTCAGGGACCCGTGCTGTTGTGGTCTTAGCCCCCAATGTATCTGACATGCGGCAAACGTGTCCGGCATAGTCCCATTTGAGCTTGGCTGCTTTTTGGGTGA
Organism: Eremobia ochroleuca; assembly: GCA_949629135.1. NCBI lineage: Eukaryota > Metazoa > Arthropoda > Insecta > Lepidoptera > Noctuidae > Eremobia > Eremobia ochroleuca. The sequence continues at coordinate 7,516,301 of OX451410.1, forward strand.
CTTCCGCGAGTTGTGTCTTAGAAGGCGTGTGTCGTGTTCCGTATCCGGTCGGTAAGTCAAACTCCAATGAAACTACGCTACATCGCTTGCTGGCAAACCTCGAGCTTGGTCCTATGCTGAACCGTCAAATATCAGGTTTGAGCGCCGTAAGGTCAGAGAGAATGCATATGTCCATTAATTTACGTTTATGGCAAATTGGAAGATCTCCTTTCATAGACCAATAGCTGTTTCAAGCGTTTTTGGTGCGGCGAGCAATTTTTTTTTCTTTGTAATCGCGGGCGCTGTAACGATTAAAATGCCATAGCTTTGAAATGACAATGAAAGTAGCACCGTCTAAACAGTTTTTCATTAAACGGGGCAAGGCATCTTTGTTCCTTTTATTTTATTGTATGCCACAGACAAGAAACTTGCATCTTCCGTGAATTTTGCTTATGATGCGCTTAGTTGTTGGTATGGTCGCTTAGGTGTGCGTAATTGTTGGTAACTTTCGTTAATTATGACTTTTCGGCAGCACCGAGCAATTTGTAGCTAAGATAGTTTTTAAATTGGCGAAAATTGCTTGCGGCAATCAAATTAATTGCTGTCGTTGAATACATCTTTTTAAGGCGGACTGCACATTTCTTTATGAATCTTATTCAGTCCACAAGTCCAACCCGAGATTTAATAACACATGATTGTAGTATTTGTATTGTTTTAAAGATTTTTTGCCTCCAGCTGTCCGGGGCCGACAGTTGGGTATTATTATTTATTTATAAATGTGAAATAATTGGGGTTTTCGACTGATATTTTATTGGAAACTTATTAAAAGTTTTTTTTTTTTTATGTGGTGGATCTGACAATTGTGGGTATCCGGTCTTTTTACTGGAGCCAAATAAATTATTAATGTGTTTTGGATCTTGAAGGGCATGTAAGTTTGAATTATTTATTTATTTCGTACGGCTTAACAAAAGTGGCATTTTCTTTAGCATAATCAGTCTTTAATGTCGGCACTGATGGGGCACAGGCTTCCAATCTTCGAGAGGGAGTGGCTGGATCTATCACGCAGGCCGTGAGCTGGTTGGTAGATGTCCCGTATCTTCGAATTGTTGCTTCTAGGACATACCGGTTTCATCACAATGTTTTCCTTCATCGCTTTCAAAGCAGATTCTTTATTTATCTCATAAAGAAAAAAGAGAAAATGAAGAAGAAAATATAAAAAGTGGGTAAAATCACTAACCAGAAACTTTTGGCAGACTCCTTCGCCTTTCTCGACATCTCTTTAATTCAATGATTAGTCATAATATTTCAATGAAAATCCATCATACCAACATTTTAAAAACAAGGTCACTTGAAAATTCCCAGATTGGCATGAAAGCTATGTATAATTTAGGCTCATACGCACGAAATAAAAACTGCAGTCAGTAAAAACAAACGCAGAAATTATAAATTGAAAGTGGCGCTTTATTAAGCTGGTTCCACACGTTCAAATAATATTTTCTTGATTGGTATCCATGTCTCATCACCTGCCTAGCCTTTTCCCAACTATGTTGGGGTTGGGCTTCCAGTCTAACCGGATGCAGCAGAATACCAGTATTTTACATGGAGCGACTGCCTATCTGACCTCCACAGCCCAGTTACTGGGTACTACGGTACCCCTTGGTAAGACTGGTTGTCAGACTTTCGGGCTCCTGACTACCCGTAACGACTGTCAAAGATACACGAATGACAGCCGGGATCAACGGCTTAACGTGCTTTCCGAGGCACAGAAGAATCCCGGTATGTAAAGATGGTCACCCATCCACAGACCAACCGCGGTAAGCCTGGATTAACCCGATCGATCGACCTGTGCGGCTGTTATTATTTAGCCACGGGCCCCTCTTTTTGGTACTATGGTATCGATGTCTAAACATGATAAAACAAAAAAGAAATTTTTAAACAAAAATATTTTTTTTAGGGTCGTCAATCGCCTTTGTTGTTGTCACTTGGAATAAAAAAACAGTTTTCTTGTGTGAACTTTCGCAGACGTAATAGCTATCGACATCTAAACATGTTAAAACAAAAAAAAACACAGTTTTCAACTCATACTTAAGGTAACTACATCCCTAACGGTTGTTGAACCAAATTACTTTTTTTTTTTGTCAGGCTTAGTTATCGATACCATCACGTCCGTGAAGTTTTGCTTAGTAATTTAATTTATCCCTTTATTTGAGAAAACTTCAAGCTTTTACAAGGTTAGACGGCAGTCGATATTTTAATATTTTATTTAGTCTTAAGAAAATTTCGATGACCTACAAACAGTTGTTTCGCGTCTCATATCCTTAGGACTGTTATTATATTTATTAATTATATTAATAAATAATTGTCTCACTGTAGGGTAAATGCCTCCCTGCTCCTTTTCCGCTCCTTTCTGTTTAAAGCTGTTGAGGACTAGTTCATGTTGAAGGAGTCCAGATCATCCCGCCATTTCCATCTGGGCCTGCCGCAATGTCGCTTGCCGTTAAGAGGGACCTATTGGGTAGTAAGTTTGGCATATTGGTCATCTGACATACGACAGATATGTCCGGTCCAATTCCACAGCTTTCCAAGTGACATCATTTATCTTTGTGGTGGAATATATGGTTGTATTCCTAACCCGGTCTGTTAGTTTGATACCCAGAATACTCCGTCTCATAGCCCTCTAGAAAACTCCGAGCGCGAATCTCTGCTGATTTCTCAAAGAACATGTTTGACCACCATTTGTGAGGAAGGGAACACACACGTCAATAAATGTTCTCTTTAGTTAGGGGACAAACGAACGATCTAAAGAATTAGATCTTTCATGATTCAATAGCTCGACTCGTCTGTTATTCATACCTTATTCTTCTAATTGCATAACACAGTTACAATGGCAATAGGTACCTTTCATTTTGATTTGATTCAGTAATATTCACGGCGTGATTTATATACGTTCTCGACCAGACGAATTTTCCAAACTTAGGAAGTAATCAACTCAGCCTATCGCAGTCCACTTCTGGACATAGGCCTCTCCCAGACTGGGCTACTCTATCCTCTGCCTTCCACGTCCAGTCTACCCCAGCTGCCTTCTTTAGGTCTTCCGAGGAAGTAATGGATTATGAATTTCCTTCAAAATCTTTCGGATTGTGATCGTAAATATGTCTCCTAGTCTGTTAGGCAAGTTTATTAAGTTCGATAACAATAGAAAAAATAATTGTGTTTGATTAGTGAAAGTTGAGCTCTTAATTTTGTTGTGAAATGATGTACCTACTGCTCTCAATTATGATGAAGGAGTAACGATGTAAAGTGTCTCGAAATGTTAAAAGGTCAACTATTCACAGACTGACTGTACTAGATGCTTAGCAGAGCTAAACCCCAAATATGGGAGCACTTGCCAGTTTCCTACCAATGCTCCACTAACTTGAATAAGACCACACACGGTCCAAAATCTAAATAATTACATCCATCACACCACTGGCATTCAAAGGCTCCATCAAAGTAATTAGTTACGGAGCAATGGACAGAATTCGAAGGCATTTGATTAGACGAACGTGTGGTAGCAAAGTTACAATTTAATTGAATGGTAGAAGAGATATTATTGCGGGGTAGCTTGAAAGTGGTTGGTAATGTGACTTCGGAAGTTTTGTTGCACTTGCAGCGGTCGTAACACAGATGGGTGATCGAAATTAGGCCAACACCCTGTATATTAATAATTAAGATACAGGGTGTTGGCCTAATTATTGATATTTGAAATTTCTGCCTCGTTGGGCTAGCGGTCGCGAGCGCTACTGCTGAGCTTGAGGTCCTGGGGTCGATTCACGGGTCGGGCAAAGAGTTATTGGGTTTTCCCATCTGAAATTCCCTAGTAGCAGCTTGCAGTCTGGATTTGTACCCAGTTGATTTCAATAGGCTCGCCTATTACTTGGGATTTAAACAAGCTGTAACTTAAATAACGGACAACCTCATAAGGAACTATTATGAACAACTTTTACAATGGGCCAAAACCTGAAATGGCGAAAAAAAAATCAGCTGTTCCCTACATTTTGACGAGTTATGCGAACATAAAAGTAGGGAACGGCTGATTTTTTTTCGCGATTTCAGGTTCGATCCGATAGGAAAAGTTGTTCATAATGATGAGTACAATGACCCCTTATCAGGTTGTGCGTTATTTAAGTTACACCTTGTAGACTAGACTGCGCACAAGAAACAGTTGAAACACGCATTTTGGTAAATCAAAGTAATCTATTTCGTGTCGTTATCGAGAAAACTGCATCGTATGCAACCAGCCTACGTAACGTTAAATCAACTTTTTCACCCATAAAGTGATGTATCACTAGTCTATCATTAGCTTGGAATTCTTCACTTCTGATGTGTTTGCAATAAATAAATAACCTATGCATTTTTAATGACTTATGTATGTACCGGTGTAAATACCCTTCGGGGACTACAAACGTGATGGTATGTTAAAGTAAAATAATTTTACTGTTACGGAACTCTGAATACGCGTTTCCGACTGATCAGTTTTTACTATAAAGAAATCGTGAGGCTTTGTACAAATGAGATAATATCTACAAAGGTAAAACTGTAAACATTTTTAAGCAAACAACGTGTTTAATGAAGCAACATTGGTTTACCCGACCGCGTAATAGGAAAAAGCGAAGTTAACACTAATTGTAATGGCTACTGCTCCATCCATGTAATTGTTGATTCTGAGCAGTTAGGTGTAAACTGTGACTAAAATGATTGTGAAATTGTGTGAAAAAATGCGATTGGTTGATATTTGTTAAAAAGCAAAAAGTATTGTTAATGAAAGAGTTTGGTAGGTTAGAAACAAACAAATTTTTAATCAGATAGAAATGTTTTTTTTTTTTAGGAAATTCAAAAAAAAATCTTATATCAGGTAAGTTTTTCTTGACATTGTGAGATATTAGAAGTACAGTATCTGCCACATTTCGCTAGTTATGTTTAAGTACAGACGCCAACAAATCAAGCTACTACAATCTGTCAAATTTCTTTAATAGATTTTCAACTTTATCTCTAAAGCATTAGGTTCAAAGTCGATTGGAAAAAAAAATACAGTTTCCGGTAGCTTGATGTGCTGGCGTCAGTACCATGTAATAGACGGCAAGGCTATTACAATCAACCGTGTACAAATCCAGTCTCGGGGCTGCTACTGAGAAAGTCCAGATGGGAAAATCCAATAACAGTTCGCCCGACCTGGAAATCGAACCCAGGAGCAAGTCATCAAGTCACGTATAGACAAAAAGAAAATAGCTATCAATGTAATTATTGTTTCCGTGGACTGTACAAACGTATACATAACCGATTAATCTCTTTAAAAATATCTCTTTTTTTCCGTTAACCTATATTGTTGCAAAGGCCTTTTTTTTTTTTGTTTCGGGGTGGAAAATCCTCATGGATGTCCGCCGCCCTGGGGCGGGCAGCGGGGTCTGTCAGACTCTTACTGACTAAAAACCACCCCAGTGTTCCCTCTCTCACCTACGCCGGGGGTCGTGGGGACGAACGATACTTCCGCAACCCCCGGCTGGTGCTGGCCCGCTCCTGTGGGCCTCCTCGTGTCAGGGGGGGGAGTGAGGTGTTAAACTCTCCCCGCGACGTCTAAGAGGGGCGCGCGTGGAACACTACGCGCCGCCACCTCGGGTCCCGATGTGTGGGGGACCCATTTAGGGGGCCTGGAAGAGGGCGTTGTCCACCCTCCGCCGACGCCCGGTGCGCCTGCTGCGGGCCGGGTGAGGGGACGAGATCTCCCTCTCCTTTCCGCACCTCTCCCTTTCCGCATTTGCTGCAAAGGCCAGCCCCATATTCTTCCACCGTTCTTTGAGCTGCGCCTTCTCCGTCCAATCGGTTAGGAACGAGTCCAAATCGTCACGCCAGCGTTTCCTAGGCCTGCCTCGGTGACGACGCCCCTCTTCAGGCACCCGTGACAACTAAGTAGTTTAAAATATCCACAACAGTCATCCACAACGGAATAAAATCCTTGATCACAACTAAGTAGTTTAAAATATCCACAACAGTCAGATCATTGGCGCGTCGAGTTTCACAACAAGCTTTTTAATGATTAATTATTAATGAACTCTTATTAATTTACACTCACGTAACACTAGAGCAATTATTTAACCCGACATTTAAGGGCCGTTCACACGTACAACAACCACACCACGTCATAATCTGCCTAAAATGTTCCCATTGCTGGGAAACAGGCCTCATCTCTGTTAGAGGGAGTGGACTGTAATCCACCAAGCGGGCCAGTCCGGATTGGTAGATGTCACGTCTTCGAATTTTTGGTCCGCGGACATGTCGGTTTCCTCACGAAGTTTTCCTTTACCGTTTTTAGAGCAGTGGTGATGAAATAATTTACACAAAGTAAACCGCCGGTCTGGGTTCGAGTTTATGACCTTACAACTCGTAAGTCACGGCCGTTGTCACTGGGCCACCACTAGTCTTCATACCTAGTCTTCATACCACATCGCAGTGACAAAATGTGGGCAAAAGTTAATTACATCTCCTGGTCGGTTAAGAACACACTTGTGTAAGATCTGGGTTTCCCGAGGATTTCTGTCCTAATCTGGGTGACGCCTATGCATTCAGAGAGCACGTGCGTCACGTTTTTCCCAGCCTCCATGCAAGACCATCAGACAGACAGATCGTTGAGTTCGCGATGTGGCCGTCCGCTGGTACGCGGTCCCGCTAGTGGTTGCGTTGTGGTTGGGATGTAGGCTTGATGTAGTCGGTATCACCCACACGGTTGATTTTGACGGACAAGTGAGGTCCGTGGGAATACACTATTAATTTTTTGCGACAACAAATTGATCACAAATTTGCGACCACATGTTTTTCCTCGAGGGGCCCGTGGCTAAATAATAACAGCCGTTCAGGTCAGTCGATCAGATTAAGCTACGCTTGGCGCGGTTGGTCTGTGGATGGGTGACAATCTTTACATACCGACACCCCTCTGTGCCTCGGAAAGCACGTTATGCCGTTGGTCCCGGCTGTCATTCGTAGATCTTTGACAGTCGTTACGGGTAGTCAGAAGTCCGAAAGTCTGACAACCAGTCGCACTTAGGGGTATCGTATTACCCAGTAACTGGGTTGTAGAGGTCAGATAGGCAGTCGCTCCATATAAAATACTGGTATTCAGCTGCATCCGGTTAGACTGGAAGCCGACCCCAACATAGTTGGGAAAAGCCTAGGCACATGATGATGATGATGTTTTCGTTGTGGTGTGGTTGTCGTACGTGTGATCGGGCCTTTAATAAGCATTGTCATGGCACTGCAATGGAACTCCATTGTTATGATGCAAATGAATTTATTATTTAAAATATGGTGGTGGACTTAATATGTTTTATAGCGAATTGTCATTAATATAAATTGGATTTTTGTCTTTTATTGTTATGCGGAAACTAAATAGGTTGTTGTAGATTTTATTTGTTTTTTTTTTTTTGTATTCAATATTATTTGGCCGAAAAATATGTATGTCATGTGAAGAGTCGAGCAAACGCTTGGCAATATTTCGAAATACCAATGCACTCGGACCCCATGGCCCTAGTGTTTCAACCCCAAACGGCTAGAATATACAACTCCCAATAAGGTTGGAATATTTTCGCCGTTTGAGGTTTTCCGCAACTAGAGCAGCCGCCCCAGAACACCCTTGCGCCATCCCATCTTCCTAGTTTGGTGGAACTAGGAAGATGGGATGGCGCAAGGGTGTCAACACAAGTATTTCATCCGGATCAAGTTAATTAAAAACCAAATAAAAACATACAATTATTCTATTTAAACTATCGGGGTCAACATTGACGAAAATCTAATTTCAGTAGAAGTTACCTAAGAAACTCAAAGCACCAGGAAAACCTCACAAAAGTCCAATTTAAGTTTTCTTTTAGACCCTCAAATTTCGGGTCGTTTTGCCAGGGAGGCATTCGTTTTGCCTCGAGAGGTGAAAAACTTTTTAAGAGTGCCAAGGCGTTTGTAAATTGGTTTTGCGTTTTGGACGCTTGAGTTTGAAGGTTGTATTTCTTTTTGTTGATGAAGGAAGTTTGTTTTGTATAATACTAAAAGCAAATTAGAAATGAATTACCAAGAAAACAATTCGCATACAATAAACTACCTTTTGCATCTGATCACTAGATTTTCCTGGAAACATTTCTTTCGCTTGCTGCTTGACAAGACAACACAAAAAACTTAAGTGCAACTATTTCCAACCTTGCAGAAAAGTCAAATAGAAAAGGCGAGCAATTTCACATTCAACTACCCGGCATCAAGTGGCATCTCAACAAAGAAAAATATAGAAAAACTACTGTGTTTTCCAAAGTGCATACTGAAGTCTTGGCCATTAAGCCCATCTTGAACGTAGCTATAATTTATATTTAGCATTCATTTCGTTGATGGTGGGCCTGTGGGGCGTCTTGCATAAATTACATGACGGCGCAGCAAGTGTCGCCACCTGGTTTTGTTACGGAGATACTGAAATCACCGAAAGGTCGGATAAGAATGACACTTACTGGGTGGCTGGTGGCAGTCAGTAGTAGAGCTTCGCATCTATGGTTGCGAGACAGCAGTCTTTTCATTACAGAGATGATGTCAGGAGAGTCGCTGTCGTAACACGTCCACGACGAACTATATTCCGGCACGATTCTGATGATATTGAAGCTACTGAACTACTAATACGATGATTACTTCTGGTAAAGGCTGTTCTGCGCCGTTACATATTAGTTAATATGAAATAATATAAATTACAATATAAGTTGGTGACGTCACGTGGATATCCATAATAAAGCTACTTATGTGGATAGTGACCGCATACGCTACTTTATTATGGCTTTCTACGCAGCGTTTTAACCCAAATGCGTCCCTGTTCTAAAAAGACGTTGATCCCCAACATCACTGGAATATACTAATGGCATTTACACAGCGTGGTTATTTGAAAAGTTTTCAAAAAAGGAATTTGTGTTTTTTAAACGTTCCACCTCGAAGTTAAAGCGGCGTGACGGTTGTTTAAAAAAAAAGCGAAGTTCTTCGTCGTGTTGAAAAAGATGTAAATGAACAAAAGGCGTTGCCAGTAATAAATATTTTAGACTTCGCCGGACAACACTGGCTGGCTTATTTATTTTTCCTTAAGATCTCTATCCGAGTTTTCACGCAGTTTACTTATACATAGAGTAAAAAAATATCCGTGCATTTTGTTACGTTTTTGTAAGTACTTCTGATGCAAAAGTTCAATTTGTATTCATTGCCTGATTTTTTTGTAGAGCCTAAATATTATCTTATTTGACATAGCATAATCAGCCAAAAATGTTCCTACTCCTGGGAGACAGGCCCAGGTTCTAGGACATGCCGGTTTCCTTACGATATTTTCCAATACCGTTTTGAGAGCAGCGGTGATGAAATTATTAGTACTTGTCATATAGTAAGGTAAAAATATTTCCTAGAAAGAACTTTACTGTTCATCATCTGCCTAGCTTTGTCCCAACTATGTTGAGGTCGGCTTTCACTAACCGAATGCAGCCAGTATTTCACATGGAGCGACTGCTAATCTGACCTCCACAACCCAGTTAATGGGTAGTACGAAACCCCTTGGTAAGACTGGTTGTCAGACGATCCGTAGCGACTGTCAAAGATCCATGAATGTCAGCATGGGGCCAATGACTTAACGTGCTTTTCGAGGCACGAATGGCTCTTGGTATGTGAAGATGGTCACCCATCCACGGAACAACCGCAACAAGCATAGCTTAACCTGATCGATCTACCCGTGCGGCTATTATTACTTAGCCACAAGCCCCTTAGTAAAGGGGTATCGTATTACCCAGTAACTGGGTTGTGGAGGTCAGATAGGCAGTCGCTCCATGTAAAATACTGGTATTCAGCTGCATCCGGTTAGACTGGAAGCCGACCCCAACATAGTTGGGAAAAGGCTAGGCAGATGATGATGAAGCTCCTTAGTAAGAATTCATCATCATCTGCCTAGCCTTTTCCCTTGTTGTTCCCTGGTTGTCAGATTTTCGGGCTTCTGACTACCCGTAACGTCTGTCAAAGATCTACGAATGACAGCCGGGACCAACGGCTTAGCGTGTTTTCCAAGGCACAGAGTGGGTATGTAAAGATGGTCACCCATCCTCAGACCAACCTGATCAATCGACCTGTGCGGCTGTTATTATTTAGCCACGAGTCCCTCTGTTTTTGGTGTAATCCCCTAAAAACATCAGCACACTTTATAGCGAATCTAAATTTATAATTTAGAATTTCTAATCTCAATCAGAATCATTTTGAAGGATATTGCTAATCCATTGCTTCAAATGTTGTCATGTCAAGCTGATTTTTTTTCGCGATTTCAGTTTTAGTCCCATAGTAAAAGTTGTTCATAATGATAAGTACAATGACCCCTTAAAAGGATGCCCATGAATTTCATTTCACCCTGTGTATACATATGTATACACCTCTCTCCTTTGAATTTGTATACTTATACTCGTATTGGTATACAAATTCAATGGAGAGAGGTGTTAAGGTCACAGCTCATTAGAGCCACCCGGCACCCACTCCGCACCGCCTCGCCTCCTGCGGCTAGTATTATTTATATGGACTTGTATGGGTATGCGCTCACTACATCAACTCCGTAGCGTCACCGGATCGCCTCGGTCGTAAGCCTTCCACGCGCGGACGGCGGGTGGGCCACTCAGTGACAACTCGCTGCTCGCATGCTTGCCTTGCGTTGACTGCGCATTGCCAACGCGCGGGTCCCGAGTGGACCGCGCGCTGCCCGCGAGGACGATACGTTGGCGATGCGCCGTTCCCCACCCTCCCTTCATTCAATTCACGGTGTGTAAAATTTGACATTACGAAACGCACGTATAGCCAATTGTTAACAGACTACTCGAAAATTCGTGGACCAAGCGACGTCCACTCGTTGACCACGCGGCGTTCACTCGTTGAGCGCGCGGGGTCCACTGGTTGACGACGCGAGGTCCACTGTTTGACCGCGCGACGTTTATTGGTGATAACGCGGCGTCCACCCGTGGACCACCTGTCGACAACGAGTGGACGCCGTGCGACGAGGCGGTGCGGGGTGGGTGCCGGGTGGCTCTAATGAGCTGTGACCTTTAAGATGACTCTACGCTATTGCTGTTGTTATTCGCTATTTGTTATGTTACGAGTAGGCAACATAACAAACCATACCATCATGCCTGCATTCCCGGAAGGTTTGCTAGAGGTGTACCTTAGTACACCCAAATTTCACAAGTAATGTAATAAATTTCATCATAAGACTAAGTACATATAAGGAAAAGCCACGGGCAACAACTAGTAAAATATAAATAGCCTGAAGTGATACAGAAACAGAAAATTTGTATCGCCAATAATTATCAAAAATTACTATGTAATTTGTAGATTCCCAGATGGATTAAGGTCAGTTGATGTCTGTATTAATGGCGAAGATTGGTATGACGACCAAATAAAGAATATTTTTGTCATCACATAAGTACCTACTGCTTCTTATTACGCTCCAATTGTTGGCTTTTGTACCAAAAATAATTTACAGAAGTTCCATTTTACATTGCACTAATGTTGTTGTGATTCACTCCCAGCAAAAGTTTTGACATTGGTATTTAATTTTTTTTTTCTTTAATCTTTAATCAGCCTTTAATGTCCCCACTGCTGGGACACGGGCCTTCTCTCTTCGAGTGGGCTGTAATCTACTCAGTGCGGGTTGTTATATGGCACCTGTTTTCGAATTTTCAGTTCTAGGACATGCCGGTTTCCTCACAATGTTTTCCTTCACCGTTTTAGGAGCAATCGTGATGAAATTATTTACACAACGGAAAGCGCCTGCGTGGGTTCGAATACACCACTGTTCGCAAAAATGTTAACTTTATGTAGGAATGGAACGTTATGACAGGATAGTGAATTGAGATGTGAAGATGAATGAAAGATGTGTAGCATAGGTAAACGAGTGACAGAGATGAATGTATGAAATAGTCAAGGAGTGAAAGAGATAGTGAATGAATGTTTAATAATTTAGATGTAGCAGTAAAACAAACGAAGGTGTGGAAGAGAATTGGGTGAAAGACGTTAGAAAAAAGACGGATAATAAAATACAATAATTAACAAGAAATCAGCAGTTTAATTCAAGAAAAATTGAGCTAATCCCACATTTATGAGAAGAAAAAATGTTTATTTTTTGCCAGAGGGGTAATAGAGCACCACACATATGTATGCACATATGTATGTATTGCAAACGATTGCCATGTGGCAATCGTTCGCAATGCCATTCATTTTGACATCCATTACTTTGACATCATTTGCTCATTTGAAAAATTCGTCTCGTCAGCAACGCATAAAATGCAATGAACGTGGCAGAACTGTCAAAATGAAAGGCATTGCGCTGGAATGCCAAATTGTGTGTATTGCCCAATTAGCCCGTAGGTGTTAAACTACCTCACAGCAAAGATGGTGCAGGGGTTGATGGCACGGTTGGTGCAAAAGCTTATACTTAGTTTAGGGTTTATTTTTCTGCAATAAAAAAAAAAACAAAAGCATATTCCTCTGCTGAATAGGTTCAGCTAAACAGACAGACAAATGAAAACATTGCCTGCAGTATTACCTCTCCTTTTCCTTTTAAATTCATCCAAAGTTTGTCTTTAAAAGATTGCTTTTAGCGAAAAGACCACTCATTGTGTTACGCTACGTCAAATTTCGTCATTTATAATATCTGTATTTCATAAGGTGTACATAATAAAAGTATTTTATTCTATTACACATTTCTTAGATTTTAGCCCTCTAGCTATCTGCGAACATTTGCTAACAAAATCAAAATGTAAGTACTTGGGTTGAAAATAGGTGAGCTCGATAAGTGAAGCCAACCTTCTGTTTCAACTGTATCGCGTAGTCGTGCGATAAATTAACCAGGACTTATTTATAAAAAAATGTACCGAAACCGGTTGCGTAGCGGTAAATAAGTGTGACGATAATCTAATTAATGGATTCGCTTTTTACGGTTAGTTTTCATTTAAGTATAAGTATACCTGTTATTTAATTAATGCGTTGACGTAAGTTTAGCTCTCAAGGTGCGGTTTTTGTTAGGCGCTAAAATATTTAGTATATAGTGCATTTATATAAGTATATAGTGCATTTATTTACTTTGAGTTAATTATTTAGTGCAAAGGTTTTATTTTCGTAACTGTGTAATCGATTACTCAATAGATAATCTCAAGAAAACTATCTTTCTCATATTTCTCCGCTTCCAGATTGAGAATTGAGGTGATATTGCAAATTCTAAGATAAAAATATGACTAATTTTTGAGACCATATTTCAATTTCTTACGTTTGGGCCCATCGTTTTCATCTCCTATTACCTCTTCATAATATTAGTTTAAAATAGTTTACAATATGTGACAGCTAAGGTTCAAGTATAAAAAATAAGAATACTCAAAAAGTCCGAGACAAAATCACTAAAAAAAAAAAAATCGAGCCTTATCGTAACCTCTAGTAGAAATTGATACGGTAAAAGTCAAGGCTAGGTAAGTAGTAATGAACATAATACGACGCAAACCCGATCCCGGGGCCTTTCATTTGCGCCGCCACTTTATTTAGTTTTTTTTTTTATTTCTACCTGACACAAGTAACCTGTGGTTAGAGCTCGAGAAGTGTGGAGAAGGCTCTAGATTTTTTGAAGTTATACTTTCGTTTGATAGAAAAATTGTATGCAACTATCAAGATTAAGGCGAAAGAGGGATAATTAGTACATTTTTTTAATTAATTATGCCAGGGGCAGAACTGGCTGATCACCGAAATGAAAGCTTTTCTCTACAACACCCTCGTAGGAGTCGTAAGTGACGTCCACTTAGGATGTGCTCATGTTATGACTGTCAAACTTTTTATAATGACTGCATTGGGGCATTGCATGGTCTGGCATGATGTTAAACTGTAATATAGCTAATACTATTTCGTGGTTTAACCCTTAACTGCATCGTGATGGAAATTTCCATCAACCAATCCAATGCCATATTTTCGTTTCCACAGAGCACGGGGATTCCCCAATTGTTACAGATATTCAATTAATTTTGTTCCCAGTAAGTAGATTCGATCTGATTACATAAAGATGTGAATTTCCACCAAGCCATTTAGAAAAAAAAAAAAAATGAATATATCTCTTTTAATATTTTTTCTTTACTATAGAGCTAATGTTATGTCCAAATATTGGGTTGTTAAGAAAAGATTGAGCCGAATGTTCTAAGTCATGTTCTTAAAATTTGTAGAACTTTCTAGAGTGCATCGCGTAGGCTATATAAAGGGCGATCGACGCTCTACGCGGTCATTTACGCATACGTCCTTGCAGCACATAGTTCACACAAAAATGGAACTTTCTCGTGAACAAGTTCGATTGCTACTTTATTATGAGTATCGTTCTGGCGTTAGTGCAAGCGCAGCTGTTCAAAATATATGTCAACGCATGGGTGAAAATACAGTCTCTCTTGCTACTGCTAAACGATGGTTTAGTGAGTTCAAACAAGGAAGATTAGACTTGAGAGATAAAATAACACACACACTCACACGTAACAGTAACCAATCATCTTCACGAGCTTGGAAAGTCATGGAAATATAGCGTATGGATACCACATGAGCTGACCCCAACTCACCTTCAGACGCGAATGGACATCTGCTTACATTTGTTGACATGGAAAAGGAATACGGAGTGGCTTCGGAATCTTATTACTGGTGACGAGAAGTGGGTGACTTACATAAATTATTCACGGCATCGACAGTGGCTTGGCCCTGGAGAAACTGGAATACCAACATCAAAAATAAATCGTATGTCAAACAAAATAATGCTGTCTGTATGGTGGGGCACAAGAGGAGTTATCTATTGGGAACTCCTACCTGCCAATAATACAGTAACGGCGGAAGTTTACTGCAACCAATTAGAAAAACTTGCTGAAAAACTTCGAGGAAAATACGACAAGATATATTTTTTACATGATAATGCCCGGCCCCATGTTGCAACACGGTCGCGTCAAAAATTACAGGAGCTGGGATGGATCACTCTTCCACACCCACCATACTCACCAGATATGGCGCCAACAGACTATCACCTGTTTAGGTCCCTGTCAACATTTCTTGATGGGAAAACCTTCGTGAACCAGGAAGATGTCCAATCCAGCCTCACCACGTTTTTTAACTCTCATTCTGCAGATTTCTACACAAACGGAATTCAAAGCTTACCAGATCGTTGGTGTTTTATTGTCAATAATAATGGTGCACATTATACTCAGAATTGATTTTATTCTATAGATGAAAATACAAATAAAAAATAAAATATAAAAGGCTCAATCTTTTCTTAACAACCCAATAAATTTAATTTGCTTAAAAAGTAAAAGTCATGCAATTAAGGGTTAAATTATAAAATGCAGCTTGCCACAAAGTAGGCCCCTTTTCGTAAAAAAATATTGCGAATTTATTGTGATAAATAAGGCAATAATTCAACCATATTCTACCAACCTTATAGCCCACCTTGAGATAAAACGATAAAAAAAATCGTATACTTTCGTATCGTACTTTTTTATTTTCACGCGCGTCTTCCACTCTTCTCCAGCCCAGTTGAAAACGGAAGGCCGTCCAAACCCAGGCTAGTAGCTAGCAATCAGCGAGCGCCGCCCAAACACAGACACTGCATGATTTATGTACTGAATATGACATGTATTTCATTTTCACTTCTTGGTCAATCAGCATTCGTATGAGGAGTTTGTTAGATTTTCTGAAGGAAACATTTTGGTATTCCTGTGGAGGTAGTGCTGTATAAGGTTACAATTTTAATTTTGGTATAAAGCCAAAAAATGGATGGGTGGATAGTGTAAAAGAAAGGGGGGCTATGAGATGACGGCAGATGTACGGAAGAAGGAGACATTGCACACACACACACATCCTCACACACCTTCACACACACGCACACACACACACCTACAGCCCCCCCCACACACACACACGCGCGCACACTCACACACACACCCTCTCTCACACACACACACACACACACACACACGCGCGCGCGCACACACACACACACACACGCGCGCACACTATTTTATTTTATTATTATTATTTCTTTACTGTTTTTAACAACATATATATTTTTTTGTTTTTTGTTCTTTAGTTTTTTTACTACATTTTTTTTTTTTTGTTCTTTTGTTTGAATTCTATTATGGTTTGCTAAACCACTTTTACCATTTTATAATTTGTCATTGAAGAGCGGGGCCTCCTAGCACAGGTATATCTTTACTTAAAAGGAGACTATGTAAGATTTACTGTAAAAGTTGAACAGACGCCAGCACATCAAGCTACTACAATCTGTCAGATTTCTTTAATAGATTTTCAACTTTATCGTTAAAGCATAAGGTGCAAAGTTGATTGGGAAAATCTGACAGTTTCGGGTAGCTTGGTGTGCTGGCGTCTGTACATGTTACTGCAATAAACTTTTTTGTATTTTTTTTTTTGTATTGCTGCGTAATCAGCCTATAATGTGTCCACAGCTGTAACACAGGCCTACTCTCTTTGAGATGGAGTCGTAGATGTCACGTCTTCGAATTTTTGGTTCTAGGATATTATACGCGAATCGCATCACTGATGCGTCGGATGCGCGACAGCTCGTGGCTACTGTAGCCGGCAGGGTGGATGACCTAATGGTGTCTCACTGGATGGCGGTACACAGACCGTCTTTCAGGTATATGAAGACCGTCTTTCAGGTAGCCAGGTAGGCAGGTAGGTTGCATTGTATTGTATTGTGTTGTATTATTATATTGTATTGTATTATATTATATTGTATTGTATAGTATATTGTATTGTGTTATTGAATGTCTCTTTTTTTCTTTTTTTTTGTTCGTTTACGTTATGGATCTCTGGTCTGATAATAAAGTTTTATTATTATTATTTGCACAAAGTAAAGCGCCTGCCTGGGTTCGAACCCATGACCTATTGGGGCACCACTGCTGTACTGGGCCACCACGACTCCAGTAACCTTTTTTTTTTTGGGTAGATAATTATCAAATAACTTCTTCTCCCGCTCTGGGCGGAGCGGGAGGGTGTGCGGTTAAAAGAAGTATTATTTCTGAAAAAAGAACATACATAGTTCACTTAAATATGAGAAACTTAACGAAAATAAAATATTATTATTATAAACATAGTTGTCGTTCGATCTATCGTACATACAGTGGTAGTCGTTTTGTATTGTTGGTTGGTCAAATACAACATTAATCTATTTTTAAAAATGTTCATTGATGAGGAGTCTCTTATTTCTTTAGGTAACTTATTATAAAGCTGCGCTCCCTCAAACTGTATTGTTCTCCTTCCGTACAAAGATCTAACTGAAGGCAGTTCTGGTTCTATACTATCCCTATTCCTAGCATAGTAGTGGTAAGTTTTGCGTTTGAAAGTGATTTGTGAATGTATTTTGTTGGTCAGAATTTTTTTTATTAGTATGCATGTGTGGTATGTATACAACGTGTAACGTTAAATGCGCAAAACCTGAAAATAGTTTGATCAGAATAACGAGCAGAATTAATTGAACCACTTTTTAATATAGGTCACATTTTTCAAAAAATCTTCATTAAAAACGTTGCCGTGTCTATTTATTAATAGGTCAAGCAAGCCAATGTCAGCGCAATGTCGCAGACGCAAGAAACGATCAGAATGGCCAGTAAAACTAAAACAGCACATAAAACCTTTACAATTTTTTTAATGACTTATTTTCTCTGAAATAGGTCAATTGAATTAAAAATCAGTTGGGGTGTCTGAGGTTTTGCGCATTTAACGTTACACGTTGTATAATGTTTTTAGGTTAAATAGTTTAGTTTTAGTGTAAAGTTCTTTTATAGGTGTTAAGTAATTGTAATTAAACAGACAAACCCACCCGTGTTCCTTCAGTTGGCTGTGCCAAGGGTCACGGTAACTCTATTCCGGTCACCTTTAACTGATATAATTGAGCACCTAACTCTCTATCTTATTAGTAGAGGTGTCTTGTAATACGACCCAAATTCGAATTTAGTACGCTTGACAAAACTTTGTTTAGCACGACCAATCGACTCCGTTCGAAAGGTCAGCTTATTGCATTTGAATGTATTGAAGAGCAAGTACAAGCCACACCCTGCAGATCCTTCTAATATAATGTATAATGAAGGTCTATACAGTCCAAAGTTTGCACTACTGCAGTCAGTGAAAGGTGGCTAGCCAATCGCCTTCGAGCAACTTTAACACTAGAGTACTAATCATCGTCTGCGAAGCCGCCTGCCGTCTTTTGTTTTGCTTTTTTTGAAATTGGAGAACGCATCGGGTTGTACGTTCGTTCCAACTCAGGATAGCCTACAACGCGTTAGAAAGTGATCCCGCGTTCGGTTATCATACACCGTTACCGAGATATGCAATCGTCTTGGAGGCGATCATTAGTATTATAAAGTTAATTTTTAACTGAACATATTTTGTAAGAAAAAATTTTAAAATTTGTCTGGAACACCTTGCTGCGCTCCAAAACACAAATCGTCGAAGTCACCAATAAAGCGGCCAAGTTTAAATGTGAATAGGCTGGACACGTTTGCCGCATGCCGAACGAGTTATGGGCCAAAACTAGCACCATGTGGGTCCCAGAAAACGTCTGGTGACATCGAGGCAGACCGAGGAGTAGATTGTGGGATGAGCTTGACGCCTACAGACAGGATTACTCGTAGTCCAGACTAGGTCAAGACCGAGAGGAATGGAAAGGAGGAAGGGTGGCCTTTGCCCTGCAGCGGGGCATCATCATCATCTGCCTGCCTTTTCCCAACTACGTTGGGGTCGGCTTCCAGTCTAACCAGATGCAGCTCCATGTAAAATACCAGTATTTTACATGGGGCGACTGCCTATCTGACCTCCACAACTCAGTTGCTGGGTAATACGATACCCCTTGATAAGACTGGTTGTCAGACTTTCGGGCTTCTGACTACCCGTAACGACTGTCTAAGATCCACGAATGACAGCCGGAACCAACGGCTTAACGTGATTTCCGAGGCACGTGGGATTAATTTATGAAATTATTATTTATCATAAAAATGTATTATTAAATTATTATTATGTTGTCCCATATTAATAATACCCTATTAATAATTCCTGCAGTGGGACAGCATAGGCTAAAAATAAATAACAAATAAAAAAAAACCTATTATTTGCAATATATTCGATACTTTAAAATCAATCATATATAAAAACCTCAATAAAAATCAACACTCTCGGCGGGGCGATGATAAAATAAAATTAGCATTCTAGGGTTAAATGACCTGTTTATTTAATTTATGCTAACTGCGTGGAACCTAAGTTGTAGATATTATAAGGTCTTGTGACCACCACGCCTTGGTTAGGAAAAGGTTAATACGCATTAATGGTCTTATACAGGCTGTGGATAGATACATAAAGTAGTCTTTATTGCTTAACATAGAAAGGAAATACAAACGTGTAGTGGAAGTGTACGAAAATAGTAGTTGGTAATGTGATGGTATTTAGTCCAATTTTAACCAACCCTCAGCCTTTAGGGTAGTAATAATAACAATATTCCACAACTTTCACACAACGCCATCTAGTCCCAAACTAAGCAGAGCTTGTGCTATGAGTACTAGACTACTGATAAACATACATATATATTTCTAAATACATACATATTATAGATAAATTACACCCAGACAAAGAAAAAATGATCGTGCTCATCAAACATTTGTCCTGAGTGGGAATCGAACCCACGACCTTGCGTATAGTAGTCAGGGCCACTGACCACTAGACCAAAAGGCCTGCCAAAATGAATGGTGTCAGCAAATTGTTTTAGTAAAATTTCTTGAGGAAACCGGCATGTCCTAGAACTAAAAAACGAAGACATATTTGACATCTACCAACCCGCACTGGGCCCGCGTGGTAGATTACGGCCCACTCCCTCTCGAAGAGAGGAGGCATGCGTCCCAGAAGTGGGAATATTATTGGCTGATTAAGATGACCCTGGAAGCTTTTATTCGGGTCAGAATTACGACTCCAAAATTATATTACGTGGTGCAGAATTAATGAATAGTTTTAAATGGCTTATGTTTAACTTACCACCAGATATAGTAACAAATAGCAGACAAAAGTAGTAAATGATCACCAAAATGAAACTCGCATTTTAATTTAAAATTATAACCATAGTTTTAACACTTTGCTATCCTATTTAAGTAAAATGACTCCAAGTAAATCATGAGTAACCCAAAAATAGTAAATGATCACCAAAATTAAACCAACATTTTAAAGTAAAATTATAACCAAAGTTTTTAAATTCTGCTATCCTATTTAAGCAAAATGAGTCCAAGTAAATCATTGTTATCCCAAAAGTAGTAAATGATCACCAAAATTATACCAGCGTTTTAATATTTGGTGATCATTTACTAAATTTGGTGGTCGAATACAATTTAAAGTGGAGTCGTGACTAAAATAGCTGGTACTATTGTATTTTTAGACTTTATTTTTCTGGTGTTTTTGGTGTATTTTTGGTTACAAAACTAAGGGTATCAAAGCATTTTATGGTGGTCGTTATATTTATCCCCCGTTTGAAATAATGGAAAATTAATCAACCCTACAAATCATTCATGCCAATTGCTGATTGCTTGTTGATAACTAAAAAGATAGAGACAAGAGAATACCTGCCTGCGTGTGAAGACCAACTGGACATTGAGGGTCGAGAAGTTGGAGCCACGTCACAACACGAACTTCAAGTCGTTCGCGGTGCGTGTTCCGACACATCATCTCGAGAAGTTCCTCAAGGAAGAGTTCTGGCCGAAGGGTGTTGTGTATCGCCGGTTTCTTGGCCGGCTATATGACACCAGTCAGCGAAATACGACGCCGACACTTCGTGTGCAGTACTATAAGTTTGTTATGTTGTATTTATTTATAGTATTTTTTATTTATATTATTATAGTATTGTATTTGTGATAATTTTGTATGTATTAGTTTATAAGTATGTTTTTAATAGTATGTATTGTTTTTCTATGGGCCTTAGTTGCCTGAAATAAAGGAATAAATAAATAAAATTCCTTCTGAAAAAGGAGACAAAATCAGTGATGCGCCCTCATTGTTACACGGAGACAAAAAGGTCAATTGTCTTTCAAATGTTTTTCATTTGGTCTAAAATCATAATCTAACCTTACTGCTCAAAAACCGACATCAAAACAAATGAATATCATCTAATATTACTTACAACCGAGCCAGGACACATAAAACTCACTTCGCAGGTAATCTTAGCTTGTCAGATACAAATGACACGCCCTAACGTACAGACGCAGATAATTTTAACAGAACATGTTTTATTTCTTTATTTTCGAGGGCATATTGAAAATTATGATGTTTGGAGGCAGGAGGAACGTGTGCTTTGATTATTAACGTAATATACTTGTTCATTTGGGAGTTTGGTGTCCCCGGAAAGGTGTAAAATACTGAGAGTCGTGTTTTGAATTTTCTCAAGGCTAATATGACTTGTAAGAGCTTTGATATTCACAGTGGTACTTAGTATAATTTTTTTAGTATTATTATAGACATAATGATTACTTTGTATTAGTCATAGATTAAGTTATGATGGAACTGGCATGAACTGCGTTCAAAAGTTCCTAAATAAAATTAAGAATATAAAAAAAAAAAAAACTTTGATATTCACTTGGTAGGGAGTGCGATAAGAGGCTTTTGAGCAAAGCGTTACATCATCATCATAATTTTCATCCAAAAAAATTACTGTAACTGCACATAAGCCAACCCAGAAATCGTCATAACGATCAAGCATATAGTAGAGAAGAATTATTATTTTCTGAAAGAAAAAGTAGATGACAACAAAGGAAAATAAAAAAGATAATAATTCGATATTTTCGAATCGAAAGAGAACTAAGAAAGTACAGCCGGTCGATTCTGTTAGAATCTCACCGTGAGAAGTTAGGTGATATAAGCTGTCATGCCATGTGATGCTAGAGAAATGATAATGGCTGCCGTGCGATTCTGTAACCATCTCACCGTGAAAGCTTGGGTGAAGTGAGGGTGGAGTGAGCTGTCATTCGCTAGGGATTAAAACTATTAAGTGTTCACTTCACTTATGATTTCACGGTGAGATTTTTACAGAATCGACCGGCTGTTCACTTTAAGCTCATTTCACCCGAGTTATCTCGGTGAGATTTTTACAGAATAGCACTACAGCACCCTAATTAAGTAACACGCTATCAAGCTCAATTTGAATCATTTTGAAGCATATTGCTAATCCATTGCTCTATATGTTCGAAAAACGTGTTAGCTCAATAACGTAAATAACGCAATGAAAGTTGTTGCACTGTCAAAACGAAACACATTGCTACTGATAATGTGTTACGCAATTACCCTGCTGGTATTGCCTTCGTAGGTACAGACGCCAGCACATCAAGCTACCCGAAACTGTCAGATTTTCCCAATCAGCTTTGAACCTTTTGTTTTAGCGATAAAGTTGAAAATTTCTATTAAAGAAATCTGACAGATTGTAGTAGCTTGATGTGCTGGCGTCTGTACCTTTTTAATTAGGCACACAATCTTAATTTTACAGCTGCTACCATTTTTCTGCCACTGTCACAGATAACATTTCTTTTTCTTAATATTTTCTCCAACTTTATCACGGAGAAATACCGTCTTTTTAATCCACGCACGATATTAGGAGCACTTCATAAAATTATACTGATAATGGAGTCTCTTGCGACCTTACAGGAGGTCAATAAGCCCTCCTGAAATCTTTTTCAGAAAAAAAAGAGAACATAGTAACATTCCGAATACGTACGAACACATTCATACCCCACCTTATGTAGGGTGGCTGTGCTTTAGGATTTTTAGACGACGTGTTCACGCGGCTAGCTTGAGTTGGAACAACTTTTAATACCCTTTTGCTTAGTCTAGATTATCTTATTCGTCACCGTCTTTTTGTCTCTAATTGGGATGTCTTGAAAAAAAAAAATTATGTTGTATAAAGATAAATAGGGTAATTTCAGGTTTTTGGGCACTAAATGACGTTAAGGTATCAAAAGAAGTGAACTTGACATATTGAGTAATGACATTTGACTCCGGTTATACGAAAACCCATGATATTTTTAATTTGCCTGTCTGTGTTTACACCTCTTTACTCGGCATTTTGGTTTGTATTCTGTCGCACCTGGTTACACTGTAAGCCGACCCAAAATATGTAGTTGGGAAAAGGTGGAGGCAGACTGATATATGTTACATAGCATTTTTGTCATTTTAGTTTTTAACTTTCTTTTTTTATTTTTGCACATATCCCAAAACCCTTCAACCCAATTTGGTGGCCCTATTCGAAGGTTACCTCAGAAGCAAGTAAATAATTATTATTTAGTATTCGCATCACGTCTCCGCGGCTTTTGGGGAGGCAGAGAGACTCGTGTGAAGTTGAATAACGAATAACAATGATATTTTCTTATTTTCACAGTTTTTTTTTTTTCGAAGTTTTACGGGCTTATGCTGTATAGGCACTTGAAGGGGAGGGTTGTTCATGTGTTTTGCTTTTTATGGTTTGAAAGGGTGATATTTTGTGTATCACTTTCGATTGAAAGGTTTTGATTTTTCAAGGCTTATGGGTGTAGCGAAAAAGTTTGTCTGGTGTTAAGCAGAGGATGATTTTAAATGAAGATTACCTATAGTCATTCTTGGATCTTTGATAGTCGTTACGGGTTGTCAGTAACCCGAAATTCTGACAATCAGTCTTATCAAGGGGTATCGTATTACCCAGTAACTGGGTTGTGGAGGTCAGGTAGGCAGTCGCTCCATGCAAAATACTGGTATTCAGCTGCATCCCAGTAGACTGGAAGCGGACCCCAACATAGTTGGGAAAAAGCGAGAAAGTGGATGATTACCTATGGTACGCTGTCATCTAAAACTCTGTTCTCATTCCTTAAACTACGCTTTTCTAGAAAAACGGTGACCGCACATAACGGCCGCAGTGGCAGCTGTCATGAAAATGATGACAGCGGCAAACATTTCAACCACTAAATACCGCATCGAGAGATAGTCGCGTTTTAGTTTCGTTTTGACACCTCTGACACACTATGATGCAGTGACTTAACTCGACTGTCATGGAAACGCTATATCCGCTCTGATGTCGCAAAATCTCCTAAAGATAGGTAACAATAGAAAAAGTAATTATGTCTCATTAGTGACAGTTGAGCCAATACAATAATGTGTGAGCTCACTCTTCTCAGTATGGACACTTTTTCGCGTTACTAAGTACGGTGAGTGCAAATCTAGCGATTTAAATCTTTGGGCAGCAGGGCTTGACTTTACGGTGTCAAAAACGCTCTTTGGGAAAACACAACAACTTACTTTCATAGATAACACCCACCCACCTTCATTTCATTCACCTATATTTTTTTCATTCACCTATATTTGTATGACCTACAAGTAGTTGTTCCGGGTCTGGCTGTTTGTGTATGTGAGTTTAAATGTTTTGTAAACGCACCCACAATACAGGAGAAATTCCTAGTGTGGGGCAACGTTTACAAAAAAAAAATTAAAAAGTTGCGGACGCTATTGTCACCGCTCTTCTAGGAAACCGTGACATTAAATATCTACTCATAAAGAGCTTCCGTGGCCTCGTATCCTCGTGATGGCGAGGTAGCCTTAAAGAAACCAGAGAATAGATTTTGACAATATGTTTCTTTAATACAGGCTGGCAGGAATTCATAATAGCAGGTAAAGCGTATGGATTCAGTAGATAATTCAGAACCCCTGCGTATAAAATCTTTCGCCGGCTATTAAAAAAAAAATCGGTTCAGTACATATTGACCGTGTAGGTTTTGACTTTTATTTATTTTACAAGCTTTTATAACTTGAAATGTATGTATGTATGTAACTGTGTTTGTTCGGGTGGAATCTTGCAACTCAATTTTGAAGCAGATATCTTTAACCCATTACGCTGAAATTTTGTATACACGTAAAGTTTGGATGACAATGCATGGTTAACTTTGTGACGTCATTCTAAATCTAACATGGCGGAACACCTAAGATAGCGGACTATTATTTTTTAATACACACCTACAAAATGGGTATGGGAAAGGGCTTGCTGAGAATAACTCGTAAAAACTAAAAGTTTTTTTTTAAAACAAGCTTTTATATTTATTTATTATTTGGTTATTTTTTTAAATATTTATGTACACACATAAAAAATATATATTAGCATTTAGATAGGTTACTTAAATTGTATTCCATGCAGTACTTAGTCATTAATACGGTAGTTTTAAAATGTATGAAATAAAATTGATATTAAATAAATTCAGCACACCAGAACTTTTTACTCTGACTGTACTGTAAGGTGTTCTCAAGTACATAATATCTACAAATATAACCAATGTATATGTAGCGTTTCCAAACGGGAACGTTACCAAGCGGGCGCAACCCACTTATATAAACAGACAAGAAAAAACAGAACAGAAAAATAGGTACAAAAGTAATGCTTATTTCACAAGAAATCTCTTCCA
Organism: Eremobia ochroleuca; assembly: GCA_949629135.1. Lineage (NCBI taxonomy): Eukaryota > Metazoa > Arthropoda > Insecta > Lepidoptera > Noctuidae > Eremobia > Eremobia ochroleuca. The sequence continues at coordinate 7,541,803 of OX451410.1, forward strand.
GCATACCTGCAATAGGACAATAGATAGAGAGATGTAGACAGCGTGTGAAAGAGTAAAGGAGACAAAAAAAAATACATAAAATCATAAATAATTCGCGTAATAAAACTAAACAATTAAATATTATGAGAATCTACTTACATACATACAAATAAACATACATACACCCAAAATAAATATCACTAGAAAAAATCAAAAAAATAAATCAAAATAATAAATACATACACAACTATGATAAAGTGGAAAGACAGTGTTCTTTTACTCTTCTTTTAAAAACTGCAACCGTTTGGCAGTCCCGAATGCCAGGCGGACTTTTCTATGAAGTGACAGTTTTTTTTAGAAACCGACGAAATATTTCTACACTAGGGAGTCTAGAATCATGTTCTGAAATTATAGTAACAGTTTACACGTCGATGTTGTTTAATAATATTTTTATGAAAACCCTTTTTATACAAAGTGTAACGTTAAATACGCAAAACCTGAAAATAGTTTGATCAGAATAACGAACAGAATTAATTGAACCACTTTTTAAAATAGGTCACATTTTTCAAAAAATCTTCATTGAAAACGTTGCCATGTCTATTTATGAATAGGTCAAGCAAGCCAATGTCAGCGCGGCGCAGCGGCCCGGTGACGACTCCTCCCTCGATAAAGCGTCATCGCAGACGCAAGAAACGATCAGAATGGCCAGTAAAACTAAAACAGCACATAAAACCTTAACAATTGTTTAAATGACTTATTTTCTCTGTTTTTTCTGAAATAGGTCAATTGAGTTAAAAATCAGTTGAGGTGTCTGAGGTTTTGCGCATTTAACGTTACACGTTGTATAACAGTCATATTTTTAATTTAACTCGGCTATAATAATAATACGTCTAGCACCAAATAAATGTATACACCTATTCAACCCTTTACAAAAGCGTGTCTTTTTATTAACGAAGTTATTCTTCTTTTCCATCTCTGTGAAAACAAGGCAGTGATGAAATTAAAACGAACATAAAGATCTGTGGAAGTTGGTATTACGTATTTTGCTGATTTGTTGTTTGCTCTTGCTAGTGAAAAGGCATCGACGATAACAAATTTTGACTTCTGCGAATCTCTTGCTAAGTATAAGAAATGTCTTAAAGGTTTGTCTATCTAGTAATATATTTTTTTTAATTTCCATTTATAAACAGTAACTAATGTGGTTTAAACTTAATTATTTTAAACTTTTTATTCATATTTCATGCTCTAGTCTCCTGTAAGTGAAGTAGTACACCTACGTGATATCTATGTAGTTCCTAATTTAGTTTTAATGATCTGTGTATATCCTTTGTTGGAGATCCTAAATAAGTAAATAAAATAAAATAAATAAGACACATAAAGCAGAAAGAAAGAAGAAGGAAATTATATTTATTTAGCACAGACTATAGGACACACAGTACACTTGAGACATACATCAGATAAAAAAACAAATAAAAATCAAATAAAAAAGTGTAAAGTCCGATGTAAGAAATTAAACATGAAAGTGTGCCTCACATACTTATAGGAACAGCTCTTGCTCTTAAGTAGTACTAAATTAGGAACGCATTGTATATTAATCTACGAAATTAATAGGCGTGTTAGTGAAACAAGACTTAGAGCCAGTTCACATGGCGCGTTGCGTCAGCGTTGCGTCGACGCAGCGCTGCCGTTGCGTTGTTTTGCATACAAATAACCATAGTGTACACACGGTGCGCTGCGTCGTCGCAACGCACACACAACGGACTTCAGCCTCCGAGACGAAGCGGGAGGGGTGTAATTACCTGCGACGGCGGAGCGTCACCGCTCAGTTGCTGACCACCACTATTTCTTAATGAAATTAAGGGACATAATTATCCAATACCGCCTTGTGATTCTGCGTCGATTTCGACGGTGGCGTAGTAATAGGAGCATTTCCAGACGACTTTTTCGATCCATGCTTTGTAATAGACTGCGATGAAGTGCTCACCGCAAGTTCTGCGTCAGCGGAACGTTACGACTGCGCCCTAGCAACGCTGCGTTGACGCAGCGCCCGTGTGGCCGGCAATGCGTTAAAATTCATGCGTTGCGACGTCGCAATGCGCCGTGTGGACTGGCTATTAGGGCTGATTTTTCCAACGCCAGATAGTTTTATACGAGAAATAATTTTAAATTTTTGACAGTTATCTTATTCAAAATCTGTCAGACGTCAATTTTATTCCACGAATAAAAAATATCTGACGATTGAAAAATGTGCCCCTTAATGGACAAAAAAACAAGCAGTAAAGCAAACGGCACTTCTTTCCAATCGGCAAGATCATTGCCGTAGCTAGGGATTTTGTCTAGAAGGGGGGTCGGGAGCCTTCCAGCTGAACTAACCAGTCATTTAATGAGGGATTTTATGACGCCTAGCAATAAATAATCCCATCATTCATTAGGTTTTTTTTAGAATTTCTTACATAATTGATATTAATTTCAATTTTATACCACCACGCGTTCTTGAGAAAAAGAGTCTTGACTAACAGACTGACTGACGGACAACTAAGTGATGCTAAAGTAGAAGCTAGTAAATCTTCAATACTGTTGATTTTTCTAGGGTGGGCAAAGAAGTTTCTAGAGAGCCCATCCTTGTCCCCCCTTGCTACGCCCACGGGCAAGATATCAAAACTTTATAATAGTCATACCTGAGTAGTCATGTCTTTAAAAGATCGCTCTGAGCGATATGATCTTTTGTAAAATTTCTATATTTGTGTCTGTGTTTTGTGTCTGTTTGTATGTCTGTATTCTATTCTAAAAATATTGGCCAGTCGGTAAGTACCGTTTGGTACAATAATTACTTACTAAGGTTCATCACAAAGCACTGCATTTAAACAAACAATTATACAGCATGCTTTTTTTACCGGCTCCAAATTTTTACAGGCTGTTCCACCCATGAATATGAATAACTTTCACTATGATGAGATTATGAAAAAAAATCTGCTGTTTCATACATTTTGGTCAAGTACCTAGGTATTGAACTTTTGTATTAAAAAGCTGATTTTTTTTCGTGATTTCAGAGTTGGTCCCATAGTGAAAGTTGTTCATATTCATGAGTAGAACACCCTGTAAAAATTTGGAGCCTGAAAAAAAATCATCCAGTATTATAATAATATCAACGGTATACTAAGGGCTGCTTTTTCAATTGACAGATACTTTTTATTCGTGGAATAAAATTGACGTCTGACAGTTTTTGTATGGAAGAATTGTCAAAATTCAAAATTATTCCTCCGATAAGTTATCTGGCTTCGGTATAATCAGCCTTTAAATGTAAATTGTGCACAAATAAATAAACAAACAAATATTTAGGCAGGCCTGTTGGTCTAGTGGTCAGTGGCCCTGACTACTACACGCAAGGTCGTGGGTTCGATTCCCACCCAGGACAAATGTTTGTGTGATGAGCACGATCATTTGTTCTTTGTCTGGGTGTACCTTATCTATAAAATGATGTATTTAGAAATATATATGTATGTTTATCAGTTGTCTAGTACTCATAGCACAAGCTCTGCTTAGTTTGGGACTAAATGGCGTTGTGTGAAAGTTGTGGAATATTATTATTATTATTATAGATTTAAACAGTTTCATGTTTCAGAAACGTGTTTTCATGCATAAATAAATGCTTTACTTTATTGTACCTTTACTCAGCTCAAAAACTGTTCCAAAAATATTCCAGACACTTAAACCAAACGTGATTTATTGCACATTTATTTAGCTCAAAAACTCTTCCACAAGTAGGTATTTCCAGACAGCTCCCAATTTCCATAAATCAACAATTTCCATTCAATCCTCAACACGTAATACCGCCCTTATTCCCTAACAATTCCTCGTACCTGTTGAATGCAGATCTTGCTCTGTCATATTTCAACTACGTTACTTCTATCTGTTTTCAGCTGAAACTGTCCGTCTGTCTAGCAAATTAAATTAATCCTGTAATTATATTTCAACTTGTTTCAGGGAAGACTGACCTTTCTGTAAACTGGAAATGTTACAAAGAAGTTTTGATGTTGAAATGAGGAGGAACAAAGCTTTTGTTTTACTAATATGCTTAAGCTACGGTTTCGTAGAAGAACGGTTGCCGTCACATAACGGCTGCAGTGACAGTCGTTGTAAAAATGATGGCATCGGGAATTGACGGCGTCAAGAAACGCTGTCCAGGCAAGACATATCAACTTACTTCACTGCCAGCGATTAACGAGAAGCGAGCGCGCGACGGTGACGGCCAATTTACTCTCCGCTATACGTATGTGCGAGTACTCAGCGAGTGTTCTGCCCGCCAAGCTAGCATCCCTGATTTTCTTTGATAGCTCTTGTGTCTATCTGTAAAAAAAAATAATGAAGAAACAATTCAAAATATAAGATTAAAAATAAGCCCTGGCAGTAAAAAGATGGCCGGTCTCAACCGACGGAACCCATTCACTAACATGACACGTGGATCAGCGGACCATCCTGCTCAACCATTTTGTAGGTTTGTGCCCATTTGGTAATACTGCCGCCAATGGACATCTGCAATATTAGTGTCGATTATTCCAACATATCGTCACATCATAAGGAATTATTATTTCAACTGTTCATATAAAAGAACGCTGAACGAGAAATGCTCTGGGAAAATCTTATTAAAATCTTATTAGGTAGTTTTCAAGCACTAATCTCATATCGACCATAGTTCGACATAGCTCACAGAATAACCAAACTGAATTGGCAATGGGCCGAAGATATTAGCCGTAGAACCGCTGACCGTTGGAAAGTAAGAAGGAAGAAGAATGAAAATACATTTCTTTAGCACATACTAAAAGACACACAATTCACCAGATATAGTATACATCAGATAGCAACAAATAAAAATCAAATAGAAAGTGTAAAGTCCGATGAGGGAAATTAGCAGGAAATAATGCCAGCTCAACAAAATGCCAGACAACTAGTGCCTGACGCTGGTTTTGAACTGGACCTGATGTGTGAGATGACGAATGTAAATCAGTTTTACACTGCAATGTGATGTGTGTATGCATACTTAAATGAAATAAATATGGGTCAGAAAAAAAATAATAATAACGAATATTTACAGACGCCTGCACATCAAGCTACCCGAAACTGTAAAATTTTCCCAATCAACCTTGAACATTATGCTCTAGCGATAAAGTTGAAAAGTTACTAAAGAAATTTGACAGATTGTAGTAGCTTGATGTGTTGGCGTCCTTAAATAGTGCGAGTTGAGTAACATTGCAAAAATAAACAAAAAATACTGTTATATAAATGAGACGGCCGCATGACAGGCCTTCGTTAATAAGAAATTCTTCAAAAGGAATAAGAATAAAACAAATCTATTTTAAACGATGCCTGACTTCCACGTTCCAACACATTGTGATAATTAATTAATCCGTGAATTTCATCGCACCATACGCCGCAAACAGCCAAGCGCGACGGACTATTTACGGACAGTTTGCAACTTGTGTATTTTGAACTTGTCTCAGCTATGGTTCGTCTACAAATAAGTCAGCTAAACACTGTTGGCGAAAGTGGAAATGCAAGTAAAAATATGCACTAATAAACGAAAAATATAATGATAAAAAGTAAGCGCTCGTCGATGGTAATATATGATTTGGAGGAAGTTGGAGTAGATGTGTTCTTGAGTGGAGACCGCGAATCGGAAAACGTAAGGTACGATCTTCGCAGGATGGCTGGTAGCAGCTGGATAAGACTGGCCGAGAATTGAGTAGAATGGCGTGCAATTCGAGAGCCCTATGTCCAGCAGTGGACTGCTGTAGGCTGATGATAAATCTCATAATCTATATTTTGAATAACAAAATAAATATTGAAATAATTACTCGGTAATTAATCTTTATTTAACACCGCTGGCCGGAAATCGAGGATAACTCGTGAGAATGGCTGTTAAACGCATACAGAGCATTCTGGTACAGTCAACCCCAAGTTATGGTAACCATTTGAAATTGGTAGCGCCTTTATGTTGTAGCAGCAAGGGTGATTTTTGTAGTCCACCTGTTAGACGTGTGGCTGACCGTACATAATTAAGGTTGCTCCACTTAAACTGAGCATAAACGTTAATATATTTTAAGTGTTCCGTAAGTGATCGCTTTTGGGTGAGACTTTAGTGATAAGCGGTAGCGGGAGCGGGTAACATTATAGATAAAGAAAAGAAAGAAAGAAAATATAATTATTTAACATAGACAAAGTAAAGTATACCTAAGTAGGTATAATCCATACGAATATTATAAATTCTAATGTAACTGACTGTTTGTTACCCTTTCACGCCTAAACTACTTAACGGATTTCAATCAAATTTGGCAAGAAGATAGATGGGGAAGGACATAAACTACTTTTTGTCCCGGTAGCACGTTCCCGTGGGATAATTTCCGACATCCACGCAGGTGAAGCCTTGGCCAGAAGATAGAGTATAATAAATACATTTTAATCACAAAAATCACGGAAGATTTGGGAGCGCGAAATTTATATCTATTTATTAAGATATATTTATATTTATTAAGTTTAGTATAATATATTTTACACCACAGACTTTTTATACTATTTGTCTCTCCTTCCCCTTTTCAATCCATCCAAAGGCTGTCTTTAAAAAATCTCTCTTAGTGATAAGACCGTCCATTGTGTCACCCTTTGTAAAATTTCTATATTTATGTCTGTAATTTATATGGTGTACATAGTAAAGAGTGTTCTATTCTATTCTATTTTATTCGTAAATCTAGTTATAAGAACTCAACTTTCACTAATGAGACTTGATTACTTTTTCTATTGTTACCAAACTGTATATAAGCTTGCCGAATAGACGAGGGATTAAGATAGTTTTTAAACTTTTTTGAGACAGGAAGCGAAAATTTTACCGTTATCGTAAAGGCCACAGTCTGATTTAGTCCCTAAATAATTGCTTTAACTCCCACGAGAGAGATTTATTTCAAGCAAAGGAATAAAATGCCTATTTTGAGCTAATCTTTATGAGTATTTAAGCTCAATGATAATTATAAAAACAATTCACGGCATTTTAAATGTAATACTAGCTCATTGGTCTAATTGACTGCAGTTAGTGGTCGGAAGTGCTACTGCTGATAATTAGGTCCTGGGTTCAATTCTCATTATTTTTTACAGTCGCAAGTCGTTTGGAATGACTATAACACAGTCAATTGATGTAGTGTATCGATCTGCTCAACAATCAAGCTGCCTGACTGTACATCATCAAGATCCGAATGAATAGTCAACACTATTTTCAACGGATAACGCTTGACATGTGATAAACCATAAGGTGTGATTTTATTTTGATTGAATCGGAAAGGATTTTTCTGAATAATGTAGTAAAATAAAAAATAATCCGTAAAAGCTTTTATAATATTAATATTTTATCATCACCACACTTCACAGATTGGTACTTAATCTAAGCAATGATAAAAATACAACACATCTAATTCTCTTAAAAAAAAATACCTTTGCATTAACAACAGCGAATGAGATGCTTGTATTCCAGTCTCGTATTGAATAATTAAATAATTATCAACCACTAAGACCGAACCCTTAATTCACTACGCTCGTGTGTGAACAGAATTTATCATTAGCTTAAATCTAACCTCACTGTAATACCCGATAATGTTAGTGTAACTGATAATTTTGATGCCTCAAAACGGAATGAGTGATTTGGAGTAATAAAGCGATGTAAGAGTGAAACTCTGATGACCGTCGGTAGAAGATGCAAAAGATTGAGAGACGTAATACGCTTTTTCACATTTATTTTAGCTCTGACAATAGCAATAATGCAGAGCAGAGTAGTGGTAGCCCAGTGGAAACGACTGCAACTAACGAGTCGTAGGTCGTAGGTTCGAACCCAGCGTTTTACTTTGTGTAAATCATTTCATCGTCACTGTTCACAAAACGGTGTAGAAAACCGAGGAAACATGTCTTCGAATCAAATATTCGAAGACATGTGACAACTACCAACCCGTACTGGGCCCGCGTGGTGGATTACAGCCCACTCACTCTCACTAAGAGGCCTGTGGGAACATATAAGCTGATTATGATAAACAGAAACCGAATAGGCACCTTATAGCAAATGAAGATTATTGTGATTTTGACAGACTTGGAAATGGCAGGAAACAAATACCAATCTTATCGCCACGACAATAAAGATCACTATGATTTCGACAGTGATGCGAAATCAGAGTTGAAATAACTTTGAACGGAGTGTATAGTATTTTTATCTCACAATGGTGGTGCTAACAAAATGTGCAAACATGCTGTGAATGTGTGCATGAAGACGAGTAGCGTCAGCACATAACACACACACGCACACTTCCGAATTCGCCATTGTCTCGGACGGTACCGAGAACTCCTGATGCGCTTACAGACATGTTCACAGTGTGTTTGTACATGTTGCGCTGACCTCAGATTAAGGCTGCCTGTCCATTGACGAGAAGCGAGGCTGCGGAGCGGAGAAACGGAGAAATATTAACCAATAGAAAAAAGACAATGAGATTTTATGCAATCCTATTGGTTAATATTTCTCCGTGTCCACGTTTCGGCTCCGTATGTCATAAGTCCGTAAGTCTACTACGTAGTCTACATCTCTATGTCTTTACACTCATCCATCAACCTGACTACCACAACATCAAATACCCACTAAAGTCTGCCATTTCAGCATAAAAGCCACGTTTAGACGTGACAAGAGGCTGGCATTTACCTTAAACAGAGGATAAGCTTGCCATCTAGCTGGCAATATTGCCTAAAATTGGAACACTGCCAGTCCCAGTTGAGCGCTTGGCACTTTTTTTCGCTTCAGAAATAAGTTCTCTGCTTATCGTCCGACTCTTTTTCGAATTGGGTAAGTAGGATATGAAGGGAAGTTTTGCTAGTGAATGTAATTTTATTGTTCCGATTGATAAGTTATTTAGCTCTAAAAATATTGGTAAAAGTTAAATGATTACATTTCTGTAAGTAGGATTGTACAAACACTTTTACACGTCAATCATATTTTTAAAAATTAGATGAGGTCGGCGTTTGCATTGCGTATCTGACTACTCTGAGAAGAAAGGCCGCAACAATCTCAGAGGTCACAGTATCTTTTAAAATCCAGACATAATGTAGTAGTGTTGTCCAAAAAGCCAACTTAGCCCAAAACCAACAAAAAAACAAAACAAACAAACCAAGTCTGGTAACCGGTTTTGCCAAGAGGTATCGTGTTACCCAGTAACTGGGTTGTATAGGTCATATAGGCAGTCGCTCCATGTAAAATAATAGTATCCAGCTGCATCCGGTTAGACTAGTAGCAGACCCCAACATAGTTCGGAAAAGTCTGGGAGAATGATGATCAGCAGTGCGATTCTGTAACCATCTCACCGTGAAAACTTAGGTGAAGTGAGCATGGAGTGAGCTGTCATAGTCATCCCACTGATGCTAGGGATTGCCCTAGCATCAGTGGGATGACACTGACAGCTCACTCCACGCAACTTTTACCGGTGAGATTTTTTACAGAATCGACATGCAGTAAGTAGCATATTTATTTATTTATTGATTTATAATAAGCACACCAACAGCACAGCCTCTTACAACTCAAATAAATAATCATAATAAAAAATCAGTATCAGTTGGGTCGACTGATTTTAGCAGACTTTTGACGCATGATGTTTGCATAAAGTCAGTTATGTAGATTTAGCCGTAACAAAAATAAATTAATCAATATTTACCATTTACTTATCAATGTCAAAAAACACTTTTTTGTTTTATCTTATAAATAGGCACGTGTCTTTTTGTACATTCTGCTGATCATAAGGGTTTGCTTTCTGTTTTTTTTTCTTAATAGTCGGATTTAACAGACCTAATTTTAAGAAAACTAAACAATCACAAAGAAAATGGTCCAAAACATACAATACCGTTTTTCCTTACTTTCACAGCCAATACAAAAATATAATTACGGCTTCAGTAACTGCATTGCAAGAAAGAACAAAGAGGAAAACCGCACACCCTGCTTGATTGAACTCCTATAAAAACAATTGAAAACAATACGGAAGCTCTTTGTGCAAACCTCTGGGGAATACACGTGGCATTTGATAGTAGTAACGTTAGATCGTCTCTAAGGAGCTTGTGACAACAATGAGGTAATAGAGAAATATAAAAAGTAAAGGTTCCTTAGTTGCCATTGTATATCAGGTTGGCACAAAAGTAATGGAGACACTTGGTTTACGTTTTATATTTTTTACTAGCGACCCGCCCCGGCTTCGCACGGGTGCAATGGAGAAACACTGATATTTTTTTTCGTAAAAAGTATAGGATAAAAATGGTTATTGTGGGTTATCCCTAAGAGATAGACATATACCATCTCGGACTTTTTTGGAGACCTTTTTAAGGTGTACAATACTGTAGTACATTATTTTGATCTATCTCGACGGGTTCAGCCAGCGTTTACAATGTAAGCGCAAAAAAATTTGTTTATTTACGACATCACATTAGAAACCTCTAAAATTATCAGTGTTTCTCTACTATATTATGCATGTATTATACATATGAACCTTCCTCTTGAATCACTCTATCTATTAAAAAAAACCGCATCAAAATCCGTTGCGTAGTTTTAAAGATCTAAGCATATATAGGGACAGACAGATAGAGAAGCGACTTTGTTTTATACTATGTAGTGATTATTATTATTACAATACAAAAGGCTCAGTCAATGATGTGATCACCATTAGCATCTTAGACTTCTTGCCAACGATCCGGCAAAGTTTGGATGTCTTTCGCCCAGAACTCTGATGGCTGTGCCTCGAAAAAGTTGTTCAACTCCACCGCTACATCAGAAAAATCATTCAATTGTTTACTCCGCGAATGTTATTTCAGGGTTCTAAACAAATGATAGTCTGATGGGGCGAGGTCTGTGGAATAAGGTGGGTGGGTCTCCAACTGTTGGCAAACGGCGGAGGCGACGTGAGGTCGAGCGTTATCGTGTAGTAAAACTACATTGTCATACGTAAAACTACATGTACATATTTGTCAGCGCTTATAGTTTCATTGTGTGATAGTTCATAAAACAGCATGCCCTGCGCGTCCCAGAAACAGCAAAGCAGAACTTTTAAGCGTTTCTTTTGACTCAGCTTCGGTTGAGTTGGCGATGTTTATTCTCGAGGCAGCCAAAAAGAACGACGTGTATCGTTCTCGTAATGAATCCATGATTCATCTCCAGTAACCAGATCAGACAAAAACTCTTTACGTCGGGGTCGCAGCAAAAGTGATTGACAGATTGCGACACGGATTGCATGACTGGCGTCTGTAAGGATGCGCGGTACCCACCGAGCCAACACTTTTCGATAGCCGAGCTCATGCAAATGGTATTCCACGGCGTGGTGACTGCAGTTAAGTACTTCCGCTAATTCACGAGTGGTATCATCCGGATTCAACTGCAGTTTGCGGCGTTAATTAATCGTATAAGTATAGTGTTCAAACTTGTCGCTCGTCTATTTTTCTTCAAACTGACCAAACCGATCGCCGGGGCGGCTTTATATACCCCAACATCACAAGTACCTACAATGTTCTACAACATTCTAGAATATTACCGAAAACAATTAACTTGAAAAAGGAAATGTATAGAGTTTTCTAGTGTCTAATTACTTTTGTGTCAACCTAATAGTTCTTCAAGAATTATTGCTTTAGTACATTTAAAAGCATTCTACATCCATACTAATATCATAACTGCCCCGTTGGTCTTGTGGTCGCAAGCGCGACTGCTGAGCGTGTGGGGTCCTGGGTTCGATTCCTGGGTCGGGCAAAGTGTTATTGAGTTTTTCATTAGGAATTTCTTAGTAACAGCTCGGAGTTTGGAACTTGGCGGTGTGATAGCGACCTCGGAAAGCACGTTGTCGTTGGTCCTGTGCCTGATCTCTCTCCGGTCGTGTCGGATTGCCGTCCCATCGGACTATGAGAGTGAGGGAAGAGGGAGTGCCCCTGTGTCTGCGCGCACACTTGGGCACTATAATATCTCCCGCGCCGAAGGCTAGTCTCCGTTGAGATTGGCCGCCGTGGCCGAAATATGGTCTGGAGGACTTTATTTATTTAATAACATACATTCGAAAGTTACCTTGTCTGTATTTTACCTTTTCACGCCTAAACCACAAAACCGAATCGAAATCGAAATCCGTTTTGTGGTTATATATGCTTCTTTTTGTTCCAGTAACACGTGCCCGTGGGATAATTTCCGACATCCACGCGGGCGAATGTAAAGCTAATAATAAGAAGAGAAAAGGTTTGATTTTTTGATGTTTGCTTGTTACGCTTACTGGTATTCAGCTGCATCAGATTACACTGGAAGCCGACGCCAATATAGTTGGGAAAAGGCTAGGCAGATGATGATGCTTGTTACGCTTTCACGCTAAAACAGCTGAACGGTTTTGGATTAAATTTAGCACATGGGTAGAACTTGACCTGGATTGGGACACGGTAGAACTTGACACGGATTGGGGTACTTTTTATCCCGATATTCTCACGAGATCGAGACTTATGCGGGTGAAGCCGCGGGACCATCTAATCTCTTCACCACCCTTGGTTGACTAGTATTATTAAGTCCGCCTTTGTACGTTATTGTGCGAAAAGTTTAAATAAATAAATAAATAAGCTCACACTTGGAAGTGGGTTTGTGGAAAACAGCCCGTTATACAGTTAGTTTTCTCTTCAGGTCCATCTGATCTGACCGAAATCCGTATTTTATACGTACCGAACGGTGGTGGAACGATTACCTACTATTAGAAACTAATCGTTGTAATAACCAAACCGATGCCTACTCTAACCGATTCCTACCGTTTCTAGTTACCTAGATCTGAGGGGCAAGTCTCGTATTTTTAAGCATTCGTTCGCTGTCAAATTTCAGTATCCGTCTGTCAAAAATGGTTCCCTATCCATTTGCATAAAATTATAAGACCTAATATAACTTGGAATACTTTTGTTTGTCCTAATTATATTTTCGCATAAATTATTTACGCATAACAGCTTACGCATAATTTTTTTACGCATAATTTCTCTAATCATAATAATGATTAAGCATAACATTCTAAAGCATACATTTTTTAAGCATAACACTCTAAAGTATAACTTTATTAAGCATAGCATTCTAAAGCATAACTTTATTAAGCATAACAATAATAATAAGGCGTAGTTGACGGAGCTCCGCTTCGCGGGGCCCCTATTTCTGTCTGCAGGGTTTAAAGGAACCTAACACGAAGGGAATGACGGGGGCTCGTTCGCTCGCTCCGCTCGCTCACTTGAGCCCCCGTCATCCCCTTCCATTCTAACCTGTCCGAGTCGGGGTGCCCCAATTCCCAAGCTCGCTTCGCTCGCTCTTGCATCCTAAGTTCTCATTGCCTTTTTACAAAAAAAAAAGAAAAAATACACGGACAAACACAATAGGATTGAAAAAAATATTAGTAAAAAAGATGAATATACTTCGAAACTTGCATATTTACAAGCGATTGCTAAAAATATACACCTTAAATAAAAATACATAACTAAGTTACATAATGTTATGTATAATAAATCATTAACGTGGAAATCCAAAATAAATACGTAAAAATAACTCAAATTAGTTTCCGTTATTTCTATTAATTGTATGCCTAAATATTATAATGCTAATAATCATTAGGCCTAGTAACGTTATGCGAATTAAATTTATGCCAAAACAAATTAGCCTTCAAGATAATTATGCCAACATAAACTGTATGCCAAAAAAAAATATGGCAAAGTATTATTATGGCAAAACAAATTATGCCAAAATCGTTAGGCCAAAGTATATTAGGAAAAAGAATAGTATGCGAAAAGAAGGGATCCCGTCAAAAATACCTCTAATTTCCCTAAATGTTTAACAAGTTTTTGACATTAGATTGTCGCTGACATGAGATTTAGATTAGATTTTGAACGTTTTTAATTACTAGAATAATTGGCCTTCTTTCCATTACGTACGCCTTAAAGCTTGCTGAAAAGGAGCCACCACGCCCTAAATTATTGGTGAGCATTGTAATAACAGACCCACAAGTGGTGATGTTTAAATGTATATCCAGAGTACCCTGGATAATCAGTTCCGTTATAATCTTGCTGACTGGCCAATAGTTTTACCAAGGTATTAGCTATTTTTAAATAGTTCATGCATTTATACGAGAGAAGATATGTATTTTTGTCATTTTAGTGTTAATTTTGTTTGTTTTGTTTTTGTTTTACTAGGGAATGCAATCTCGTTCTCGCGAGATCTGGGCCTTTTGTAGCGAGGTTGATCTCGGAGGAAAAAAGGGCGAGATCTCGCGTCATCAGTGTGCATTTGTTTTGTTTACTAATAGTTGTTGCTAGCTAACTAATTTTATTATTTTTTTCCTAATTTATTCAAATATTCTGATTATTTGCAAAAAAAAACACACAAAACTGCCAATCTCGCGAGATCTCGAAATTGGCGAGATCTCGCAGTATTGTTATTCATAAACTCGCGGGATCTCGCTTGAGCCCCAATCTCGCGAGATTGGCATTCATTGAGTTAAACTCCCGAGATTTCGTCCAAGATCAATCTCGCTAAAAAAGGCCGAGATCTCGCGAGAACGAGATTGCATTCCCTAAGTATGTTTTACAAATAAACAAACAAAACAAACATTTGCACATACATTTGTCGTGGTATTTTCTGTCCACGGAAATGATTACAAAAGGACTGGCGGTCTCTTGCAACATCGCGTGATGCTGCAATATACAAAAGACACAGGAAAATGCCACATACACCCATTTTAATTACGCTCAAGTAGGGTAAATCGGTCTCCTCCCGCCTTTATCCCAGATTATATATGAAATCAACACGATACACCATTTTCTTCCATCCGTCTCAATTAGACATCTTATCAGGGCTCAGTCCTTTATTGGCCACAATCATCTGTTACACATCGATGTGTCTTTTTTTGAACACAGCGATATGTTATGACAACAATCATCAATTCATCATCATCTGTCTAGCCTTTTCACAACTATGTAGGGGTCGCCTTTTTTGGGTTTTATTGGGGTCGCCTTCCATTCTAGCTGGATGCAGCTGAAGATAGGTTTATTTGACCTCAATAACCGAGAACTGGGTAACACGATACACCTTGGCATGTTAGTGTTCGGACTTTTGGGACTATTATAATAGAATACTCTTTATTATGTACACAATATAAATTACACTTATAAATGTAGAAATTTTACAATGGGTGAAACTCGCTAAGAGCGATCTTATTATGGCTTAATTCGTAGTTTTAGGGTTCCGTAATCAACAAGGAATTTTTATAGTTTCGCCATCTTTCCGTCCGTCCGTCCATCCTCAGCTTAGCTCAGAGACTCTTAGTACTAGAAAGCTATAATTTGGCATAGACATATACGTTAATCACGCCGACCAAGTAGTTAAATAAATTCTTGAAAAAAACATTTTTTTGGGTACCTCATATACACGTAAAGTGGGAATGTTTTTTCTCGTCTACCCCATGGTGTGGGATATTGTTGGATAGGTTTCTCAAAAATATTGGGGGTTCGTGAAAACTATTTTTCGATTCAGGGATCCGTTAGTGCAAACACAAAAATCACACAAAAATTAGCAATTAGCAGTGCTAATTTTTGTTAGAGTCAAGTGTCCCCCCCTGCCAACTAAATGATTGCTTTTGGCTATGTGGAAAAATCCGCGGTAGTAGTATAAGTAACGAAATTAGATGGAACACTATCACAGCTACACTATCAAACAGAATTGAAAAAATAACAACTGATAACAAGATTTTTACCGACCCAAATCTCAACCCAGCCGTGCGATTATCTAACCATATCACCGTGAAAACTTTGGTGAAGTGAGCGCGGAGTGAGTCGTCAATAGTGTCAATCCCATCAGCATGACTCACAGCTCAATCTAAGCTCACTTCACCTTAGTTATCACGGTGAGATTTTTCCAGAATCGACCGGCAGTAGTGCAAAAGCCAAGTTCAAGAATGAAAAAAAGAAATACATATATGTATTTCTACCAATTATAATGTTAACTTAGACCAGTATTTAACTCTCATCCATTTCGGGAACCCGACACGAAACTTAACGATTTGTATGTTAGTCTGTAATTAATTATATGGCCCCGAGCCATCGAAAACGCTATTTTAATTATTGTTCTTTGAAACTTTGAGCATATTTTATACGTGAATGTGAACTAAGTTTTTTGGAGTTCTTGTGTTTGACTTACTTTGAATATAATGTTTCAAAGAACTGATGTTGGATTTCTGGTTTGCTATTTTAAGCCGAATTTGAAAAAGGAGTTGTTAACTGCTGTAATATAATAGTAACTAGATTCAAGCTATTTAGGGTTGAAACCCTTGAGCAAAGTGCTCATGGTTTGTTCAACGAAATCTCCGGACTGCTGATTCACACTTCCCTTGACCCAAGGTTTGGCTTTTACCTTGGCCAGAGGCATTGCCATATAACGTGGCAATTCCGCCAGTCTCTTGGGTACATTACCAGTCGACAGCGATGCGGACGAATTTCTTGGCCCCACATTTTGGTTTGTTAATAGTTTTAGTTAGGTTAGGTTATTCCATTTTTACTGCACGACTCATAATGCGATGCATTAGATAGTCCTTTACTATAGATTATTTTTTTGCCTCCTTTCTGCAACTGTTTCTATTGTTATACTCCAGTTAGTACACAGAAGCTACTTAATTTATATAACATTGTATAGATAATTATAGAGACTAATTCTGAAATTTCTTCAAAAATTGATTTAATGCAGTAGAAACGAAAACACATCATAATATTTATTTATTTATTTAAACTTTTCGCACAAAAGGTACAAAGGGGGACTCAACCAAGGGTGGTGAAGAGATTAGATGGCAGGTGGGACATTTCTAAAAAAAATCCCGTCATTCAAGTGTGAAACCTGAAAACATTTTAGCTTGCGAAAAAATCAATTAATCGAGTCTTTTTTTTTTAATAAATTCGTTTCACCCATACGAGGAATCTTATTGAAAATGGCTCAACGTAGTTTAGTTATAATTAATAAAAAAAACTAACTAATATAATATCTGTATCTATGGTATATGAAATAAGCATTACGAGTCGTGCACTTTCGGATTTTCCTAATTTTATTCTAACAATTTATTAGGTAATTTAGCATAATATTCTTTTATTAACAACTTAGATAAAGAAATCTTTATGCTTTGTCAAGTCGTAAATCTTGCAAAGAAGAGGCGGGTCCCTAGTAGTACCTATTATACAATTCAAAAGTTTCATATCTGCGTCTAGATAAAGAGTTATTTTACATAACCTATCATTTGAGTTGATGAGTTTTATTTACACATGAATCTTGTGTTACCAAAGAATAACTTAATGTCAAAGGTTGAATAAAATTATAAACAGTTATTAATCTCTTGATAGGAATTTGGACAATTTATCTTTAAAACTTGATGACATTTTATAAATAGTTCACGAACACGAATGTTTACAAACCGTGAAAGAGTTTTGGCGCCAAGATTTCGATTCAACAGCTATAGATTTTAGACCTTATTGTTCTATAGTAACGACCCTCGAGGGATGAATCCAGTGCCAAATGGAAATTGTAACTCCAATTAGGAAAGTAGCCACCATTT
Organism: Eremobia ochroleuca; assembly: GCA_949629135.1. NCBI lineage: Eukaryota > Metazoa > Arthropoda > Insecta > Lepidoptera > Noctuidae > Eremobia > Eremobia ochroleuca. Next base: position 7,559,415 of record OX451410.1, read on the forward strand.
TTAGTTTGTCCTGTTTGAGAATGTGGATGATCTACGTCGCCGCATACGAATTACGCATCACGCAAAATCCTGCATCGCGCAAGCAAAGTTTTCCGCGCAGCTAGCATATACTGGGTTTCCGAAAAGTCATGGAATACCTTTTACCTGCTGATGGGCCACATTGCTTATATGCATATAATACATGCATAATATAGTAGAGAAACACTGATAATTTTAGAGCCATTATTTATCTTAAAAAGTATAGGATAAAAAATGGTTATTGTGGGTTATTTGTTAATGTTAATAATCTATCACTACTTACTTCATAATATTTTCATATATACTAAACATTTTTATTAATGAAGAAGTGGTGGGAGGCGCCCGACGTGACGGCACAGTGGTGGCGTGCGCGTGAGCTGCGCGCGGTACTGGATTAGTACTTGGACATTGCAACATCACTTTATTTTTCTAAAATAAAAGTATTTTTTTCTAAAAATAAAAGTAGCCTAAGTTTCTCCTTATTACATCAGCTACCTGCCAATAAAAGTCCCGTCAAAATCGATTCAGCCATTTGAGAGATTAGCCGGAACAAACAGACAGACAGACAAAAATTGTAAAAAAAATGTTATTTTGGTGTATGTACCGTATATATATTCATATGCATGTAGTAAAAAACGGTTATTTCAATATTACAAACAGACACCTCAATTTTATTTATTATGTATAGATTTATATAATTATAATTGGGCTAGCTGCGCCCCACGGTTTCACTCGCATACGTTCCGATCACGTAAGAATATTGGGATAAAAAGTATTCTGTGTGTTAATCCTGGTTATAAACTATCTGTGTGCCAAATTTCATCAAAATTCGTCCAGCCGTTTGAGCGTGAAGAAGTAACAAACATACAAACTCACAAACTCTCACCTTTATAATATTGGTGTGATATAATATTAGTGTGATTATTTATTAATTTTAATTATTGGGGTTTTAGTTGCGGTCGCTTATTTATCTTTATAGTATTTATTTACTGTTAGTAGATGCGCCGGTATTATATACTACTCTCTTGTGTCACTGAAACTTGAACAACAACAATGTATTTATGTAAGTTGTAGAATTTTCTAGAACTAAACACCAAAGTTTCACTCTAGGTGAGTGAGACTTCTTGTCACCAGAGACGTGTAAACGAGCCTTCAAACTCATCATAAACTTATACGACGTCATACTAATCGTAAAATCACAGGTAAACTTATTGTACTGTTACTAAACGGGTCACTTCTCAAGAATTATGTCCGAACTCAGAACTTTATCAATAATTTCAATCTACAGTTAGATTGTTTCTTCTTTATGCTTTTTTAAGCGGATTAGATGACCATTTTCTCAAGTTCTTCGTTAAGGGGAAGTGTTTAATTTCTTTTCTAATTAAAGTGTTCATAGGGCAACGGTAAGGTCGAAAAATTACTACTAACTGGGCTGACGATTGATTTTAAATGTTTTTGTTGAAGCCTCCTTAATTCATCCTAAGGCAGGGCGCCCAAGAGCAACTTTTGTCTCCGCAACTAATAGGTCTTTCACATCAAGTCTAAGGGCTTAGGGACAGCTGGGAGAGATTTTTGTTGGCGGTTTTGGACGTAACTGTCGCCTGTCTATTGTCGTCCAAATCATGGCGAGGAAACAGCGACAGAGACAAAAAGTTGCCGGGTAACTATGTTGCTCGCGGGCGCTCCTCTAAGTATTTCAAGGGAGGTTTCCTGCTAATTTTGAATCGAAAATTGAACAGTATCGTCTGCATCGTTCAGAAATTCACATTCGAACTATCACAGTAATATTATAAAGGCGAAAGTTTGTGAGTGCATGTTTGTATATTTGTTACTTCTTCACGCTCAAACGGCCGAATCAATTTTGATGAAATTTGGCACACAGAGAGTTTATAACCAGGATTAACACATAGGATACTTTTTGTCCCGATATTCCCACGGGATCAAAACTTATGCGGGTGAAACTGCGGGGCGCTGCTAGTTGAGAATAACAAGAAAAGATGACAATTGCTTAATCTTCCATACAGATTGATTTATGCGGTAGCTATATAGCCGCGAGTTATGTGCAATTATCATAAACAAACATATTATGTACCTATCAGACATCTTAGTATATCAGTTTTAATAGGCAGGTAGGTACCGCAGTAGGTAGGTGGGCAGTTTGCCCAGAGGGTATTATGCTTCCGGCATAAAAGTAGCATGATTACTATTCATCTATCTTCTATCATTATTATATATCCGTGACTGACTGACTGACAAAACACTATCACACAGTCTTAACTACATAATATACTTCATATGCAATCATGTAAGAAATATGCGTTTTTACACGAAGATCACATCATCAATTTTGGAAGAAAGTTTTGGGTATGAATGTCTGTAAGAGTAGGGGAAAACCAAAGAAACGATGATTTGGCTATGTGAAAGATGATAAATGATTAGAAAAAGAATGACTACTGTGACGACTGATAGAGAAGTATAAAAGATAAAGACATGTTGCGTCGACCTCAAATGTTGGATAAGGGTAAGAGAATGATGATTACACCATCATCAATAAGACTGGATTCGATACTTAGGTCAGATTCAAAATAAGCTGATGATGACACGTTCAATCAGTAAGATTGATGGTTCGATTTATGTCATCCACTTTCGGAAATGAGGGCCCCGTGGCTAAATAATAACAGCCGCACAGGTCAATCGATCAGGTTAAGCTACGCTTGCCGCGGTTGGACTGTGGATGGGTTACCATCTTAACATACCGAGGCCCCTACTGTGCCTCGGAAAGCACGTTAGCCGTTGGTCCCGGCTGTCATTCATGGATCTTTGACAGTCGTTACGGGTAGTCAGAAGCCGGAAAACTGACAACCAGTCTTATCAAGGGGTATCGTATTACTCAGTAACTGGGTTATGGAGGTCAAATAGGCAGTCGCTCCATGTAAAATACTGCTACTACAGCCTCAAATTCTCGTTACATTACAAAATCTGCCAAAGATCAAGTGACAAAGTTTTTTTTTTATCGATAATGAACCCCAAATGAGTGGGTGCTGGAAAATCTGACACCCTCTGATTTCAAAATCCACGTTAATGAAGACTTCCTCATAATAAGACAGTTGCTTCCTACGTGTCAAGGAATATCTAGCGTGAAGGCGGTATAATGGCGAAGTATCCCTTGACGATCGGGGTGTCATGAGCCAGCTTATTCTTGTGATATGTCCGGTTCCAGAATATAGCTTCCTTATGAGACTTTGTAAGTAAGTGTCTAATATTCTTGGCATGTCCGGTGTACGTATAGCCAGTTGACGTTTTATCATCATTTTAAATACACTGTTTCGGATTCCGTCCCATCGGACTATGAGAGTGAGAGAAGAGAGTAGCTGTGGCTGCGCACAAACTTGCGCATTATAATAGTTACGGCGCCGAAGGCTAGTAATACAGAAATATAGTCTGGAGGTCTATATAAATACACTGATTCTAATTTCCAACAGTTTCTTCAGTTCCTTAACCAACACGTACTGATTACTGCTTCTGGACAAAGATAAATGAGGGGATATGTGGTGCATCGTTAATCTGACAGACTAAGTTAAAGTCTCCTGTAACGATCGATTAAGTATATATAACTGTATGCCTATAAATAACTACATATTAATTTATCGACACTAATATCCATCATACTAGAAATAGTAGTAATACTGCTTGACGATTTAAATCATATATCACATTCTGGTGGTGTATTTGCGTTTCAGATAGGAGTCTAATAATACTAAAAATCAAAGAAAAATAAAGCCTCAGAAGAACTATATTGAAAGACAACAAAATCTATCGTATTTGATTAAATTCAAAAGCACTATAAAAGTAGATGAATCAAACCGATATCCTTTTTATGAACGTCCAAAAGTATCCATCTATTTTAGTCCAAGTACTTTCCTATCTTCCCAAGATATTACAATTCCCCTTAAGTGTGTAGTGATCGACATACAAGCTGTTTCGGGCGCCACACCAGATCGATCAAGTGTCTAATACGCGTTAACGGACTGTGTGCTAAGATACTATCTATTCACATTGATTTATTAATGTGTGGATACGGTGATGTGTCGATTTCGTCGAGAGGATTTTTCATTCCGTCGTTAATTTTTCATTTATTTATTTATAAACGTCAAATGGCGTTAATGATCTTCTTCTTCATAGTATGTCGATGGCAATCTAAATGGACTCGGCCCACAATTCGGCTACTTGTTTGGCGCCATCACCAGCGTCCATCAGTTTCTGTAACGTGCAGCTGACAGGACACGCAGTACACGATATTAAGTGTCCCATCGTTTTTGGAACAGCACCACATTTACACTCCAAGGCGGAGTCGTCTATGGATCTTCACCTAAACAGGTGGCGTTAATGCTGATGGTGACAGTTAAGAGACGTTTCAACATCAATGGTTGAACAGTCGCTATAAATACTTAACGTTAAGCAATTTAAATCAACTCCTTTGTGAGTCACATACATTGATGTAAAGTAAATATTATCAGTCTGTTCTTGTATTTTCTACATGCCAAACAAATGTCACTCATAAGTAAATGCAGCTTAAGTAAGATGCAATTAATTCAAAATAAATTTCATTTCAATATCAACTGTTAAGAATGGTCCTTTTTGTATTTACTCGTCAGACTATCTTTCCAGTCTCTAGCTCCAACTGCTAGATTAATGTCTGCTAAGTAACGAGCCCTACGTATAGACATGATCCCATTATAATATGGCAAACATTAATAGGTACCCTGTTTATAGTACTTATTCTTTCTCTTTTATTCGAAGGACATGTAGAGGTTTAATGAGCTGCAATAGACTTCTATGCAACAAAATCAAAATCAAAAGTCATTTATTCAAACTAAGTTGAGAATCAGCACTTTTCGAACGTCAAAATTACAAAAGACAGTCCCCCAAAACGCCCGCCCTTCACCACTTCCTAGTGCTTTCACACACTACGTATTCCTAATAGTTAATTTTGATGTTGTTTTCAACTGTGCTCACCGTATCCAGCCTTCGCTACTCCATGTAAACCGCGTTCGGGTAGCCGCCAACTCGCCAGACTAGTTTGACAAATTATTTTTATTTTCTGTGTGCCCCTCATTTGCGGTCACCGCGGGACATACGACACTTCACTTCGTAACTTTGAACATTTTGACATCGATCTCGCTTTTGTATTTTTAGTTTATTTTTGTATTTGGTCATCTTAACTGGCACTGGAACACTTTCACATCATCATCATCATGATTTGCCAGCCTTTATCCCAGTGTGTTTGTCTTCTTCTTCCAAACATCTCTATAAGCCTTTAGTTTTGACATCGATCTTGGGTTCTTAGTTTTTTTTGTATTGGTTAGTTTAGCTGGTGTTTCACCACTTTTACATAGTCGTGATTATTATTTTCCTGCTTTTATCCAAATGTATTTGTCTTCTTTTGCCACACATCTCTATCAGCCGTCTGTGTCATCTCCGTTTTCACATCGATCTTGGATTTTTTAACTTTTTTATTGTTGGTTAGGTTAACAGACGTTTGACCATTTTCACACTGTCATCATAAATAGGCTTCTGTCCATATGCCAATTTATTTAGGGTCTTCTTCTATACTTTTTAATATAAGTTTTCGATGTCTCAATATTTTATGTTTAGGTGAATTTTATTTTATTTGATTTTTGATGTTATTTTTAAACTCTTATTTACGGTGCTTTAAAAATGTAGGAACAGCTGATTTTTTTTCGGGATTTCAGGTTTGGTCCCATAGTAAAAGTTGTTCATAATGATGAGTACAATGAGCCCTTATGAGGTTGTGCGTTATTTAAGTTACAGGTGGCTACCCTTGTTATCCCTAGATAGTTATATATTTTATAGTATAGTGTGGCACAATTTTTACATTTATGGAGCATTATTTTAACATTTTAACAGTATAAACAATTGTCGATTGGCCATTAAAGAGAAATAAAATAAATACATACTTCTATCAACTTTCATCTTCCGTTTTCACCAAATTTCTAGCCATAGTAATCTTTAACACAGTATATTCATCGTTTATCTTATCTTCCTCTACTTTATCCATCTGGTCCCCCGATTAAGAAAGTCATTTGACGTTATTTTCGCCGAGACATCGTTTTTTAGGTAAAGAGTAATTACAAGTGTAATTCCAGCCTTAATTTAAACTTAGTTAGTTAGATTTCTTGGAGTACCATACGAGTAGATTTCTTGGAGTTTCTTGGTGTATTATTACTATACATAGAGTTTAGTATATACTAAAGATTTGTTGTCTAAATAAATAATGGCTAGCGGCACTGAATGATGGCTTGTGATGTATGCACTTTATCCTAAATTTCCGTTAATATTGACGGGTAAATTTGAGGGAAGATATTCCATACTAATTGTTAAATACGTACTGCTGGAACTATAATTTAACGGATTGAAATGAACGCGAGTATGAGCTTGTTTGTTACGCTAGCCTGCAACTGTATAATACGTTTTTATTTCTACGGCAAGACATTTGTGCCCTTTCCAAAGTCATTCAAGATCATTCTTCAGAATTCCAAGATTATTAGAGTAAATGTGGGTCAATCAAATACACAGCTCTTTCCAAAGTATATGTAGGAAATTACTCTTTGATAATTAATTAGGTTTGGCGCCAAACTAGAGTGCAGCAAGGATCTTTTGGCGCCAAACTGACATTGACAGGTTGCTAAAAATTTACGGAATTGGTACAGAAATATTGAAAAAACAGGATGGTGGCGTTAGTTTTGACCACGCGCGAAAATAACCTTTTTTTTTTTTGGGTGGGAAATTATCAAATAACTTCTCCCGCACTGGGCGGAGCTGAAAAGCGTGTCAGACTTTTACTGTCTAAAACCCACACGTGTTCCTACAGTTGCTTGTGCCAAGGGTCACGGTAACTCTTTCGAACAACCCGCGACCCTGGCAGGCATCGGCCCTAGCAAACCCCGTCAGTTAATGCTGACATCTCTATGAGGCGCGCGTGGAAAACAACGCGCCGTCCACCCGAGCCTTACCCGTCCTTACCGGACGGCGAACTGCCCATTGCTCGCCGTCCACAAGCCTGTGCCTACGGTGGCCGGGAGTCGGCTCTTGAATCCCGACGCCCGGGGCGTCTCCTACGGCGACTAGGGGCGTGAGGGCGCAAAGATTGCCTCTCCCTCACGCGTTCCGCCTCCTCTTTAACTTTTTTTCTTTCTTTCATTTTTTTCTTTCTTTCGCAAGCATTACTGCTTCGCAGAAAGAGGTGACGGCTTCCCATACACTCTCTTTCCGTACCATGGGCTGGACCAGGGAAAATAACCTCATAGCGCAATGGGTAGTATACTACATTAATGAGACAAACACGCCAACAAAACGAGACAAAAACCTGTCGATTTCTTAACAACATACAGCTCTGAGATGCAAACTCTCGATAAATGTTGTACAAACAGCGATGCTATCGATCGTCACGACTGGACCATTAGTCACTACTGTATACACGAGTGACGGACAGAATAAGGAACTGTCGATTGTAAGAAAAAAGTTGAAGAATTTGACGATATATTTTTATTTTAATGAGTGACATGGGAAACGGGGATTAGCGAAAGACATTTGATTTTTAGACTGCATCGTTAGTCTAGTGGTTGCAAGTGCGACTGCTGAGTATGGCTCTGGATTTGTTACCGTCAAACCAACCCAGACTTGCGCAAAGTTTCTTTGGCGTTTTACTTTAGAAAATTCTTAGAAGCAGTTGGGAGCCTGAATTTGTGCCAGGTTGATAGCAATTGGACTAGCCCACTACCTATCACATGCAACTTAAACACAACTGGCAAAAAATAAATATAACTGAACTTCAGACCTGCACTCCTTGAAGGGTCACACAGAGTGGTGGTAAAAGGCGTGTAGTGCTACCGGTGGAATGTGGGTAAAATGCAGTTTAATATAAGTAACTATGTATCTCTGCCTACCCTTTCAAGGAACAGACGCATGAGTTTATGTATGTAAGTACTTATCATCACTACATAGTATAAAACAAAGTCGCTTCCCTGTCTGTCTGTCCCTATATATGCTTAGATCTTTACAACTACGCAACGGATTTTGATGCGGTTTTTTTTAATAGATAGAGTGATTCAAGAGGAAGGTTTATATATATAATACATGCATAATATAGTAGAGAAACATTGATACACCATTATTTTTGAGTTTTTTTGAGTTTTCAGAAACATTGATTGATAACCGACCATCCCTGCATACTCTTTGCAGACGATGTGTCCGTAATCATCCCTAAAACTACAGGCAACTATAATATGGAAATAAATAGTACCGTAAGCAAAATAATAACTTGGATGGAAAAGAATAACCTTAAACCTAATATAGATAAAACCAAATATGTACAATTTTCTAACAAAAACTGGAATAAAATTGATCTAAACATCACTTATAAAGATAAACAAATAGAACAATCAGACAGTATGACTTTTCTTGGGATAGTTCTAGATGGGAGGTGTTCCTGGCTTAATCATATTGATATGATATGTGGAAAACTCAGTAAGTTTGCTTATGCTCTATGGCGTTTATCTAATCTAACAAATAGACAAGCCACACTGCAAGCTTATCATGCATATGTTGGTTCAGTATTGCGTTACGGTATACTGGTTTGGGGAAACTCGGTGCATCTCGGAAGAGCTTTCATCGCACAAAAGAGGTGTATACGTGCGATTTGTAATGTAGACCCACTCACATCCTGTAAACCACTGTTTAAAAAACTCAGACTACTAACATTGACTTGTATTTATATTGAGGAAGTATGTAAATTTACCAAATCCCATCCAGAGATGTTTGAAAAACTGGGAGATAAATGTGCGTTCAAAACCAGATATCCTAATAGACTAATTAATACTAGAGTAAAAACGGAACTATATGGGCGAAGCTGTTATCCTATGTGTATTCAGATCTTTAACAAGATTCCAAACCAAATAAAAGAACTTCCAATGGTTCGCTTCAAAAGGGCCTTACGTAGGTGGTTAATTGAGAATCCCTTTTATAATATACAGGAATTCTTTCAATTTAAATCTAATTAATAATGTAAATCTATCTATAGCAAAAATTTTGCATGTCATTATGTTATGATTAAATATGTTAAGCTACTAATATTACCTACCATTTTAAGAACTTTTGTAACCATATTTTATTGCAAATAAATCTTTGACTTTGACTTTGATAATTTTAGAGGTTTCTAATGTGATGTCGTAAATAAACACATTTTTTTGCGCTTACATTGTAAACGCTGGCTGAACCCTTCGAGATAGATCAAAATAATGTGCTACAGTATTGTACACCTTAAAAAAAGGTCTACAAAAAAGTCCGCGATGGTATATGTCTATCTCTTAGGGATAACCCACAATAACCATTTTTTATCTCATACTTTTTACGAGAAATAATGGCTCTAAAATTATCAGTGTTTCACCATTGCACCCGTGCGAAGCCGGGGCGGGTCGCTAGTATAATATAAATATCTAGTTACAGACTTAAATAAAAGCAAGATTTGCGACTGTCACACACAATATACGATGTCTTTGTATTGCACCGTATCATTAATATTCCAATGTCGGTAGCTAACATTTGTATCGGTTTACGCCCACCGGTACCGAAAGATATTTATTAAAACAGCTTCCTTTTCTTCTTATCTTGAAGACGATTATTCAAAATCTGTAGGTAGCCATTTTAAAATCAAAATGTTGGGCATGATTAATTCGGAAAAAAACTTCTGCCTGTTGGTTCTAGTATATTCTACATCATTTCAGGGTCAGCTACTGTTATAACGGTTAGGGTTCTGTAGGTAGCCTGTGCAGACCGCAAACTAATAAGTTAGGGTTTAGAATTAAAAGAATCACTTATGTGTAAAGTTCATACACACAACGTGTAACGTTAAATGCGCAAAATCTCAGACACCCCAACTGAGTTTTAATTAAATTGACCTATTTCACAAAAAGAAAAGTAAATAAGTCTTTTAAAAAAGTTGTAAAGGTTTTATGTGCTGTTTTAGTTTTACTGGCCATTCTGATCGTTTCTTGCGTCTGCGACGACGCTTTATCGAGGGAGGAGTCGTCACGTCACCGGGCCGCTGCGCCGCGGCGCTTGACCTATTAATAAATAGACACGGCAACGTTTTAAATGAAGATTTTTTGAAAAATGTGACCTGTATTAAAAAGTGGTTCAATTAATTCTGTTCGTTATTCTGATCAAACTATTTTCAGGTTTTGCGCATCTAACGTTACTGTACGTTGTATATTTTCCACAATATGTCGCAATTTTAGTACTTCAAACTTTACCTATTTGGTAGGAGCAGTGGTGGCCGGTAACGGCCAAGACTTACGAGTTCGAACCCAGACAGGTGCTTTACTTTGTGTCAATTATTTCATCACCACTGCTCTCAAAACGGTGCAGGAAAACATCGTGAGGAAACCGGCATGTCCTAGAACCAAAAACTCTAAGGCATGTGACATATACCAACCCGCACTGGGCCCGCGTGATAGATTACCGCACACTGCCGCTCATCGAGAGGAGGTCCCAGCAGTGGAAACATCATAGACTGATTAAGTTATTTATCCAATAGGGGCCCGTGGCTAAATAACAACAGCCGCACAGGTCGATCGATCAGGCTAAGCTACGCTTGCCGCGGTTGGTGTGTGGATGCGTGACTATCTTTACATACCGAGACCCCTCCGTGCCTCGGAAAGCACGTTAAGCCGTTGGTCCCGGCTGTCTTTCGTAGATCTTTGACAGTCGTTACGGGTAGTCAGAAGCCCGAAAGTCTGACAACCAGTCTTACCTAGAGGTATCGTATTACCCAGTAACTGGGTTGTGGAGGTCAGATAGGCCGTCGCTCTATGTAAAATACTGGTATTCAGCTGCATCCGGTTAGACTGGAAGCCGACCCCAACATAGTTGGGAAAAGGCTAGGCAGATGATGATCCAAGAGCTTGCATTATACAGTCATAGGAGGCAGCATATCAGTGGGAACAAAATGAGTGTAAGCTGCCGGTCGATTCTGTAAAATCTCACCGTGAAATCATAAGTGAAGTAAGCTTGAAGTGAGCAGTGACAATAGTGTTAATCCCTAATGACAGCTCACTCCACGCTCACTTCACCCAAGCTTTCTCGGTGTGATATTTACAGAATCGCACGGCTGGGCTCTTGTTCTTTGAACCTCCATACTACGCTAAACCTGCTCACGGTAAAACGGTTACCACCGACGTACAGTCGATTTCACTCATATGCAGACGTTAATATACAGTATGGAAACCACATGTATGCAATAAATTATACCACATACTTGTTATCGCCTTTTCTAACGATGTACGGAAAATGACCGAAAAAAAAATCAGCTGTTGCCTACATTTTGACGAGTTATGCGAACATAAATGTAGAGAACAGCTGATTTTTTTCGCAATCGATTTCGTTAATTTTTTGTACAGACGCCAGCACATCATCGACAGACCTGTTGGTCTTGTGGTCAGTGGCCCTGATTATACGCAAGGTCGTGGGTTCGATTCCCACCCAGGACAAATGTTTGTGTGATGAGCACGATCATTTGTTCTTTGTATGGGTGTAATTTTATCTATAATATGTATGTATTTAGAAATATGTTTATCAGTTGTCTAGTACCGTGTTCATAGCACAAGCTCTGCTTACTTTGGACTAGATAGCGTTGTGTGAAAGTTGTGGAATATTATTATTCTTATTATAATTACTACCACAATCTGCCAAATTTCTTCAATAGATTTTAAACTTTATCGCTAAAGCATAAGGTTCAAAGTTTATTGGCAAAATTTGATAGTTTCGGGTAGCTTGATGTGCTGGCGTCTGTACATCGTCAGAAAAGGCAATAACAAGTATGTGGTATAATTTATTGCTTATCCATACTTTTTCCACACATGTGTTTCCATACTGTATCTATAATCCAGGATGTTTTTAAAGAAAATCAACCAACAGAGCACCCGTGAGAAAATCACCATAATTGGAGTAGTTTTATGCATAAAGTAACTGGCGATGCACTCGCTAATGAGCAATATAAACTAAGTGCCTCCTCAAGTAGGCGATAAGACGTGAACACACCGGGATTAAGAAGCACCGCGTTTACTAAAAACTATGAAAGGATCGTTGCACGGTATATGAAGATTCTGCCTCAATGTCTCGACATGTCGGCGCGGGCTTATAAATATCACACGTGTTTAGACAGACAGTTTGGGTAGACAGAGATGTACGTACGTATACACGATCTCGTGACTTGCTTTAGCACACATACACATAAGTAAACTCACGCCTACTTTCCATGGGGGTAGGCAGAAAGTACAGAAGCCATCGGCTACGAACCTTACATACTTCTTTTACTTTACCACTTTTGATAAAAACCCCCAGTAATTTGAAACTTCACTAAGGTTGAATCTATGTCAGACAAATATACCTTATCGTTTCATGACATGCTAGTCACATTCAACCTTATGCCTCAGTTTGTTACGACGGCAGTGACCGCCGCATAACATGAAAAGAACAGAACATGATGAAATGAGTTATTTATCCCGCATGTTGCACGTGCCATATTTTGTCTCTGCGTCACCCTAAGGTTGACTGGTAGAGAATGCCTCAGACATTAAGTCCGCCTTTGTACAGTGTTTTTTTTACTTGTGCATAAAGTTTTAATAAATAAATAAAATAATGGTGCCACCGCGGGTTGACTTTACGTTACAGCACAAAATAATATGAAAATTGCACGTTTTGTGAGGTAATCGAAGTTAAGAGAGAATTTAACGGATGGATTTTTCAGTTTAATAGATGCTTTATAAATTATCGGCAAATTATAAAATATTTATTTATCATAGGCTCGTGCTCGGAGTCCTGCGGAACGGCGGAGGTAGTGTTTCAAAGGCCTACAGACCCGGAAAACCTTACCTTAAATTCAAATTTGAACTTTTACTCTGTCTGAAACAATTACTGCGTTTCGGTGCGGCCCACCTCGGTTCCTAATGTGCGTTGGCACATTTTTGCAATACGGCGCTCTGTGACCTGCTGCGGCTTTAGTGGGTAGTTAGCTTCAAAAATAGATCATCATCTGGCTACCTTTTTCCCAACTTTTTTGAGGTCGACTTCCAGTCTAACCTGATGCAGCTAAATAGCAGTATTTTACTTAAAGCGACTGCCTATCTGACCTTCACAACCCAGTTATTGGGTAATACGATAGCTTTAGAAATAGATAAATGAATACTTTGATGTGATTTTCCGAACCAACTTTTTCTCAAGAAGCTCTCATATTACCGTAGTTCGTCTGATTCTTCTGAAGTACCAAGTCTCAAGTTCCTTTAAGGAAAATGAAAAGATATAAACAACAACCTTAGTCCTTTACAGAAAATGGAACTACATCTTCATTATTATAAATCTAAACTTTAATTCACACAATAAACTAGGTAGGTACGCTAATTATACACTATGTTGTTTACAGCGTAATTTGTTACTACTCCGTAGGTACTACCGAACGAGGCAAATATACATAGTCTTTCCACTGGCGTTTAAAGTTTCGTCAGATTTGCTGTTTGGGTTCGGTTTGTTAGATAGTCGCGTAACAAAAGGGTTTTTGGTGTAGGGTCATTTGTTTCTATCCATATGATAAAGAGCTAAGAATTGGGGCCAAGATCAAAGAATGTGCCTAACTGTTTCCCAACTATGTTGGGGTTGGCTTCCAGTCTAATCAGCTGCAGCAGATGCAGCTGAATACCAATGATTTACATGGAGCGATTGCCTATCTGTCCTCCACAACCCAGTTACTGGGTACACGTTACCCCTTGGTAAGACAGTTACCTCTGGCAATGACAGTCAAAGATCTAATAATGACAACCAGGATGTTGGTCCCAGTTGTCATTCATAGATTCACTAGTAGAGTTGTATCAAACACATTCTGAATAATTTTGAAGGATAAGTATTGCTTATCCATTGCTTCATATGTTCAAAAAACTTGGCTATGCAGCAACGTTAATAACGCAATGAAACATTCATTGCTTTATTTACGTCGTCACAATGAAAATCGTTGCTACTTTTAGTGTGTTACGCAATTACTCCGCTGGTTTCCTCAGGATGCTATTCAGATAAATTATGTTTATTTGTAAAATTGGTTATATCAAACACTTTAACAACCGGCAAGGTTAAACAACCGTCCCAATGATCAGTTAGTACAGCTCAACGGTAGTTTATTAGGTACTAGCTTTTTATTGCGGCTCCGTCCGCGTGTAGGTCGGAAATTATCCCACAATTACCGGGATAAAAGTATCCCAGCCTAGGTCGTAGTCTAAATGTGTTTTAAACATCGGAATCCGTTCGGCCGTTTCCTGTGGCCTTCACAAGGTCATCGGTTCACTCTGTGAGAGGCCTTACGCTACGTCTTCCGATACGTGGTCGCCAGTTCAGAACCTTTCGGTCCCATTGGCCAACTGTTCTGCGAGCAATGTGCTCTGCCCAGTGCCACTTAAAGGAAATTCATCGGGCTATCTCGGTTACCTAAATTTATTTGAGTTTTTGTTCATTAGAAAGTGGGTGAGCTTATGACCACACGATTCTAGTATAAGTGAAAAATTACGAGTGGAGCTGAATATACGTGATTAAGCGCGGAGTATACACGATTCAGTGTCACCGACCAAAAAAAAAGAATGTAAGAATTTTTTTTTTTTTTTTTTTTCTTTAGAACAACAAACAATTGCGTAATGATGCTTAATACTAGTACAAATAGATTTATTAGGAACAATTGAGTAATAACGCAACCAGCACCGTTATCCACATAATAAGGATAATTTTGAAGTTATGGGATCAACAAACTCTAATTGTCATGTCTTAACAAAGTTCAAATTCAAATTCCATTGCCACCAAAAACTTATTACCACCTTTTTGTTACAAAAAGTCACTCAAAAATCAACTCGGAATACATTTCACTAAAGTAAATAACTGATTACGTCGCGATGGAATGTAAATTTTTCTGAGACTTAGGCCGGGACTCCACCAAAGCGGAGACGAGACGAGCGGAGAGGAGATGTTTTTTAAACAACCAATAGAATTGAGTTATTGACACATCTCCTCTCTGCTCAGCTTCAGTGAAGATCGCTGTGCGGAGATGTGTAATATTTGTATGGACCGATGGAAGCGGAGATGTGAGCTGTTCGCGGACAATGCACAGTGGGGACGAGAGATGTGAGCGGCGTGCAGTGAGCGATGTCACCCTCCCCCCTCTCGCCCGCCAGCAACCCGCAGAGCCCCGCGCGCGCGCCGGCTACTTTTTTAATAATAGTGACATCGTCTACCTTTCGCACCCGAGCTGAAAAACATCTCTTCTGGCACAGCACACAGCACACCGCACACATCTCCGCTTTGGTGGAGTCCCCCGAGCTGAAAAACATCTCTTCTCGCACAGTACACAGCACACCGCACACATCTCTGCTTTGGTGGAGTCCCGGCCTAACAGCGCTCCGTGGTTTCACCCGCATAAGTTTCGATCCCGTGAGAATATCGGGATAAAAATTATCCTATGTGTTAATCCTGGTAATAAACTCTCTGTGTGCCAAATTTCATGGAAATTGGTCCAGCCGTTTGAGCGTGAAGAACTAACAAACATACAATCACACACACACACGCACTCGCAAACGTTCGCCTTTATAATATTAGTGTGATTATGAAAACTGATAGAGAGACTGACGACTCAGTTTCGTTCTGTTCAGATAGAGAGCAAAGTATTGCACAACGGTGTGACAGTCAGCAACTTTTGTTGGCAAACCGACGAATCCGAGTGTTAACTTCAACTTTCTAGTTTTAGACTGGCACAAGTTTATTGGTTTTACTCACGATCTGAACGGTACAGAAATTTCGTGTCGGTGCAATTTATTTTATTCTATGAAACAATTATGTGTGACGTGTTAGTTCGGTGTAAAAATGTAATAAACTATTTGAATAATATTTTTTATTTCGGTTTTGTTATATGAATTTTGTTTTTCTTGAAATGTTGTACCTAACAGACTGACATACATTCGAGCTTTCAACAACATATAACATAAAATCACGCCTGTCTTCCTCAAAGGGTTAGGCAGAGGTGTATATACAGGGTCAAATTAAATTAGCTAGCGAAACTCCATAGACGTTCATCATCTGCCTAGCCTTTTCCCAACTATGTTGGGGTCGGCTTCCAGTCTAACCGGATTCAGCTGAATACCAGTATTTTACATAGAGCGACTGCCTATCTGACCTCCACAACCCAGTTATTGGGTAATACGATACCCCTTGGTATATTTGTCAGATTTTCGGGCTATTGACGACCCGTAACGACTGTCAACAATCCATGAATGACAGCTGGGACCAACTGCTTAACGTGCTTTGAGACGTTATGGGTATCAATTTCTTAACACAATAAAGTATCAGGAACAGTACTAATAACACACATTCCTCGCAGAACAGATGGGCCGAAAGGTTTTGGAGTGGCGACCGCGTACCGGAAGACGTAGCGTTGGAAGGTCCCCCATAAGTTGGACCGATGACCTTGTGAAGGCCGTAGGAATCCACTGTATGCGGAAAGCACAGAACCGGACGAAGTGGCGGTGCTTGTCTATGTCCAGAAAGCAGTGGATGTCGGATGAATGAACGAATTAATGATTTATGTCTGTAATTCGAATGGTGCATATTACAAACAGTATTCTATTGTACTCTATTCTAAATATATTTTTTTGTTGTTTGCGTTTACAAACATTTAAAGTCACATACACACACAGCCAGACCCGGAACAACTACTTGTAGTTCATACAAATATTAGTTCCGTGCAGGAATCGAACCCGCGACACGCAGAGCAGCAGTCAATCGCTTAACCACTGCGCCAACCGTGCCGACAAGATGTTATATATTGTTAATTTGCTGCTTTGAATTTCTAGAAATCCGCTTCTTTTGCCCTATGACCCACACTCCCCAGCAAATCACAAACATACCTTAACCCTTAACAAATCAAACCTTCATCATCATCATCATTCCAGTCGTGAGACGTCCACCGCTGGAAATAGCCCTCCCTCGACCACCTCCACATCGACCGGTTTCAAAATCGGAATCAACCGTTATTGACATTGAAATAACTGTTTCTGAAATAGTTTCGTAACATTTCTTCAAATGCTAACCCTTTTACTGTTAGTGTCTAAACACACTATGCCGAAGTTACGCGACCGAAGTTCAGCATAATTACGCCTGCAATGCTATTTGAATTACTGACGACACACTATGCCGAAATTACGTTGCGTCATAGCGTACAGCCTAACTTCGGTCGGGCGTAAGTTTGGGTTTCGCACCTCGAAAGTAATAACAAGATCACTTTGTTTTGCGTCTGGCTGTCCAACTGTGTAGATAACACGACACGACGCCACGACAGCGCTCGAGATACTGAATACACACACAAAGTTTCGGAACTGAATATCTGCCGCGTAAGTTCGGCACTTATGGTGTGTCATATCAGCCGAATACGTTGGAACGTAAAATCAGCCGCCGAACTTCGGTCGCGTAACTTCGGCATAGTGTGTTAAGACACTTACAATCACGAGAAGTACATTATCGTAGTTATAATTGTAAAATAACGGGGTCTCGACACGACACATCGCAATTGAGTTATTTGTGTAGGTTTGGAATGGACACGTGCCGCGTTGGAGGCAATGTCAAGGTAGCATGTTTTTTGTAGAAAAACGTCATAGGTATGGTCAATTGCACATCAGGGAGTAGGTAAAACGGCGCAAATACTCCAATCTCCTTGGAACATACGTATGTTTGAGCCGTTTGGGGTTGAAACATTAGGGCCTTGGGTCCGGGTGCTCATTAAATATTCCGGGACATCACCAAGCGGTTGGTTGACTCTTCACGTGACCAGAGGGCTGGCCTATTTTTAGCCCAAAAAATTGGCATTGCCATCCAACGTGGTAATGTTGCCAGCCTTTTGGGCACTTATCCCATTGACAGCGATGCGGACGAATTTTTTGATGCCCAATGAGCTCCTGCCTTTTTCTTTATATATATTTTTTTTTGTTATAACCTTGTAAATAATATTATATGTATAATTTTTAGTATTAATTAGGTATTAGTTGTTATTTGCTTACTTATTATTTTAAATAACAGAAATAAACATCAAATGTACTGGTAGTAGGAAATACTTGAACTAAGAAAACCGCTCTTGCTGTTCCGAACTAAAGGTACTGGAAAAGTAATATTGTTACCATAGATTTGCGGTTGACTCTACGGCAGACTAACTGATGGAATGTGGGCAACACCTATGGACATTATACGTATTTTGCAGTACTAGAGACATCATCGTAGCTAATCCCACCGACAAACTGTTACGCAGTTTGGTGGGTTTATGAAATTTTATAATTTGTTTGGTCCAGAATAAATAATTTATTTATTTACTAGCATCCGCCCGCAACTTCGTTTGCGTAGAATTCGGAATTCCCGCCGTTTAAAAACATGTTGCTTAAATAATGTGAGCCTCAATGCAACAATATTTTACCTACTAAATACTCTCTAAACAGACAAACAAACAAATAATTCAGCTTTATTATAAAGGTGCTGCCACACTGCTGTTTAAAAATGTTTACAAACGTTAGTAAACATTTGTTAAGAAACATACGATCACAATGTTAGAAAATGTTTTCATGTTAGGTAATGTTAGTAAACATTTCTGAACAAAATTGTTAGTTAACAAATTTTAACTAAATATAACATTTGTTATCATTTGTTTGTAAACATATAATCGTTTCGTAATGTAAATCCAAAATACGAGCGATCCGATTTTTCAAATGTTATAAATGTTTGTAAACATTTTCCATCGGTGTAGGAGCACATAAAACATTTAACAATTCTTAACAGAATGTAACAATTCCTGACATTTGTTAGTAAATAAAATGTTTGTAAACACTTTTAAACAGCAGTGTGGCAGCACCTTTAGTTTTTAAAGAAAAGACTAAAAGAAATAAAGAGTTTTCTAGACATAATAGGACGAGAGATTTTTCCCTATTTCACTTGGTAGGTATAAAAAAGTAATTTTCATAGAATGGTAAATTAGCCTATTAGAATACTTTTAATCAGCCCAAAACGTGCGCCAAGTACTTTTACTAACTATTTTTTTTTTAATTTGACTTTGAGAAAGGTAAAATTAAAACTTTGTAATATCAACAAAATAACAATATTAAATAATTTTATCAAAAGGACGGAACTTTCAGAATTAGATGAAAATATTTGACCAGATAATAATCTATTCATCATCATTTCAGCTGATAGACGTCCACTCCTGAACATAGACCTCAACCGAGTACCGCCACTTTGACCGGTTCTGTGCTTCTCGCATCCAGTGGATTCCCGTGGCATTCACCAAGTCATCGTTCTACCATGTGGAAGGGTTTCCATCGCGACCCGTCTATGACCAGATGTAGGAACGTAAACGATGCAAAAGGAGTATATGAATAAGTGTCGTAGAAGGTGGCGTTCTGTTGTTTCTGCCTTGGAAATTTACCCCCATTGGAAAAAGGAGATAGTTTATATAATATGTATGTACAACCCGCAAGAGAGTTACCTTGAGACCAGAGCGGCCCCTCTAGACCATCGAAGTCTCAGTACTGCGAGCATACGTCATCCGAGCGAAGTTTCAAGTTAACTCTTGCGGGTTGGATGCACGTATGTTGATAAAATATTTTCTATACCTTGTAATCAAATACTAATACGCCACTTTATTTGATATTATAATAATGTAATTTGTAACGCGTTGCGACACGACACATGTGAATTGAGTTATAATTATCTACATGTATTAAACCAACACGTGTCTAGCTTGAGGCTAAATGTGAGGCATGTGTATACTGTGAGCTATAAAATGTGTTATAGCTTTAAAGTAGCTAGCTAATTTATTTATGTGGCCGCTCATATCGCTGACAATATTTTTATTTTTACCTACTTATACATGTATATAAGTGTTTTTTTTTTGCCATGTATTGAATTTATGTGAATTTTAATTTTTCAATGTGTATAAGTTAAGGTAGAATAGTTCTAAAGTATCATATAGTAAAGTAATGAATAAGATTAGTATATAATTATTTAATTATTACACAAAAGATAGCGTAAACTCATAATATCAATAAAACTGTTGCTAAGAGGTCTTTCAGAGGAGTGAAACAACAGTCGTCTTTTACAGAAGAAATAAATAGAAAAAGAGAGTTGATATAGACACATACAAAAGATATATGTATACATTTTATTTATGTTTCCTTTATTCGATTCTGACATTTTTATAATTTTATTTTTTTGACAAATTTTTAATTTTCTTACTAATTATTTTGAAATGATCACAACTTTGTTTTGGGTTTTTACCTGTTTTGAATTTAATAGATATTATATTATATTTTATAAGTAATTTTATTGTATGAGTACGAATTTGAAACTATGGACTAGAATTATGTCTGAAATTAATAAATTATTATTATTTATTATTATAGAGTTTGAAAAGATGTGAGCAGTGGTGGCTCAGTGGTAACTGCCCGACTTACGAGTTATAGGGAGGCGCTTTACTTTGAGTAAATTATTTCATCACCACTGTTGTGCACTGATGTTTTGTTTGGATTCTCCAAACGGTGAAGGAAAACATCGTGAGAAAACGTGTCCTAGAACCGAAAATTCGAACACATGTGATATTTAGCAACCCGCACTGGGCCTGCGTGGTGGATTACAACCCACTGTCACAGAGAAGAGGCCTGTCTCAGCAGTGGAATCATTATAGGCAGAATCTTCCCAAGCTATCTTCTGTCTCTCTCTCTCTCACTCACTCTCACTATTATAATAATAATATTCCAATAACTTTCACACAACGCCATCTAGTCCCAAACTAAGCAGAGCTTGTGCTATGAGTAATAGACAACTGATAAACATACATATATGGTTCTAAATACATACATATTACGAGTATAGATACATTACACCCAGACAAAGAACAAATGATCGTACTCATCACACAAACATAAACATTTGTCCTGGATGACAATCATAATATTTCTCGTAAACTCCGTCAAACATTGCCAGTCAACGATTTGACGAAAGATATACATACAAACTGAACATTTTCTAATGCTCTGTATCGCCTCTCTCCCACTTCACAGCAGTCTTTAAGTCAACGAATTTAATAAAAAATTTGTAGTCAAAATAATAACAGACATACTATGAAGGCTTTCTCCGTTTGCAGTAATTACTGTTTCGTTAATATTACTTTCATCTTTTGTCTTAACGTCCGTGTTTAATATTTGATGGATTTAAATATAATTATAATATTGTTGTTTTTAAGGGATCTGTTTTTCCCTTGAGGGTTTATACAGCTTTGTGTTTTTGATAATGAAGCGATATCTAATATATAACGTATTGAACAAAAGTTGGTGTATTATTTACTTATTTATAAAGCTATACCAACAGCTTTTGTATATATCTCATGTAATACCTAATACCCATTGGTATTAGGTTAACAGAAGGCAACGCTACCATTGTAGCGTTGCCTTCTGTTACGTCTTGGAGCCGAACTGTCTTGTACAATCACAAGATGTTTGTAAATAGGAGCATAAAATCTATCAAGTGATGATAAAAATGATATTCGGAATATTTAGTTTAAGGAATTATTTATTTTAAACGAAAATATTTGTATGGGATCACACGGCCATTCATTTATATTCATATTAATCATTTTTATTTATCAAATTTTTCGTTACCTAAGTCATCAACCACCATCGTCAAAGTCGTGAATGCAAAACTGGTACTTGTATGTAGCTATACCATAAGTATACTACTTCTGTCCCATCCAACATTTTATCCCATTGGTCCAAATTAGCATTACAAATACCCAATTAATTCCATTTCATCCCGCACCTAATGGACTGATTAAACACAAATAAAAACCGCTCATTAATGTTAAAACTAATTAACTATCAGTAAGTTTGGAGTTAAGTCCTAAATGATAACAGTGCGTCCTCAATTACACCGATGCAACTAACGTGATGCGCGCACGCGATACATTCCGTGTCGCTAACTGTAATGCGTTTAGGGATGCCACGGTGAAAATGTTGAACAGGGTTATTTTTGGTGGAAGATCTATGTAATTGTTAGCAAGCATGATGACGATTATACAAGCTGAATAGTCACGTCTGTTGGCAATTTTAATCTAAATATTGGGGTATATCTATACTAACATTATAAAGAGAGAGAACAAATTTTGTGACTTAGTGTATATGTAGGTACAAGGTAATCTCTGGAACCACAGCTCCTATTTGAAAAATTATTTCACCATTTGATAGGAAGCTAACTTTTTCCAAATGGACATAGGCTATATACAAAAAGGGGTGTTTAAAATATTATCTTGAATTCATGCAAGCCTAATAATTTTTGTAAGGTTTCTGCTTAGAACTGGTGCACAACGTGTCGTGAATAGAATACCGTCTCCAAATGTAAGAAAATTGCATCCGTGCGAAGCCGGGTGAGGGTCGCTTGTTGTAAATAAAAGAGACAGAAAAGTCCTTTAATCGACTATGTACAAAGCAATGCTGCTTTTAGAATTGTTATAATATTAACAGCACAACAATACAGTCACAAAAAGAATTGCCAATGGCCTTTACTCGGGTTAGACGTAAAAGAATATTTTGTTTATAGTAGGTAAGATTGATAAACGTGGACCTTATAGATAGATAGATAAATCATTTAGATAGATATGCCTTCCTATGACCTTCCTATGACTAACCATCAGCAACCCATCACGAAGTGAATAATTCAGCAGTGCTTTTTTCATATATCAGTCATCAGTAATTCATTTAAAGTACATTCTTCTTTGGAATGCGCTACCTCTTGATATAAGGACGGCCACCAGTCGGTATGCATTTAGGCGGAAATTGCGGAGTTATTTTCAAAACGAATAGTGTAGAGTCATCTCCCTTGATTTTGTTTATGTATACGATTATATATATATATATATATATATATATGTGATAAGTATATATTATAGTAAATAGTATGTATGTATATTTTGTATTGGTGTACGTTTTTTTCATTTATAATTCAACAATTTTAATAGTTTTTTTATCATTGTTCGGTTCAACCAAAGCACCTGCCATCTAATCTCTTCACCACTCTTGGTTGACTGGTAGAGAATGCCTAAGGCATTAAGTCCGCCTTTGTACCTTTTTGTGTGCGAAAAGTTTAAATAAATAGCAATATTCAATTTTGCTTCAGCTAGCACAAAAACTTAACTCATTAAAAATGTACAACACTAGACTGAACAAGTGACCACAACGTCTACACATAAACAACCAATATTAAAAATAAGCTCACTCCTGCCATCCCTAACCGCATGTTGTACATAATGGCATTTACCCGACCCGTACACTTTTGGTCTCTCCCACGAAAACAAGCAGAGCATGGAAGCTTCTACTAGGTTTTTTAAGCGGTTTGTTCTTTGAATGCAATAGTTTGGATGTGGTACTTGAGGTAAATTGATTGAAACTCAATGCAATGTCAAGGATAATAAATTAAATATTAAATTAAGTGCTTCAGATCTAGTTTCGGCTATGGTGACCAATCTCAGCGGAGACCAGCCTTCGGCGTGGGAGATGTTAGAGTGCACAAGTGTGTGCGCAGACACAGTGGCACTCTCTCTTCCCTCACTCTCATAGTCCTATGGGACGGCAATCCGACACTCCGGAGAGAGATCAGGCGCAGGACCAACGGCTTAACGTGCTTTCCGAGGCACGGGGGTATCACCCTGCCAACTTCCAAACGCAGGGCTATTACTAAGACTGTTTTAAGAATCACACTTTGCTAATAATATTTTTCCCTCCTTTAGTCCCTCTCAATCTGGGGTAACAAATTATATGTGGTCAGTGAAATATTTCTGTCCCGTACTTATATCTCTGTCAACTGTCGTCTTACCGTTTGCTACCTTCCCTGTCATAACATTTTGTCACACAATCCATTCACCGCTTATTTGATCTGCTGCATGAAATCATTTACACGAAGTAAAGCGCCTGTCTGGGTTTGAACCTACGTCCTACAACTCATAAGTTGCAGTCGAAGCTACTGGGCCAGCACTGTTCTCTATCTGTGAAGGTGTGAACAAAAATATAGTGCAATGCAAAATGTACTATAAGTCTTCTCCATTTTTAAAAGCTACTTCATCATGACGCCTTGGTATTGTCACAAGAAACAATGCCGAGCTTGAACTGAAGACATCTGTGAAGGTCTGAACAAAAATATAGTGCAATGAAAAATGTACTATTGACTTCTCCATTTTTAAAAGCTACTTCATCATGACGCCTTGGTATTGTCACGAGAAACAATGCCGAGCTTGAACTGAAGACATAACATGATCTACTTATCTTTGACCTTGCATTGTTCTCAGTAATATTTATGGCTTGCCAGTTGTTAACCAATGGAGTTTACATATTGAATCGTGTTCAGGCTGAGGCAATTAATTTTGCACACGTGATTATAAAAGTTGGGGTGCGTTGAAGCGGATACTAATCACCAACGAATAATTAAATACTGCATCAACCTTTTTTTTTGTTTTAAATTTTAAAAACCATGTAGATGCGTTTCTGTGTCACTGCTCTGTACAATATTTTCATATAGAGTGGCAGTGAAATCGACGCGAAACCTGTGATGCGTTAGCATGGATTCAGTGCATGATTCTGAAGCCCCCATGGGTTGAAATTTTTCGTCGGTTATTAAAAAAAAAAATGCTGTTCCGTACATTCATGTATTCATTCATTCTGTCTATTTACAAGAAGATTCATACTGAGATAACTGTCATGTTGAAACTTTCAAGGACCTATGATGGATGAACTTCTAGCCCTGTGTATGTAACTAAGTATAATTACCATTTCATGTCCCTACTTTTGCACATATCTGCGCGGTAATTGCGTAACACACTGTCAGAAGCAATGGCTTTCATTTTGACAGTTCAACAACATTCATTGCGTTATTTACGTTCTTGAGCAGACAATTTTTTTTAAAATATGAAGCAATGGATTAGCAATATCCTTCAATATGATTCGCATTCGTGTTACGCAATTAGGGTGCTGGTTAGACCTAACCGACGCTGCTTTACTTGTATAGTTTAGCCTCTCCATGCAAAGTAGACTTTATATCTATTGCAATACCGTTGAAAGAACCGTACGCAAAATACGCGCTTTTGACGTGGAGTTACAGATACCAGCCCGTATTACCTATTACCTACCGTTGAAAGAGCTGACATGGTTAACTAGCTTTTGTCCGCGATTACGCCTGCGTAAAGGTCGGAAGTTATTCTACGGGAACGTACTGTCGGGATGAGGAGTGTCCTATGTCCAGGTCATCTGTGTGTCAAATTACATCAAAATCCGGTAAACCTTTTAGTTGTGAAAAGGTAACAGACAGACAAATAGCCGTGTAATAACTGTTTGTCTCTGTATCACCCAAAGGTTGACTGGTAGAAAATGCCTATGGCATTAAGTCCGCCTCTGTACATTTATGTGCTTGACGTATTAAATAAATAAATAAATAGTCGCAGTTACTTTCGCATTTTTATTATTGCAATGGATTTGCCTCGTAAAGGAAATGTACAGGGTCAAATTAAATTAGCTAGCGGAACTCTGCAGACGTGATGAATATCAATATCTAAACACGATAATATAAAATGATTTGATGTTTTTTTTGGGAGTAAATAACTGCTGACAGTTTTGTTACTTGAAGAAAGAGTTGAGAAAACCTGTTTTCTTTTGTCATTCACGCTTCACATCACTCAATTATGTCACGTAAAATGTAAAACTGCACTAATGAAAAAAAGCTTTTTTGGTATTGTCCCGCTCATCCTATACTTTTTACGAGAAATAATGGCTCTAAAATTATCAGTGTTCCTCCATAGCACCCGTGCGAAGCCGGGGCGGGTCGCTATTGTATAATTGGAGATTAAACGAACTTACCTGAAGTGAAGTTCTATCCAAATTATACGAGTTGCTTCGTCCGAAGAGATTAAGATAACAATGTAGTAATACGTCTAGGGTATCGCCTTTCATCCACTAAGTTTGAATATTTTTTTTTTTTTTTTTTTTTTTTGTCGGTACTTTGTCTTCCTGATAGTTATGCCTGTACCGCCACTCATTTAGTTGAAAGCCTGGAACCTTTTTTAATATTTCACTTTAGGTATGGGGTTCATAGGGTTGGGAGGGAACTAATCTCTTCGGACGAAGCAACTCGTATAATTTGGATAGAACTTCACTTCAGGTAAGTTCGTTTAATCTCCAATTATACTTCGTTGCTTCGTCCTTCGAGATTAAGATAACAATGTAGATTTTGAAAGATGGTGAAATATTAAAACACTGAATTTTTATACTTAGGTACATGTATATTAATCAAACCTTACAAGTAATAAAGTAATTAAATTGTAGTTTTTCTTTAATTAGGGGTAGATAAATTTAAGTTATTAATTTTAAGTAATTAAATCTAACATCGATCAGAGGTTAGGATTGATAAGGCAAATTGATCAGTTTGTTCACATTGAATGTCTCTATGATAATATCTAGCGAAAACATTGGAGCTACCACTCCACCCAGCTGCTTTTCGTATCGTGTCAATATTGACACCAGCTCTATGAGCAGCTGAGGTGGCTGCGTGTCTGGTGGAGTGGGCAGAAAATACTGAAGTGTCAATTCCGCTAATTGATAATATATCTTTTATCCACCGACTGATGGTATTTGTGGTTACTGATTTATGTGGTTTTTTAATACTTATAAAAAGGCTATTGGCATTGTTTCTCAAATGTTTTGTCCTATCAATATATTCTATAAGAGCCTCAGCGGGACATATTTCCGGTCGATCTTTGTAAAATGGAATATTTAAACAAGGTTGAGATAAACCAGGTCGAGATGTTTTTAACAAATCGTTTATCTTGATCAATATAAGATTATCAGTGACGTTCATATTTTCTAATTTGATTTTGCTAATGGTTTGCACCCTGTGTGCAGTTACAAGTATGAGCAAAGTTACGGCCTTTTTGGTTAAATGTTCGAAACTTAAATTATTATTTGGGTACCATTTTGATAAGAATTCTAAAACTATTGACGGGTCCCAAGTGATATTATATTTTGGGGCTGGAGGACGAAGTCTGTAAAAACCTTTGAATAGCCTAGCAACGCGATCATCAGACCCTACTCTCGATCCTAAGATCAAAGACAGAGCGGAGCGATGACTGTTTAAAGATCCGTATTGTAAGCCGGAATGAAATAACTCAGTGAGAAAATACATAATCATCGGAATTGACGCCTCATGTATTTTGATATTGTGAGTCTTACAAAAGTTTACCCAACGTCGAATGGCAACGTCATATTGTTTTATTGACCTTTCAGATAAAGAAGCTATCATAATATCTAAAGATGATGGTGGTACTCCTCTGTTTCGTAACGCCGTCCTGATAACTTCCCTGCAATCAACGTGAGCTTGGGGACACTGTTGGAAATAGACAATAACACTTTATCAGAGGGTCTAAACTGAACTAATTCTGAACAGAGAAGTTTTTGATAAAGTGGAAACCAGGGTTGCGTGGGCCAAAATGGAACCACAACAATACCCTCCGCCTGGTCGTATATAAGTTTTCTTAATACTTTTAATATAACCGCAAAAGGAGGAAATGCGTAGAAACAAAGATTTGACCAATTTAAAGTAAAAGCATTCACAGCGCATGCTCCTGGGTCTCTATTCCATGAGACGTACTTAACACATTTGTTATTCAACCTTGATGCGAAAAGATCAATTTTTGGTTGCCCAAAGGCTCTCACAATCTTTTCAAAAGCATGATCTTTAATCTCCCATTCGGTATCGGGGTGAGATTTTCTAGACTCAGCATCTGCTATTTCGTTATCTTCCGAGCTTATGTATGAAGCGAATACAAATATACCACGAGCTTCACACCACTGCCACAAAGATTTTGTGATTTCAGTTAAATGTGGAAATCTTACTCCACCCATACGGTTGATATACGAAATAGCAGTTGTGTTGTCAACGCGTAGTAACACCTGACAATTTTTTAATCCTTTTGCGAATGTTTGTAAGCCCAAGAAAGCAGCCAGGAGTTCTAGACAGTTAATATGTTTGTTAGACTCTGTGTTACTCCACTGGCCACTGGCGGTCTCCGCACCGCATGCTGCCCCCCACCCTTTTTTGCTAGCGTCTGAAAATATTTCTAGACAGTAGCTGTCCCGTCTAATAGGATTCACTGCGGTATCAATAGATTTTAACCACCAGGAAAAATCGTCCTGCAAATACTGTGGTAAAGACATGTGGCTATCATAATTACTCGTTTTACACAATGCAAGGTATTTGCATCTTTCCATCTGCTTGGTGTAAAGCCAACCGTACTGAATCGCGGGGCAGGACGAAGTGAGGAGGCCTACCAAGCGAGCAAACTGTCTTATTTTACAACGAGATTTCAATTGAAACGATTGTAACTCTTGTTTAATTAGATTTCGTTTTTCCTTAGGAAGGCTAACATGAAATTCTTTTGTATCTATCACAAAACCAAGGTATTTGCAAATATTACTCGGAATCATACAACTTTTTTTTTAATGTTAATTCTGAATCCTAAGGACTCTAAAATATGTTTTGTCTGTAAAATATTATCTAAGCAATCTTGATAATTATTAGAAATGATACAAATGTCATCTAAGTAGATAGATGACAGATAACCTAATGATCTCAGTAAACAAATTACCGGTTTTAATAGCTTTGTGAACACAAATGGAGCTGTGTTTAAACCAAACGGCAAAACATTGAATTGGTAAATTTGACCCTCGTACCTAAATCGTAGGTACTTTCTATACGTCGGGTGTATAGGTACTAGAAAATACGCATCCTTTAAATCAAAGGTGGCCATGAAACTGTTTCTTGATACTAATTTTAATGTTGTTCTTAGATCTTCAATTTTGAAATGTTCTGTTACGATGTACTTGTTTAGAGACTTTAAGTTTAAAATAAATCTGTTTTTGCCATTGGGTTTTTTAATCAGGAAATAACTAGAAAGAAACTGTCCTTCACATGGTTCACAATGTGAAATAGCACCACTGTTTAGAAGGTCAGTGATGGCCACCTTGTATTTAAAGGACTCACATGAAGTTAATGCAGGTAAACTTGGTTCGTGTAACTGATAGACAGGTTTAGTAAACGGTATCTTGTAACCTCTTATCCACGATAATACAACGAGGTCATTAGTTATCAATTGCCATTGATCATAAAAGTAGGATAACCGACCTGCAAAACGTACCAGGTCTAGCGCCGCGGGGCTTGGCGCTGCTGCAAGCGCGGCTGCTGTCGCGGCTGCTGCTGCACCGGTCGCGGGCGCGGCGCCGGCGCTGTTCTCCTCGCTGTTCCCGCTTGCCGCGCTGTCGGGAACGGAGGCGTCTGGTTTAAAGTCTGGACAGGGGCCTGTCTCGGTCTCTGCGCTGGTGCAGGTCTTCGAACCTGTGTGTTTATTTTAATCTCAGCGCCTGATTTTGATATAGCTTTTGCAGCTTTTAGAGTATCGGTCAGATGTTCGCCAAATAGAAACTTATCGATTTCTGTATTGAACAGTTGATCTTTTATATCTTTCTTGATTGTAGAACATATAAAACTGCGCCGTGTCATGGACTCGCTGTGTTGTGAGTCACACATCAGTCGACCGGCTTCGATCAGTAATTTTATTACCGACTGATCTTTATAACCTGCAGAAAAGAGTATGCTTAGGGCTTCACTTATACAAGATATACTTGCTGCGACCTGCACCTGCTTATTCTCTAAAGCTTTGTCTTTTTTTATTAGCATCTCCGATAAGGCGGCCTTTATCTCTGGATTTAACTTGGGTGCATCAATCTTTGTGCAGTTTTTTGGAACCAGATGCTTATCAAGCAGCTCCTTTCTGGCATCCTTGGTCAAGCCTGTTGTTGCGATGTGTTCCCAGCGAGCAGATAACTCGCATCTAATGTCTGGTCCATATTTTTTATCCTTTGATGGAGTTTCGCCCAAGAGATTCAGAATCTCTTCGTCCAGCTCAGGAAGCGTTACTTCAACAGGTAGTTCCGATTCCCCTGCCTGTACTGCTTCTGTAGCAGGAACATCATGTATCGTCGAGGTGGACGTACCCGGTTGTGGCTCATCTGAGTCAATAATCGGAGATGACGCGACATCACCTTGAACTTCCATTTCAGTTGGAATAGAAAATGTACGAAATGTAGGTATCGGATAGAAAATAGCGCGGTGATAGTCCTCAAAACTATCCACAACACCAAGTTTATAATCCATACCGATATTCAGAATTACGAAATCGAGTGATAACATTTTGTTATGTAGGTACGTGGATATGATCACAACTACCAATGTTCCTAGTATACAACTAGTGGTTTTAGAGCGGCGATAGTCCTTAAAACTACCCACAACACTATGTTTTAGTCCGTACGGATATAAAATGCAATTATTATTAAGTAGGTCATTAACTAAAGTGAAGGCAACATTCCTTTCAAATGTACACAATCACTAGTAGTATATACCCAATGAATTGGGAATCCAAAATTATGTGAAGGTAACATCCCCATAAGATGTACACAACACTATTTAAGATAATATGACATCATGTCAGATTATGATACGGATATAGTCCGAAAAACTATTCACAATATCTTCCGTTTGTAAAAATAACACTTCAGCTTACCTTCATGGTCCGATAGTACCGGCGACATAATAATATTCGTCGACGAGCTACTACTCTCGGAACAACTTCGAACACGCGACCTTCTGTCGCGTTTATTAAGTTTCCTTTCGAGTTTTCGAATCTTCTTTCTTAAATAATCACTGTCGTCGTTTTTGTGACTACGTTTTGGCATCTTTTTGCACAATTCAAATGAAACGAAGAAAATAACGTGGTGATCGGCGACGCACTAAAACGCGAATGAGTGGCGGTACAGGCATAACTATCAGGAAGACAAAGTACCGACAAAAAAAAAAAAAAAAAAAAAATATTCAAACTTAGTGGATGAAAGGCGATACCCTAGACGTATTACTACATTGTTATCTTAATCTCGAAGGACGAAGCAACGAAGTATAATAAAGTACAGAAGCCAGCACATCAAGCTACCTGAAACTATCAAATTTTCCCAATCAACTTTTAACCTTATCCTATAGTGATAAAGTTGAAAATCTATTAAAGATATTTGACAGACTGTAGTAGCTTGAGGTGCTTGCGTCTGTACCAAATATTATAAAAAAAATATGAGCACATTAAAATTTAAGAGGGTACTACAATAATTTTTAATTATGAAAACTTATTACACGATTGACGATTTTCTTAATGATGACTCACTAACCGATTGACATACTGTTACTCTGATTGAGATAATTATTGTGATAGTCTCATTGTCATATTTTATTTTGTTTTGTTTTTATTGCTGTGACCATGCTGACATTTTTTAATTCTATTCTATTCTATTTTTAATAAATGGCAAGCAAAGCCGATGTCGACTATTCTGCCAATGTCTAAAGTGAAAATAGAAAAACACGTGTGCACGAGAAACAAAAAAAAAAAAAAAAATTATCTTTGATTGATACAATTGAACGCAATACAGATCTTGTTGGGGACATTTTTTAATATATTTATATAATGTAATTCGAATGATCTGCCAGTAATTTATATTTTTTATTTGGAATTGTAAACCTTTACATTCCCATGTGACGGTAAAATATGGAGAAAAATACCAATTATAAAAACACCTGTGTACTATACCCATGTTTACAAAGAAATAAATGATAAATGATTTTATCGTTTGTTTTATCGTGTTTAGATATCGATACTGATCACGTCTGCGGAATTTCACTAACTAATTAAATTTGACCCTGTATACCAGCAGCCATCATTCTTGGCAGTAAAAGTTAATTGACCATTGTAAAAACTCTTGTTATGTTATTGCCCACAAAGAAATGGCCAACGTTAAATGTACAGACGCCAGCACATCAAGCTACCCGAAACTGTCACATTTTCCCAATCAACTTTGAACCTTATGCTTTAGCGATAAAGTTGAAAATCTATTAAAGAAATCTGACAGATTGTAGTAGTAGAAATCTGACAGATTGATGTGCTGGCGTCTGTACAAGAATGATTAGCCTACTAAAATGAAGAATGGATAATTTCGGCTTTCGCAAACATATACAAATCTTTCCTATTCATTGTTAAAGTTATAAGTGTGAGTTTTATTATTGTTGGGAAAGAGAAAAGGAATATTAAGTAATATGTAGCGGTGATAGTTTAAAAGTTATGGCGTAGGCTGTCAAACGAGTTGTTCCGAGTTCGAAGTTTTCGTACTGCACTTTTGGCATGTAACTTTATTGGAGATGGTATTTATTTTAAGTTTTACGCGACAAACGTATTATATATAATCTCAAAAAAGATTTAACTTCTTCGTGCCTATGGCAATATATGGTAAATGGACTCAGCCCAGAATTCCGATACGTACTTGGTGCCATCACTAGCGTTCATCAGTTCCTGTAACGTGCACCTGACAGGACATCATCGTTTGTGGATCAGCACTACATTTACACTACAAGATGGAGTCGTCTATCAATCACCTGTTATCTTCGACCACTCAGTCATCCCGTTTAGCTCCGATGTTAAGAATCTTGGTCTGCATGTCGACACTTGTCTTGACTGGCGAAAGCAGGTCACGACTGTTAGTCAAAAAGTCACAGGAACTTTGCGGTCGCTCTATCGGTTGAAAAACCTTCTCCCTTCACACATAAAGGCAATGCTTGTACAGTCCCTAATATTTCCCATAATTGACTATGGTGATGTGTCTTACTATGACCTGAATGCAGATCTCCTCAATAAACTTGACCGTCTTCTCAATAACTGCATTCGGTTCGTTTTCAATCTTCGTAAGTATGACCATGTATCCGAGCACCGGCTTCTTTTAAAATGGTTACCTATTCGCCAGCGCAGAGAGTTAAGGGCTCTGTCTACGTTGTTCTCTATTCTCGACAAACCTACTGCTCCTTCTTACTTGACTTCCCAAATTCAATATTTATGCTCTGCCCATGCTAAAAATCTTCGTTCCACCAACAATCGTCTGCTACGATGTCCTTCTCACCGTTCTGGCTTCATTCATTCTTCCTTCTTTGTCCAGGCAGTCTTTCTTTGGAATGCGCTCCCTCTGAACATCAGGACGGCAACCAGTCGGTTATCTTTTAAAGTGAAGGCACGTGAACATATCCGTCAGAAGTTGGCCGTAACATCCCAACGCTGATATGCTGGATTCGTTTTCCCCTCTACCGATAATTTTTCTCCAGACAGTTCATTTTGTTTATATGTATGTATATATGTATGTATATATGTATCTATCTATGTATTGTTATTAATTCTTGTATTGTATAGTAATTTCCTAGCTATCTATCCCGTATGTTGCACCTACCATATTTTGTCTCTGCATCACCCTAAGGTTGACTGGTAGAAAATGCCTCAGGCATTAAGTCCGCCTTTGTACAGTACTTTTTTTACTTATGCATAAAGTTTTAATAAATAAAAAAAATAAAAATAAATCTCCACCTGAAAAGAATTTCCTTGGTTTGGCCAACCTGGGTCCGGAGTCTGTTTGAAGACTTCCATCTTACCCAAGGCAACTCATGTCCAGGTGGGAGTTCTTCAGTGGGTGGAACGAATGGTATATACATTCAAATATGGGTTAACAGTTAAATCATTTACTCATGAAAAGTGATATCATCATCATCATCTGCCTAGCCTTTTCCCAACTATGTTGGGGTCGGCTTCCAGTCTAACCGGATGTAGCTGAATACCAGTATTTTACGAGGAGCGACTGCCTATCTGACCTCCACAACCCAGTTACTGGGTAATACGATAGCTTTTGGTAAGACTGGTTGTCAGACTTTCGGGCTACTGACGACTCGTAACGACTGTCAATGATCCACGAATGACAGCCGGGACCAACGGCTTAGCGTGCTTTCCGAGGCACGGAGGGGTCTTGGTATGTGAAGATGACCACCCATCCACGGACCAACCGCGGCAAGCGAAGCTTAACCTGATCGATCGACCCGTGCGGCTGTTATTACTTAGCCACAAGTCCCAAGTCATGAAAAGTGATATATGTCTGATTTTTAGAAAAAACTAAGGTTAAACGGCGTTAAGTTTCATCCAAGCATTTAGTTTTGTTGACTAAACATGAAAAGATTTGAATGGAGTTACTGATTATGAATCCAACATTTGATAAAAACTAATGACACTATATTTATAAAATGTTTATCGGATCAATGTCCCACGAAAATACAAATACATACATACAATATACAATCAGCCTGATACATTTTCACTGAAAGGCATGGCCTCTCTTCGAGAGGGAGCGGAATGTTATCTACCACGCGGGCCCAGTACAAATTAGTAGATGTCACATTCATGTC
The DNA here is from genome assembly GCA_949629135.1 of Eremobia ochroleuca. Classification (NCBI taxonomy): domain Eukaryota; kingdom Metazoa; phylum Arthropoda; class Insecta; order Lepidoptera; family Noctuidae; genus Eremobia; species Eremobia ochroleuca. The sequence goes on from OX451410.1 coordinate 7,593,960, forward strand.
TTACATTTTTTTGCCGGTTTCATCACGATGTTTTCCTTCACTGTTTTGAGAGCAGTCGTGATTAAATTATTTACACAAAGTAAAGCGTCTGCCTGTGTTCGAACCCACGACCTACAACTCGTATGTCAGAATACAAATGTTAACATGGAATTGATCATATTGAATTACGTAAATACCGCTTGTGATATTTACGTGATTCAATATCAAATACGAGTATCACTTAATATATATATTGCTTTTTATATATTGCAAGGACGATATCTAGGTCCTGAGGGCCTAAACAAAGTGGTATACTATCACCATGTAGACACCCTTAGATGTAGACACGAGAATAGATAAAGAAGAGTCAGAATCCAAATCATATTGACAATCATCAGAAAAAGTTGATGCTACAAAGACCAACCAATCTTCCTAGCCTTTTCTCACCTATGTTGGGGAACTTTCAGTCTCATCGGATGCAGCTGAGTACCAGTATTTTACATGAAGCGACTGCCTATACTCGTACAACCCAGTTACTGGATTATACGATATCCCGTGGTAGTATTGTTTGAAATTCTCTAGAGCTACTGATGAGTAACTACTGCCAAAGATAGACTGCCGGAACCAACGGCTTGACGTGCTTTCCGAGGCACGGTCTTAATATTTAAAGTCACCCATTAACGGACCAACCGCTGCCAGCATAGCTTAAACTGATCGATCGAGCCGTGCGGCTGTTACTACTTAGCCACAAGCTACAAAAACCAAATCCCATATAACGCAGCATCAGCAAGAATATCCTGCGCCACATTACCTGTGCACTTGATGATCGTATGACTGCCTCAGTGAGCGGAGTTCACGCAGCTGACTGCTAGGCCAAAGGTTGAACTTTTTGCCATCAATACGCTAAGAAGCAGAAGCGACAGTATCTCAAAAGACACCTTTAACTCCTATACAAAAATGTCGTAAATACCGATACAATAATATTAAATCGTCTACTATCGAATATGAAAATTCTGCACAAAGATACTAAGAATCCAATTCCTTGTTGGCTCCAATTCTTTATGTGTTGCAATTCTGCCTGCTGGTGCGCGGAAAGTTAAATTAAAAAATGTCGATGCCAACCTATGTGTAGGGATGGTTTGTTGTCTCTTCGAAGTTTCTGTTTTCCTGGTAGGTATGAAGGAGATATTGTAATGGGTCTTATCTTTCTTTTTAAATCGTTTATATTGGTAAGTGTATTTTGAGAGAAAGTATGAAATCCAAAGACGTGAATACGTAAGTATATATATATATATATATTCACAACTATACGACAGGTTTCGAATCAAAAATTAAACATTTTCAAATACTAATTTGCTTCGTCCCCGAAACGATAATATCTATCGGAAGAATAGACGACCGTCGTCTATTTTATTTAAAATGTCAAAATTTTCGGGTTTTGGATTTGTGAACAGCCTTTAGAGGAGTCTTTTGATAACATTGTTTGATGTTCGATTCGATTTTGCACTGTAGTTATGCAAGTGTTGTAGATATTTATGGACGGAATAACCAAGCAGTCAGGGGTAACACACACATAATGATTCACTCATAGCACCATATTCAAAGCATGGTTTATAAGTCTATATAAGCAACATGCGTTTTTATTTTTTTTATGAATATGTAGCAAGTAAGTAATACTTTGGTGCCGATTCTGTTCTCCACCAACTAAACTAAATTTAAGTTCACTGTATCTTTTTCTTTCTATTTAATTGAGAAAAGGTCTTTGTACAGTACTTTTCTTACTTGTGCATAAAGTTTTAATAAATAAATAAAAGGACAGAAGATAAATATTAGTTTAGTCCTGTTAAATTAAAATACTCCATAGATAAGTTTAGACGTGATTAAAAAATTGGCTACTAAAAATACGTCAATTTACGTCAGGCGCTGACTAATTTGACAGGACTAAAATGAAATGAATTAGTGAAATAGAAAGAAAAAGATGCACTGAACTTATATTTAGTTTAGTTTGTGAACTAGGGAACCGGCGCCTTTACCAAATATTATATCGCCTATGCGTTCAGAAAATCATTGAATAAAATATAAATATCATTCTCTTTTCTTCTGAACGGTGAAGGAAAACATCGCGAGGAAACCGGTATATCCAAGAACCAAAAAATCGAAGACATGTGACATCTACAAACTTACGCTGGGCCCGCGTTGTGGATTACGGCTACTCCCTCTCACCGAGAGGAGGCTTATGCCCAGCAGTGGGAACATGCCAATTCCGTGCCGATATCACTGTGCCTGGAATGATCTCACATACAGATATTTGTATAAAACTAAAGTATATAGGGTGACTGGTAATTAGTGACCGATACTTTAAACACATGATTCTACTCATGACAACAAACAAGTTTTATAATGGGAAAAAAAGTGAAATGACGAAAAAAAAATCAGCTGTTCCCTACATTTTGACAACTCGTACGAACATAAATGTAGGGAACGGCTGATTTTTTTCCGCGATTTCGGATTTGGTCCGATAGTAAAAGTTGTTTGTAATGATGAGTAGAATCATGTGTTTAAGTATCGGTCACTAATTACCAGTCACCCTATACAGCGTGTAACGGAAGGGGGGTATCAACCCTGAAGTAGGTGAATGTGCTCATGAAACTCAACAACTTTCCCCAAAGAACATAGGTCGAAATATGAAAAAAAAATTTGGCCCTCCCTTACAAAACTGACTACCAGCTGATTGATTTACTATGGGAGGGCCAAATTTTTTTTTCATATTTCGACCTATGTTCTTTGGGGAAAGTTTTTGAGTTTCATGAGCACATTCACCTCCTTCAGGGTTGATACCCCCTTTCCGTTACACGCTGTATAGTCATAATATCGTCATCCCAAAAAGCTGAATTTACTGTTGGCAGAGAATTTGTACTGTTGACACGACGCTTATTAAATTTTACGTCGTTCTTTACTTCATTTCTCCAGAGGCGCAATTCTCGTAAATTTACGAACTTTCACAGTCTAATTACAGTCTCAGTCTGTCAAAAATACCTCCAAAACCTCCTATATTTTTGACAAGTTTTTAAATTGTTTGTCGCTCAGCTGAGATTACGAATAGATTTTCAACGTTTTTAATTACGAAAATATTGGCCTTCAAATGTTTCTAAATCGTTACTAGCAAAAATGTCACCAACATTTTTTCCTTTCCAAGACACCGAACCACCGACCACCCGCCAGGGACCCCTTCGAATATAACTCAGCAACTCTCCAACTTCTTTCAATGGAAGAAACATAGCTGCAAGAACGTACATGCCTGAAAAGAGACGCATTGACCAGAGTCACGTAGCAAGTTGGTGGGGCCCCGCTCATTACGCAATATAATTAATTGGAGTTCAGTAGAAAACTTCCCAGTTCGGGGTAGGTTTGGGAAATTCAGGGACGAGGATGTAGAGGAAAACGAAGCGGCAGGTTTCTATGTCCTTTTAAAATAAGTCTAACATACCGTCGACCGTAGGTTCAATTGAGGTAAGGGACAAAATACGATTTTTCAGGAGAGGCCGACAAAGTTTTTTTTCGGACTAAATCGCCCATAACTTTTTTTTTTAGTAACCTTTTTCGGGTCTGATTTCACACATAAACTTGTATTTTAGTGCCCTATCTACATGTGTAACATTTATTTAAATGAGTTACCTATTTAAGAAAATAGATGTCCATTATAACAACGTATTTTGTTAGTAACGTCCCTTACTGCCCAAGTATCTTGTAGTCCCGTCCCTTACATTAAACTGACCTCTACGTTGGATCCAATCTATTAATGAAAAAATAGTGTAAAGGACTTGTTGAAAAAATTTATGAAAAAAATACAGTGTAAAGAGATTTTTGACAGAAAATGAAGTACACACTTTTGACGTACGTAATGGTAATTCGTTGATTGGGAAGACCCTTACCTTATTTGAAGTGGATTGGCGGCGATAATTACACCATTTCAAGTTCCTATATTGCATAGTTTTTCAGATACATTGTTAGTATGGGGCTGATTCGAAATTTAGATCCAAAAATCATTAGAGTTAGGGACATTTTTCTTAAGCTATAATTTTTTTATATTCACCATTCGATAGAGCGGAAAATTCTGAACAAAACTGTATACTCAACTCATTTTGGGTATTTTGTCCCTTACCTCAATTGAACCTACGGTCGACGATACTATTTAAATTGCACTGTGCAAAGTGAAAAGCTGCCACTGCTTTGTGTGTTTGTGTGATTTGCGAGTGCTTATTCAGACTTTTTGATTTCAAACCAACCTTAAATAATATTCTGATACATCTAAACGCTTACTGCAATTAACATTTGCGACTGTAAATATTATCTAATACTACTGACATGACTATTATAAGCATAAATATAAAACGTGTCTGCGAGCGTGTACAATGAATAGCTAATTTTAAATTTTACGTCTTGTTATAAGACATAATCATTTTAAGAAAAGAATTTCGAGCATCTTTTTATTACTAGATGTAACATTTTTCAATACAAAACCTTGAAATTTGTAATCCTGCGGGGTAATTCACACATATAATCAGTCGGAATGGCTTTCATTTTAACACTTCATTAACATACATTGCGTTATACAATATGGAAACCATATACAAAGCAATAAATTATACCACATACTTGTTATCGCCTTTTCTGCCGATATACAAAAAATGAACGAAATCGGTCGTGAAAAAAATGAGATGTTCCCTACATTTATGTTCGTATAACTCGTCAAAATGTAGGGAACACTGATTTTTTTTCGCGACCGATTTCGTACATTTTTTGTATATCGTCAGAAAAGGCGATAAGAAGTGTGTGGTATAATTTATTCTATTTATGTGGTTTCCATACTGCATACGTTGTTGAACACACAAATTTTTCAAACATATGAAACAATGGATTACAAAACGATTCAGATTATATTGATCGTGTTTTACGTAAATAGGGTGCTGAACAGACAAAAAAAATTACCTACTTTGTTTCCATAGGCCTGATTTTCCTATAGTCAGATAACTTTTATCTGAAGAATAATTATGACAATTTGTCGTTATTTCTATATAAAAGCTGTCAAACTGCAATATTTATTCCTCAAATAATGACCGATGAGATATCGACCCTTAGTCTTCTAAGTCGTTTATTATTTCAAAAGCCGATTGGAATAAAAGATACTTTAAAACCACATCCAGTGTCCCGACATCTTCGTACAAAGCTGTATTAGACTGTGACTGGAATCGATAAGGGAACTCTGGTGGGAAGTTTTTGTCCAATTCGAGAAAGGTTAAATGATAAAATACTTCTGAAGTAAGAAATTTAGTTGTAATTAATGTTCCTCTGTGATTATTGGAGGTAAGATAAATTGTTATAACGTTATAGATAAAGTTGTGATTGGTATTATTTATGTTAAAGACGAACACATTTAACATTAAGCTAAAGAGCAGTGTTGGCCAAGTGGTAACTGCCACGACTTACGAGTTATCTTAGTAGATCCTTCTTTTTCTCTTAGTCATCTCAGTAGATCTTTCTTTTTCTCTTAGTTATCTTAGTAGATCTTTCTTTTTCTCTTAGTTATCTTAGTAGATCTTTCTTTTTCTCTTAGTTATCTTAGTAGATCTTTCTTTTTCTCTTAGTTATCTTAGTAGATCTTTCTTTTTCACTTAGTTATCTTAGCAGATCTTTCTTTTTCTCTTAGTTATCTTAGTAGATCTTTCTTTTTCTCTTAGTTATCTTAGCAGATATTTCTTTTTCTCTTATTTATCTTAGTAGATCTTTCTTTTTCTCTTAGTTATCTTGGTAGATCTTTCTTTTTCTCTTAGTTATCTTAGTAGATCTTTCTTTTTCTCTTAGTTATCTTAGTAGATCTTTCTTTTTCTCTTAGTTAAATTAGTAGATCTTTCTTTTTCTCTTAGTTATCTTAGTAGATCTTTCTTTTTCTCTTAGTAATTATCTTAGTAGATCTTTCTTTTTCTCTTAGTAATTATCTTAGTAGATCTTTCCTTTTCTCTTAGTTATCTTAGTAGATCTTTCTTTTTCTCTTAGTTGTCTTAGTAGTTCTTTCTTTTTCTATTAGTTATCTTAGTAGATCTTTCTTTTTCTCTTAGTAGATCTTTCAATTTCTCTTAGTTATTTTAGTAGATCTTTCTTTTTCTCTTAGTTAAATTAGTAGATCTTTCTTTTTCTCTTAGTTATCTTAGTAGATCTTTCTTTTTCTCTTAGTTATCTTAGTAGATCTTTCTTTTTCTCTTAGTTATCTTAGTAGATCTCTCTTTTTCTCTTAGTTATCTTAGTAGATCTTTCTTTTTCTCTTAGTTATCTTAGTAGACCTTCCTTTTTCTCTTAGTTATCTTAGTAGATCTTTCTTTTTCTCTTAGTTATCTTAGTAGATCTTTCTTTTTCTCTTAGTTATCTTAGTAGATCTTTCTTTTTCTCTTAGTTACCTTAGTAGATCTTTCTTTTTCTCTTAGTTATCTTAGTAGATCTTTCTTTTTCTCTTAGTAATTATCATAGTAGATCTTTCTTTTTCTCTTAGTTATCTTAGTAGATCTTTCTTTTTCTCTTAGTTATCTTAGTAGATCTTTCTTTTTCTCTTAGTTATCTTAGTAGATCATTCTTTGTCTTTTAGTAATTATCTTAGTAGATCTTTCTTTTTCTCTCAGTTATCTTGGTAGAACTTTCTTTTTCTCTTAGTTATCTTAGTAGATCTTTCAATTTCTCTTAGTTATTTTAGTAGATCTTTCTTTTTCTCTTAGTTAAATTAGTAGATCTTTCTTTTTCTCTTAGTTATCTTAGTAGATCTTTCTTTTTCTCTTAGTTATCTTAGTAGATCTTTCTTTTTCTCTTAGTTATCTTAGTAGATCTTTCTTTTTCTCTTAGTTATCTTAGTAGATCTTTCTTTTTCTCTTAGTTATCTTAGTAGACCTTCCTTTTTCTCTTAATTATCTTAGTAGATCTTTCTTTTTCTCTTAGTTATCTTAGTAGATCTTTCTTTTTCTCTTAGTTATCTTAGTAGATCTTTCTTTTTCTCTTAGTTACCTTAGTAGATCTTTTTTTTTCTCTTAGTTATCTTAGTAGATCTTTCTTTTTCTCTTAGTAATTATCTTAGTAGATCTTTCTTTTTCTCTTAGTTATCTTAGTAGATCTTTCTTTTTCTCTTAGTTATCTTAGTAGATCTTTCTTTTTCTCTTAGTTATCTTAGTAGATCTTTCTTTTTCTTTTAGTAATTATCTTAGTAGATCTTTCTTTTTCTCTCAGTTATCTTGGTAGATCTTTCTTTTTCTCTTAGTTATCTTAGCAGATCTTTCTTTTTCTCTTAGTTATCTTAGTAGATCTTTCTTTTTCTCTTAGTAATTATCTTAGTAGATCTTTCTTTTTCTCTTAGTTATCTTAGTAGATCTTTCTTTTTCTCTGAGTTATCTTAGTAGATCTTTCTTTTTCTCTGAGTTATCTTAGTAGATCTTTCTTTTTCTCTGAGTTATCTTAGTAGATATTTCTTTTTCTCTTAGTTATCTTAGTAGATCTTAGGTTCGAACCCAGACAGGCGCTTTACTTTGTGTAAATTTTTAACTTTCATCACCACTGCTCTCAAAACGGTGAAGGAAAACATCGTGAGGAAATCGGCAACCAAAAATTCGAACATCCACCAACCCGCACTGGTCCCGCGTGGTGGATTACGGCCCGGTCCCTCCCTGGGAAAAGGCCTGTGTCCCAGCAGTGGAAACATTAATAATCTGATTATGAGATCTTTAGTTTGAACCACAGGTAAGTCAAAGTAATATTTATTTGGCAATACTTTCGCTACATATTTCCAAAACCAAATGAAATGCGCGATCACCATCAATAATTATAATTGCGTAACACTTACTTAGTCCATTTGTTTTGACAATAACCTAAAAAAAAAAATGATTTTATGATAAAAACACTCACTATTTCAGATAATAATACTAACAGCGGTCTTTTTCCCCAATAAAAGAACATTTAACTTTTTTTGTAGTTTTGCTAGCTAATTTGATTTGACCTTGTATACAATGAAATTGCTCCAGAGTTTTAGCAAAATTCATCAACCCAACAACAATAAAATCGTAATGGATATTGTTTTGCCAATATTAAAGCTATTGTGATTACCAGGGTGTTACGCATTTAGGGTGCTTGATTAGAATATTTTCTTTTCTCAAAGAATCACAGCAGTCAAATCATTTTGAAAGCTTTTAAATAGCCATTATTTCTCGTATTACAACTTAAACGAATGTTTATAAGTTTTAGTGTGTCAGTTACGTAAGTTTGTTAGTGAGATCTACGCGCCGACCCGAATATGCACTCCTACGCAAATCTAACAAGGCTCTGTCAGATTACTGTTTGTTTGTTATAGTATGCTTAGCGTGGATACGAGTTTTATTTTGATGTTGTTATTATAAATTGAGATGATGTAATGTAATATCACAGCATAGCTATTATTTGGTTGGCGACAGAGAATAAGCAAGCTGAAGTGGCAACGGCCGGCCATATTAGCAGTAGAACCGATGGCCGTTGGGTAGCCGTATTCTTGAGTGGAAACCGCGAATCGGCAAACGTAAGGTAGGACGCCCTCAGGCTAGGTGGAGTGAGGATCTTCGCAGGATGGCTGGTAGCAGCTGGATAAGAGTTGCCGAAAAGTGAGTTCAATGGCGAGCAATAGGAGCGGCCTATGTCCGACAGTAGAGTGTGCCTATCTGACTTCCAAAACCCAGGTACTGGGTATGTTACATCTTAGTGAAATCGGTTGTCAGACTTTTGGGCTTCCGACGATACGTAGCGGCTGTCAAAAATCTACGAATGACAGCTAGGACCAATGGCTTAACGTGCTTTTCGAGGCGCCGAGTAGTTTCGATTTGTAATGCACCCATCCACAAACCAACCGTTTTTTTTTTCTTGGAACAGTCCAATTTTATATACATAGTTGCATACATTTTATACACGATTCGAAAAACTAGGTAGGTATTTTATCAACGCAGTCCAATTACCTATCATGCAATACCGATAATCCTTATAAACCTCACGGATTTGATTTAGTCATTTGTTAATTACTTAGCTAGTGACCTAAGTAATTATCAAAACCATCCCCTTCACAGTCCTCCTCTCTGCGAGAGGGAGTGGGCCGTAATTCACCACGCGGGACCGGTGCGGGTTGGTAAATGTCGCATGTCTTCGAATTTTTGGTTCTAGGACACGCCGGTTTCCTCACGATGTTTTCACGTTTTCACGGTACTTCCCTCTCACCGAGAGGAGGCCTATATCCCAGTACTGGGAAAATTATAGGCTGATTATGCTTATGCTGATCCCCTACACTAAAAACCTCATATGGCGAACTTAAAAATTGCCAACCGTAGTCGGCAAAGCATTATCTCTTGCCTTGCCACTGGCATTGCTAAACAAAGATGTTTATCCTAGGCACTTTTGTTGAGCAATGCTTATCTAGAGACGCCAGCACATCAAGCTACAACAATCTGTCAAATTTCTTTAATAGATTTTCCACTTTATTGCTAAAGCATTATGTTCAAAGTTGACAGTTTCGGATACCTTGATGCGCTAGGGTCTGTACGTTGGTACCATGCAGTATCAGTTTGACGATTTCTGAGAAGGAACGTTGAATCAGATTGGATTCGTCTTTTGGTAAAAATTATTACTCTGCTTCAATGTTAAAATATTAGGATGCTTATTTACTATCAAAAAAGTATTTGACATACATAGTCGCATCCATACTAAACCATCGTGAAACCTTATCGATGACATTGCCGTCGGCGGCGCCACATTCATCGCCGCTTGCACAACAAACTTGGTTTCCAAATTTGAAATATTCATTTCGTTAACCAGCCATATAAACCCTTATATGGAGTTTATAGAGCTATTGTTTCGGTTCGGGTTTCGTAAATAAAGTGAATGTCACGTGGAATTAATTTGATTATTAATTTATTGCGGTGTCGCGTTGTTTGTAATAGGCAAATGGTTAGGTGTTATTAATTTATCACACTGACTTAGGCATAATAGAATATATCAGAAAAGAATATATTGGTTTGCAAAGAATGTAGGTCAACTTCAGTTTCATTTATATTTTATTACACTACGTTTTTAGAGGTACTAGAATCAATCGTTGGGCATCCTGGCTGGAGGACTTCATTCACAGGCAAGCCCGGTTAAACAGACGACAACCTCATAGATTGAACCACGAGATGCAATTTATAAAAAATAAAAAGAAAATCGTTGGGCAGTGTTCCAACAGACACAACACCCATCTGGTCGGAGGGTCCTCCCCTTTCTATGGAAGATAAGTGCTTTACTTAATTAAGTACTTTACTCTCTGTTCCTCATACCTCTATAGTTTCATCACTTCTTCTCAAAAGCAGTGAACAAGAATGTCGTGAGAAAACATTGTCATATTATTAAAAAAAATCGAAGACATGTAACGTCTAAGCCGCACTTGGTCCGCGTGGTGGATTACTGCCCACACATAGGAGGCCTACTAAGTACCAGCAGTGGGAATTTGCGTCAAATATAACCACTTTGCACTTAAATGTTACAACATTCCCACACACACTTAAAACAAATAACCAACATTAATCAACGCCCGACGGAACCTTTTAGCTCAAATTATTATGTTAAAACCGAAAGTGTGGCACACACTAATACAATTTGCTTTAAAACGCTGTTTATAAATGAAGACCACCTACATAGCATTACATATTTAGTACGGAACCCTAAAACTGTAAAACAATATAAATCTATTATAGTTTGGGAGTAGATTAAAAATGGAAAGTGATTGTGGTTTGTCTTTTTAAGGCAAGGCCATTATAATGGTGATGATAAATTGATTTTAGGATGGTTTAACCTTTCGCAATAGTTCAAAATGAATTGCACAAGCATTATGTAATTTTGAATACCAGATTTTTTATAGGAACAAGCAAAGTTCATCATCATCATCATCATCATCATCATCTGCCGAGCCTTTTCCCAACTATGTTGGGGTCGGCTTCCAGTCTAACTGGATGCAGCTGAATACCCGTATTTTACATGGAGCGACTGCCTATCTGACCTCCACAACCCAGTTACTGGGTAATACGATACCCCTTGGTAAGACTGGTTGTCAGACTTTCGAGCTTCTGACTACCCCTAACGACTGTCAAAGATCGACGAATGGCAGCCGGGACCAACGGCTTAACGTGCTTTACGAGGCAGGAAAGCTGGAGGGGTCTCGGTATATAAAGATGGTCACCCATCCACAGACCAACCGCGGCAAGCGTAGCTTATCCTGATCGATCGAACTGAGCGGTTGTTATTATCTTATAAAAAAAAAGTTTATGTGGGTTTTCCGTGACGCATACCTTATCCATTAAAAAATAATTTTACAAATCCGTCTATATATGACGGAGTTATGCGCGAACATACTTAAAAAAATATAAATATAATATAAACATCCAACTTGAGAACCTCCTCCTTTTTGAAGTCGGTTAAAAACTGAACGCTATTTAGGTAATTTTATTTCAATTCGGTGCTAATTTAAGCATCATTGGAGAAGACCTGGATGAAACTCGCATATATGAGGGAAGAATGGCACAAAAGGGAGGAAGCCGAAATACTCAGCAGTGGTGGGGTGGGACAAGACTACCAATAATGATGATAGTAGCGTAGACAACCCATAATGTTCCCACTGCTAGGACACAAGCCTCCTCTCTGTGAGAAGGAGGGGGATGTTATTCGCCACACGGGCCCAGTGCGGGTTGTCAGACGTCAGATTCAAGTAAGTAGTTTCTTTGTACTTTAATAGGTTCCAGCGTAAGCAAGCTGAAGTGGCAGTGGGCTGGCCATGTTTGTCGAAGGACCGATGGCCGGTGGAGCAGACGATTCCTGGAGTGGAGACCATAGATCTGCAAGCGTAGTGTGGGATGACCCCCAGCTAGATGGTCAGTCGACCTCATAAAGGTGGCTGGCAAAGAATGGGAGAGGCGTTTGCCCAAAAGTAAACTGCGATAAGCTGAGTTGATGATAGCTTCCAGTGATGCAAAAGTGGTAATTTACAAAAAGGTCGTAACTAAGAGAAAAGCCTAACTAAGGTTTCTCAGGTTTCGAAGTACGTGCACAAATCTAATTAAAACGTAGATAACATCCAGCTTAATAATTGTGCCAATATAAAGGGCATGGCTCTGTATAGTGAAACTTTGATCGGCACTTTTTTTATTCTCAGAAAAATGATCACAATCTACCTCATGCTTAGCAGTACTACTGATACCCCTGAGTATGAGGTCCCAAGTTCAATTCCCAGGTCGGGCAGTATTATTGGAACTTTCCATTCGTTTCTCCGTGGCTAAATAATAGCCGCACAGGTCGATCGATCAGGTTTTGCTACGCTTGCCACGGTTGGTCTGTGGATGGGTGACCATCTTTACGTACCGAGACCCCTCCGTGCCTCAGAAAGCACGTTAAGTCGTTGGTCCCGGTTGTCATCCGTGGATCTTTGACAGTCGTTACGGGTAGTCAGTAGCCCGAAAATCTGACAAACCAGTCCCTAGGCGTCCCTAGGGGGGGTAGTTCCAGTCTGACTACCAGTACCTAGGGGTATCATATTACCCAGTAACTGGGTTGTGGAGGTCAGATAGGCAGTCGCTGCATGTAATCAATGGAAATTGCTAGAGGCCTTTCCCAAGAGGCATGCTGAATTGAGGGACATACTCTAACTTGAATGTAAAAAAAAATTCAGAAACCACCAAACCTAAAACAATTCAGCATAAAAGGGCTTTATTATTATCATTATTAATCAATGGGGAACCCATGTAATAAACATAAACGTCCTTTATAACGGCACTTGTAAAAGTATGTAATCACTTGTGAAGAAAAATGATTACCTTTGTGCACCCCTGTTTGGAGTTTTCTTGTTTTGTTTTGATTTTAGGGTGAAACACCCGCAGGAGGACAAGGATTGAGATTTGTTAAATAATATGAGCACTGCACCGTTAAGTCTAGGTAAGACAAATAATAAATGCAATCTTTTGGAGATGATTTATGGAATAAAGTGCAAAATATTCCCTGCTTCGCACGTTTTTACTACTTTTAAAAACAGAGAGATTTCATTATTATTTATTATTTTAATATTAGGTAATATTATATACATAAAACTTCCGGAATAAATGGTTCGCGATCCACCTAACTTATCAATTTTATTATAAAATATAATCATTCAAATAATAACTCTCTAAATTAGAATAGGCCTCCAATGTCACGATTTCATGAAATAAATCATTCAATAGGGTAATTTGAAATATCTATCATTAGGGTCCTTTCTTCTAAATTATATTTCAAACACATTCTATCAGATTATTCAGATATCATTTCTAAAAGCTTCTGACAAAAAGCTTACTTTTGGAGCAGACGAACGGATAAGACGATTTTGGGGTCTTTGCATAACCGAGCCCGTATTCTGTTTTTTCGTGTCGCTGACACAACTGTACTTTAGATCTTGTTGGCCTAACCCTACAGCGCATAGTGTCCCACATTTACGAGACATACAGAAAAATAACTTATACCTATTTCAAAAATCTATCCAAGTAGCGTGATCTAGTGTTGACAAGATTAACTATTATGTATTTGAGTTTCGAATTTAGTACCAGATATTTTGGATAGATTTCAATAAACATTTATTTATCGTTTCTTGAAATCGGTAGGTACTTTGAACACGATTAACGAGCGGCGTATAATACTCGCAAAAAATTGATAAAATTAAATTTTTCAGTGTCGAAATAATTAGTAGAGGTGGGTTCATGTTTATATTTGTCATTTTACATGTAATCTTGTAATTTCATTGATACTACGTAACACAGATTCAGATTACCATATGTGATGTGCCATATTTGGGTCATACACAAAAACATGTTTCTATTGAGTTATTTATTTATTTTATTATTTACACAGTAAAAAACATATGGATATGACATAGTAATAATTTGATCACAAAGGTACTGCTTATTTCTTAAGAAATTTCTTCCAGCAGACCTGCGAAAGGAGAAGTAAAAAAGAAATGTAGATGATTGAGTTATGATTTTTCTAAATAATTTTTTCTGAGAAATGTCATCATATTTGCAGATTAAAATATTTTTTTTAAGCCGATAAGAAAAATCATGCTCTGTAGGGCGAAAACTGCGCTACTTCCACGGGGTCGTCGGTGGCAGCGCAGAGGTCACTTTGGCTGCATGTTTTGGGACACAGAGGGCAGGATAAGAGAGGGCCCATAGTTTGTGACATGGCTCCATATCCACATCCTGCTGCCGTTCCGTCGAGGTAGCCCCACTTTAGCAGGTTGGGGTTAGGTACATGCTGCCGTTCTATCGAGGTAGCCCCACTTTAGCCGGTTGGGGTTACATGCTGCCGTTCCGTCGTGTTAGCCCCATTTTACCAAGTTGGGGTTACATGCTGCCGTTCCGTCGAGTTAGCCCCATTTTACCAAGTTGGGGTTACATGCTGCCGTTCCGTCGAGGTAGCCCCACTTTAGCAGGTTGGGGTCACATGCTGCTGTTCCGTCGAGGTAGCGCCACTTTAGCAGGTTGGGGTCACATGCTGCCGTTCCGCCGAGGTAGCCCCACTTTACCAGGTTGGGGTTACATGCTGCCGTTCCGTCGAGGTAGCCCCACTTTAGCAGGTTGGGGTTACATGCTGCCGTTCCGTCGAGTTAGCCCCATTTTACCAAGTTGGGGTTACATGCTGCCGTTCCGTCGAGGTAGCCCCACTTTACCAGGTTGGGGTTACATGCTGCCGTTCCGTCGAGGTAGCCCCACTTTAGCAGGTTGGGGTTACATGCTGCCGTTCCGTCGAGTTAGCCCCATTTTACCAAGTTGGGGTTACATGCTGCCGTTCCGTCGAGGTAGCCCCACTTTACCAGGTCGGGTTTACATGCTGCCGTTCCGTCGAGGTAGCCCCACTTTAGCAGGTTGGGGTCACATGCTGCCGTTCCACCGAGGTAGCCCCACTTTACCAGGTTGGGGTTACATGTTGCCGTTCCGTCGAGGTAGCCCCACTTTAGCAGGTTGGGGTTACATGCTGCCGTTCCGTCGAGTTAGCCCCATTTTACCAAGTTGGGGTTACATGCTGCCGTTCCGTCGGGGTAGCCCCACTTTACCAGGTCGGGGTTACATGCTGCCGTTCCGTCGAGATAGCCCCACTTTAGCAGGTTCGGGTTACATGCTGCCGTTCCGTCGAGTTAGCCCCATTTTACCAAGTTGGGGTTACATGCTGCCGTTCCGTCGAGGTAGCCCCACTTTACCAGGTCGGGGTTACATGCTGCCGTTCCGTCGAGGTAGCCCCACTTTAGCAGGTTGGGGTTACATGCTGCCGTTCCGTCGAGGTAGCCCCACTTTACCAGGTTGGGGTTACATGCTGCCCTTCCGTCGAGGTAGCCCCACTTTACCAGGTTGGGGTTACATGCTGCCGTTCCGTCGAGGTAGCCCCATTTCACCAGGTTGGGGTTACATGCTGCCGTTCCGTCGAGGTAGCCCTACTTTACCAGGTTGGGGTTACATGCTGCCGTTCCGTCGAGTTAGCCCCATTTCACCAGGTTGGGATTACATGCTGCCGTTCCGTCGAGGTAGCCCCACTTTAGCAGGTTGGGGTTACATGCTGCCGTTCCGTCGAGGTAGCCCCACTTTACCAGGTCGGGGTTACATGCTGCCGTTCCGTCGAGGTAGCCCCACTTTAGCAGGTTGGGGTTACATGCTGCCGTTCCGTCGAGTTAGCCCCATTTTACCAAGTTGGGGTTACATGCTGCCGTTCCGTCGAGGTAGCCCCACTTTACCAGGTCAGGGTTACATGCTGCCGTTCCATCGAGGTAGCCCCACTTTAGCAGGTTGGGGTTACATGCTGCCGTTCCGTCGAGTTAGCCCCATTTTACCAAGTTGGGGTTACATGCTGCCGTTCTGTCGAGGTAGCCCCACTTTACCAGGTCGGGGTTACATGCTGCCGTTCCGTCGAGGTAGCCCCACTTTAGCAGGTTGGGGTTACATGCTGCCGTTCCGTCGAGGTAGCCCCACTTTACCAGGTTGGGGTTACATGCTGCCCTTCCGTCGAGGTAGCCCCACTTTACCAGGTTGGGGTTACATGCTGCCGTTCCGTCGAGGTAGCCCCATTTCACCAGGTTGGGGTTACATGCTGCCGTTCCGTCGAGGTAGCCCCACTTTACCAGGTTGAGGTTACATGCTGCCGTTCCGTCGAGTTAGCCCCATTTCACCAGGTTGGGTTTACATGCTGCCGTTCTGTCGAGGTAGCCCCACTTTAGCAGGTTGGGGTTACATGCTGCCGTTCCGTCGAGGTAGCTCCACTTTACCAGGTTGGGGTTACATGCTGCCGTTCCGTCGAGGTAGCCCCATTTCACCAGGTTGGGGTTACATGCTGCCGTTCCGCCGAGGAGCCCCACTTTACCAGGTTGGGGTTACATGCTGCCGTTCCGTCGAGGTAGCCCCACTTTACCAAGTTGGGGTTACATGCTGCCGTTCCGTCGAGGTAGCCCCACTTTACCAGGTTGGGGTTACATGCTGCCGTTCCGTCGAGGTAGCCCCACTTTACCAGGTTGGGGTTACATGCTGCCGTTCCGTCGAGGTAGCCCCACTTTACCAGGTTAAAGTTACATCTTCCCACTTGTGTCCGTAGGCACTTCAGTGGCTTCCATTGTCATGGTCTACAACCACGATAGGTTACACCGAGCCCTGAAAAACATAAACACATCCCTAACGCCGCAAACAAGTAACAAACACAAGTAAGTATAAACCCCAAATAATTCATTTAACTTTTTTATGTTTACCCGTCTCCTGAAGTTTTGTAATTTATTCTCCGAATTCTATGTATGCCTAGTTGGTTTCGTTTGTCTTGGCATTTGAAATGGTTTATGTCTTGGATGTAAGGGTGAAATTGTGTGAATACGGTAATTTTAATGTGTAAACTTGACAGGTATTAACATCTCAGCTTTATTTTAACCGTAAGTAAAAAAGAAAACAGCCGTGCGATTCTGTAACCATCTCACCGTGAAAATTTGGGTGAAGTGAGAAGGGAGTGAGTCGGCAATAGTGTCAATCCCTAGCATCAGCATGACTCACAGCTCACTCTAAGCTCACTTCACCTTAGTTATCACGGTGAGATTTTTCCAGAATCGACCGGCAGTTTTGTTATCTATATAAAATAACAATGACATGTTGTTCATTGGTAAGCGCATCACTTGAACGCCTGGACCGAGTTGTCTATTTTTGTTTAAAAATGATCGTAATAGTCCGAATTAGGCTTTTACGGAAAGAAAATTTTTAAAAGTTTTCCAATTAATTTTCAAAATCGGGAAATACTGAACGTCCATTTTTCTATGCGGTTTTTGTATGAACGATTGAAAGGACAGGACTACGTCTGTCAGATCAGTTAGTAGCTAATAATATTAAAAGGCTAATGAACTAAATGCTCATACAAACTCTCTACACCTTAGTGTGCAAACATACGTGCACACTAGACTACTAGAAACTAAGATCCACGTCACAAACAAAGTTAGGTCAACTTTCGACATAGGTAAGTTGAAGAGCCGGCAAAGTGCATGTCGGACCACGCACAATGAAGGGTACCGTAGTTGGAATGAATTTTCCCAAGAGCAAACTTAGCATTCTAGTTGAAAATCATGTTCTCCCATACATTGCCACTGCAAATGTAAGTTGGTCTTGCTCGTAAACTCGTAAAGCCTACTTAGCTGTGATAGTTTTCGTTTTAAGTCCGTTATATATGCTACTACCGTGATTTTTTTCAGATATCCAAAAACAACCATTTTGCTGGCTGGAGTTATCACTCCAGCCAGCAAAATAGTTGTTTTTGGATATGTGAAAGTGCTAGTTAGCACTTTAAAAATAGCACTTTAAAGCACAAACGGAGCACTTTTATTTCACAAACGGATCCCTAACCGAAAAATTGTTTTCACCAACCCGCAATATTTTTGAAAGACATATCTAACAATACTGGGATAATCGAGATTTTAATAATATTTTTTATGCTAATTCCATTGATAATTTTATATAATTTCAAAGCTAGTATTTTAGTTGCCAAAACATTACTATTTTGTGGGGTTTTAAAATAAAATAGCAAAACAGAAACTTAGTCAAAATCTCAATGTTGTTTTTTTATTTGGTTTTTCAAGACTGGTCCTTATATAGCGATGTTTTGGCAACTAAAATACTAGCTTTGAAATTACATAAAATGATCAATAGAATTAGCATAAAAAAATATTACTAAAATCTCGATTATGTTTGTAAATGTTTGCTTGCTCAATCCCTAGCATCAATGGGATGACACTGACTGCTCACTCCACGCAAGTTTTCACGGTGAGATTTTTACAGAATCGACATGCTGAGCCTGTTAATTGTAGTCGTCAGTCAATTTCAAGTTTTTTAATGACATCTGCATAAACACAATCTCTGTCACAATAATTTTGTCAGTCCGAACCATTCAATAAATAATGCAACTTTACGTTTTTGATGATGCGGAATTTTAACAAAGTAGTTAATTCAATTAAAATAATTATTCGCCTGTAACATTGTTGTGTGGGGATATAACAACATTGTCGGTGATTGTCACAAATAACTGCCGTGCGATTCTGTAACCATCTCACCGTGAAAACTTGGGTGAAGTGAGCGTGGAGTGAGTCGTCAATAGCGTCAATCCCTAGCATCAGCATGACTCACAGCTCACTCTAAGCTCACTTCAACTTAGTTATCACGGTGAGATTTTTTCCAGAATCCACCGGCTGGTCGGTAACGAGTGGTAAGTATGTAAGGTGCTAATTAGGCAAAACTTTAAGCTGAAATTAAGTAAATGTAGTCAAGTCCTAGTGTTTCATAATTGGGTTTATCTTTGGTTACCTGTATAGCTAGTGCAATCCACGAAGACGCGCCCCACTCTTCTTTTTAATACTTACAGTACAAGTGTGCAACATTTCGCTACTATTTCAGTATTCACTATTACAGTAATTACTTATTAGTGGGTAATTAGTAAGTATTACCAAAATTAAAACACGTGCGGAAGTAACTAGCAATAACCACTAACGTTTAGGAAGAGAGTGGGGCGCGTCTTCGTGGATTGCACTATCTGTAATCTTCTTCTTAGTTAGTGTGTCGATGGCAAAAATAACACGAAAAAATTAATAACGTTTTTTAAATTTATTTTGCCCAAAATTCAACCACGCGGATATCTTTCGCTGACGCAGCCATTATTAGCTCGTTACGTGTGCAGGTGACAGGGCATGCGGCGCAATGTGTTCACAAATAATTAAACTAAATTGGAGTTCTGTGCATCTTTTTCTTTCTATTTCATTAAGAAAAGGACTGAAGATAAATATTAGTTTAGTCCTCTCAAATTAGTCAGCGCCCGACGTAAATTGACGTATTTTTCGTAGCCAATTTTGTAATCATATCTAAACTTGTCTACGGAATATCTTACTTTGACGGGATATTTATATTGTCCTTTTCTGTGAACAAAGGAATCGGTGCCAATGTCTGTAGTAAATAATTAAGTCATTTGTTTACCTGTAATTGCATTTATTTTTAATGTTATGACAATTTTATTCAATTTTATTTAATTCTATAATAATACTATGGGTTAGTTAATGCCTGAAATAAACGATAAATAAATAAATAAATTGCGTGTGTATACAGGGTCCCATTAAAATAGATGGACACATTTTAACATAGCGCGCAGTACGTCTAACCAAAGATATCCAAGCAAAAAAAAAACACTGATAGAAGTGATTTTATTTTGGCCTCAAATAATAAATTGCCGGCACATTAGTGTACTCGTATTATCGTTAGCTGTTTATTTTTCTTCTAAGTATCTAATGCATTTTTCTTATATATTTTTTTACCATTGTCCTTATTTTGGTGGTCTGAATGATTTCTAAAAGTTTATCCATCTATTTTAATGGACCTTATATATTTAATAGATATTATATTTTATAAGTCATTTTAATGTTATTTATTGTATGTGTAAACTATGTAAACTATGGACTAGAATTGTCTGAAATTAATAAATTATATATATATATATATATATATATATATATATGTATATTACAGGATAAGGTATTCTAGTATAGTATACCTTATAGTTTTAATATTGTAGTAGAAAATCATATTGTATCTCATTGGCAAACCTTAAATAAATATAAAGATTGAACTTTTATTTTGAGAATTTGATGAAGCAACGCTACTGGGTGAAAAATAAGTAACTATTATACTTATCCTGATTTTTAAGGACAAGCTAGCACGTGAGGGATCTAATCTGTAGGACTTACTAATCTTAATCTGTAGGACTTGGCTGGCCATGTCTGCCTCAAGGGCTGTGGGCAAAAATAACCACTACATGGAGCCCCGTCACAGCCAAAAGGCGTCGCGGCAGACTTCATAGCATATGGTGGGACGAGCTGCAGAAAACAAGCGACTAGTGGTCCACTTTAGCCCTGGATAGGAAGAGCTGGAGGTCATTTGGAGAGGTCTTTGCCCAGCAATGGGATGATGCAGACTAACAGTAACCAGTAACCGGTTACCCTAGAAAAATCCTTTCGCTCGGAACTATTCGTCTATTGATTTAATATTTTATTTATTTGATAGGTTCCTACACCAACGACCTATTCACTAGAAACATTGACATAATAAGTACCATATGCATTGAGTTATGGTGAATTAGTCACTTACAGGCGTACACAGCACTTACATAAACATAGGTTTTTAAATATACGTTTTAACAAGATTTTTTACTAGTAGTGAGAATAGAAAAATTAATTAGAAACAAGGAATAAAACATTAAGTAAAAACAAAATCATTCATAATCGATATTAGAATCAAAAATTAAAAACAAAATTATCATTAGAATTGCAATTAAAACATTAAGATAAAAAAAAAGAAACAGTGAAATTGTTATTCAATATTCAGAAAGGTAGAACGCTATAACGAGTGCAGCAAGAGAACAATCCAAAAGTTGGCAGGCACATGTGGCAAAAACCACAAATAAAATAGTAACAATATTAATAGTTTCTTATTTATTCTGATTCCGACTGTCTGTCACGCCATTCAGCTCCTAACTACGCGACAATCGTTCTTATACATCACCACGTCACATTTAACAACCATGCTAACTTCTTTCATCTCTTTAGTCCTACAAAAGCGTCCATGCAACGAACCAGACGTGTCTCACCATTTTAATATGCTAATGTGTCTCTTTGAAGTGCGCCGGTACCTCCGTTCGTACACCCTTGTTAACTTCTTTGATTAATAAAGGTGTGTTTCATAACAGAAAGAAAAGGGGTTTTGTTTTAAAAATACAACGTGTAACGTTAAATGCGCAAAACCTGAAAATAGTTTGATCAGAATAACGAGCAGAATTAATTGAACCACTTTTTAATATCGGTCACGTTTTTCAAAAAATGTTCATTACAAACGTTGCCGTGTCTATTTATTAATAGGTCAAGCAAGCCAATGTCAGCGCGGGTGCAGCGGCCCAGTGACGACTCCTCCCACGATAAAACGTCGTCGCAGACGCAAGAAACGATCAGAATGGCCAGCAAAACTAAAACAGCACATAAACCCTTTAAATAATATTTAATGACTTATTTTCTCTCTGAAATAGGTCAATTGAATTAAAAATCAGTTGGGGTGTATAACTGCCGTGCGATTCTGTAACCATCTCACCGTGAAAACTTGGGTGAAGTTAGCCTGGAGTGAGCTGTCATTCGCTAGGGATCGACACTATTAAGTGCTCACTTCACTTATGATTTCACGGTGAGATTTTTCCAGAATCGACCGGCTGTTGTGGTCTGGAATTAATAAGTTTTGGTCTTGTGTAGCTAAGCACGTTTTGCGGCATGGATTTGCCTCAAATGTAACTTGCCGAACATGCTTTTAAAATTAATTTTCCGTGGTAAAACCTCCTTACATCAATAAGGTACAGGCTTGTCTAGTTTGGGGCAGCAATGGTTTTATTTTGTATTATACTTTGAGTGGTTTACAAATTATGCTATGAACAGCTGTGGACATCTTTCGTGTGAAATAATGATGGTGAGTGCAGCAGCTATTGTGATAGAAAATCTCCTGGGAAAGTCCTGAAAGATAATTCTCGTAATTAAATACGTTAAAATCTAGTGGCAATCTCATCTCAGCGACAATGGAATTAATGTCAAAAACTTGTCAAAAATGTAGGGAGTTAGAGGTATTTTTGACAGATTGAGACTGAGATCAGAGGGGTAACTCTCATAATATTAAGAACTTTCACAGTCTGATGTCAGTTTCAATCTGTTAAAATACCTATAAATTTCCTACATTTTTGACAAGTACCTACCTATCCATCTGCCTAGCCTTTTCCCAACTATGTTGGGGTCGGCTTCCAGTCTAACCGGATGCAACTGCATACCAGTATTTTACATGGAGCGACTGCCTATCTGACCTCCACAACCCAGTTACTGGGTAGTACGATACCCCTTGGTAAGACTGGTTGTCAGACGTTCGGGCTGCTGACTACCCGTAACGACCGTCAAAGATCCACGAATAACAGCCTTGACCAACGGCTAAACGTGCTTTCCGAGGCACGGAAACATTTTTGACAAGTTTTTGACATTAATCAAATTGTCGCTGAGGTGAGATTGCGAATAGATTTTGAACGTTTCTAATTACGGGAATTTGTCCTCAAGTCCTCAGGTCTGCAGGCGGTGGTTACTGATGAGCCATCAAACGAACGATCGATCGGAACGCGAAGACTCCCTCTAGCGGCAAGGCGTTCCAACTAACATTTTTCGGGACTCAAGCCAACCTCACCTGCCAGTGGTGCACCCTGCTAGCAACGAAAAGAGGCTATGGCAACCCGACATCAAGCACTGAACCTGCTTCATGGGTTACGGTCCAATCCCCCCACCCCAAATGGATAGAAGAATAAGAGTCTCGTAGCTAATAAAGATCAAATTCGCAGAACACGTATTCGTATGTATGAAACTGACAGGTGTCAACAAGCCTTCTCTCTTCGGCAGCGTTGTTGTAAGAAAATCTTTAAATAACGTAGACACTGCAGTTCAAAATGCCTTTAAAACGATTGGTTCTAAACATGTTGCTCTTAAAAATATATTCAAGACCACACTCGACAAGCAATTTTGAACAAAAGAATTACATGCTTTCCAAGCAAGACAAGTTCATAATTCCAGACTGGAGTTTCTTGTTAGCTTAGAAACTGTACTGTTTCAATGTACCTACAGTCTTTGCGTTGAATTTCAATTTTCTTGCTGCACAAGCTTGTGTTTCATCCATTGATTCAGTACTATGTGCTGTTTGATTTCGGAGAATATGTTTGTTCGTTTTCTTGTTGAATTGTTGACACAGGTACGAACTTAAACGGCCTACGGTTACAAAACTTTATCTTTAGGCCTAGGTTTCAACCGTCAACCCATTTTTTAATTTTGTACTTTATCCGACAATGCTATTATAGTTGTTTTCACAAAAAATGACGTTAAAATCGAGTCTTTGTTGTAAATTTTGCATTGAGAACTTTATACAACGTGTAACGTTAAATGCGCAAAACCTCAGACACCCCTACTGATATTGAATTCAATTGACCTATTTCAGACAGAAAATAAGTCATTAAAAAAATTGTAATGGTTTCATGTGCTGTTTTAGTTTTACTGGCCATTCTGATCGTTTCATGCGTCTGCGACGACGCTTTAACGAGGGAGGAGTCGTCACCGGGCCGCTGCGCCGCGCAGACATTGGCTTGCTTGACCTATTAATAAATAGACACGGCAACGTTTTTAATGAAGATTTTTTGAAAAATGTGACCTATATTAAAAAGTGGTTCAGTTGATTCTGCTCGTTATTCTGATCAAACTATTTTCAGGTTTTGCGCATTTAACGTTACACGTTGTATTTGTCGGAATAAATTAATAGAAACCTCAGATAGTTTTGCACAGATTGCAAATCTTATATACTTTATTATTTTGTTCAAACATTAGCTATTTCTCTTTATTATTCTAATAGGTTGCTCAGTGATAACGGCCGCGACTTACGAGTTGTACGTCGTGGGTTCGAACCCAAGTTGGCGCTTTACTTTATGCAATTTATACCATCACCACTTTTTTTTTTTTTTTTTTTTTTTTTTTTTTTTTTTTTTTTTTTTTTTCCCGGATACCATCACCACTGCTTTCACTGCTCATATCTATATTTATGTCTGTAATTTATATGGTGTACATAATAAAGAGTATTCTATTCTATCCTATTCTTTCAAAACGGTGAAGGAAAACATTATAAGTATTACGAAGCTTGGGTAAAAGCATCATAACAACCGTGGTGTATTGTACACGTGTATCGTTTACATAAATATTTCTTTATTTTAATAAAGTGATTTTTCAAGTATGACGAAAACGAATGCAGAATATTGTCGTGATTATGGGAGAAAAAAAAATGTAAAATAATTTTTAAACTTGGTATTAATATCATTATAATTAAAACCTACAATTATCCTACTCCTGAAATTCTACATTCATCTCAGTATCTTGAAGTTAACATTTTTGAAAGTTTCACTTCTATCGCGTGTGAACTGCACACATATATATTTTTTTTTCATTTTTGTGGTATACCATAAAGTATAAAATATTACATAAATATAAACATCGGCTGGTTAAGCTTTTTTTTATTATTCAAACATTAATATTAACTACGTCTCTATGGTACGCAGTCTGTAATCCAGTCTTATAAGTATATCATTTTATCAATACGGTATACGATAAAATTATAAATAAGGACTTTTGACTTTTGACTCTTCACGTGACCAGAGGGCTGGCCTATTTTTAGCTCAAAGAATGAGCATTGCCATCCAACGTGGTAGGTAATGCTGCCAGCCTTTTGGGCACTTATCCCATTGACAGCGATGCGGACGAATTTTTTGATGACCAATGAGCTCCTGCCTTTTTCTTTATATATATTTTTTGTCATATACTTGTATATAATATATATATATATATTTTTAGTGTTAGCTTGTATATTGTACAGCCTATGTTTATATTTTGTAATTGTCGTATCTTTGTGAATAAAAATATAAATTGTAGTTCCTAATGTTTATTCAGTCAATAAAAACGTTACTAAAATACTCGTATAGTATATACGATAAGTATCTACAATATCTGGCTTGTATTTACTGTGTACCTTTTGTCAAACTAGGTATACCAGCGCCTACTCAAACACACTCAAGCAAAAAAATCTATGTTAATTATTTTGAGGATGCCTGTTCGTGCACTATATTCATCGTAATTTGTCATTATAACAGTTGGATGTCATTGTTTAGATAGGTAAAGAAAAATTTGAAAGGACTTTTATTAAAGAAGAAATACAAAGGAAACTGTAGGTTATTCTTTGAGTCAGAAAGGTGAAAATCCTTTGAATAACGAGCTTTGCGTGACCACATCGCGTTTCCAACTGCCTATTGTGTTGACATTCCTTTTGAAATATCTTAGTTTTTTCCAACGTCACTTTTTACACCGCTGCGTTTCTTTGCTCAGGCTTTTTTAGCAGGCGTTCTAACTTTTCAATGCATAGTGAAATAATTAGTTTAGTTGAAAAATGCGACAAAGTTGTCTCGGTGACGCGTCATGGCATGATTTTTATGGGTCTGCTAACACTGTTATCTGTCTAACTAATTGATATTGAATATCGCGGTATTTTTCTAAAGTAAGACGGATTAGAGGGATTTTCGTTTGGACTGTTTTCGTTTGTTTAGATAGTGGTGTTTTGGTTAGTTGAAAATGTAAATGTGTATTTTTTTGCTATGTGTTTTCTAGTCTACAATAAAGTATATACAACGTGTAAAGTTAAATGCGCAAAACCTCAGACACCCCAACTGATTTTTAAATCAATTTGACCTATTTCAGAGAGAAAATAAGTCATTAAAAAAATTGCAAAGTTTTTATGTGCTGTTTTAGTTTTACTGGCCATTCTGATCGTTTCTTGCGTCGGCGACGACGCTTTACCGAGGGAGGAGTCGTCATCGGGCCGCTGCGCCGCGCTGACATTGGCTTGCTTGACCTATTTCTACATAGTCCTCAAAGATCAAAGATTATTTCCGGATTTTTATATACACATTGACATTGATGAATATTATATAAACAATGACATGGATATTTACTTTCTAAAGTATCTTATTTTTTATTATTATTATTGTGAGTGTGAAGACTATGTGGGTCATTTCTTTTTTCTGTTTTCCTTCTTAGTTAGTTTTAATCATGACCTGGCAGTTTGAGTAATTTATGCGGCCTACCCAAATGTCCTTTCATTGGTATTATTCGTCAAATCGTGAGGCTCTTCAAGTTCTGAGTTGAGCTGCACGATTTTTGACAAATGCGTGCACTGACTGGACAGGTCCGCTCAATCTGTGTGGTTCTTTACTCAAAAGACCATTTCAGACACCAATCTACATGGTCTTCACATGATCTGACCAAGATTATGTCTGGACTTTAAAAGAGACTGTGACCTCTGAGTTTGTTTCGGCCTTTCTTCTCAGAGTAGTCAGATAGGAAACGCCGACCTCATCTAGTTTAAAAAAAAATATGATTGACATGTAAAAGTGTTTGTACAAACCTACTTACAGAAAATAAATCATTTATCATTTATTAATAAATAGACGCGGCAACGTTTTTAATGAAGATTTTTTGAAAAATGTGACGTATATTAAAAAGTGGTTCAATTAATTCTGCTCGTTATTGTGATCAAACTATTTTCAGGTTTTGCGCATTTAACGTTACACGTTGTATAAATAAATAAACACCCATTACGTGTGCGGAGTTTCAGGAACTAATTTAATTTGAATCTGTATAATGCGGATGCCCGTGGCTAAATAATAACAGCCGCACAGGTCGATCGATCAGGTTAAGCTACGCTTGCCGCGGTTGGTCTGTGGATGGGTGACCATCTTTACATACCGAGACCCCTCCGTGCCTCGGAAAGCACGCTAAGCCGTTGGTCCCGGCTGTCATTCGTAGATCTTTGACAGTCGTTACGGGTAGTCAGAAGCCCGAAAGTCTGACAACCAGTCTTACCTAGGGGTATCGTATTACCCAATAACTGGGTTGTGGAGGTCAGATAGGCAGTCGCTCCATGTAAAATACTGGTATTCAGCTGCATCCGGTTAGACTGGAAGCCGACCCCAACACAGTTGGGAAAAGGTTAGGCAGATGATGATAATTCGGATAGATATTTACGGCTACCAGCTACCTGGTAAGATGGTTGACAAATTATCAATAATGCAGTAAATATTAAGAATTAAATATTAAATTATTATTATTGAACTTAATTATTATTTACACTGGTCGGCATCAAAATAAGAGCAAAACTATTTATGTGTGGAATTAACATATCCGTCACGCTAAATTCAAATATGTAATCAGAATTTATCTTGCATGTCCAGTTTTGATGCTATAAGCAATTTTTGTTTTCATTTAGTTTTACTTTCCTTTAGTTGACAGCCAAAAAATATTTTTACCGCCACTATACAACGTGTAACGTTAAATGCGCAAAACCTGAAAATAGTTTGATCAGAATAACGAGCAGAATTAATTGAACCACTTTTTAATATAGGTCACATTTTCCAAAAAATCTTCATTAAAAACGTTGCCGTGTCTATTTATTAATAGGTCAAGCAACACAATGTCAGCGCGGCGCAGCGGCCCGGTGACGACTCCTCTCTCGATAAAGCGTCGTCACAGACGCAAGAAACGATCAGAATGGCCAGTAAAACTAAAACAGCACATAAAACCCTTACAATTTTTTTAATGACTTATTTTCTCTGTGAAATAGGTTAATTGAATTAAAAATCAGTTGGGGTGTCTGACGTTTTGCGCATTTAACGTTACACGTTGTATAATACGTCATATCAAATTAGGCTTAATATTTTTTTTTTTAAACTTGTGTACTGAGATGGAGAGGCAGTTAAACACCTGAAAAGTAAATTTCCACGCATTAGTGAGGATGCCGAATTGAAAGAAGGCTATTTGTTGGTCCCCAACTACTGATCTTTAAAGATAAATCTTTCAAGACCAGTTGTTTAAATCTAAATTGGTCGATAAAGAAAAAAAACATGGGTAGCTTTTAAAAATATATGTCACAATTTTTTTGTAAATATACGGGCTGCAAATTACAAAGAACTAGTACAAGAACTTCTTTGTTTATATCAACAACTCGGATGCAACTTGTCATTAAAAATACACTTCTTGCATTCGCGTTTAGATTTTTTCCCTGAAAATCTTGGTGCCGTGTCTGATGAACATGATGAGAGGTTCCGCCAAGATATTGCGCACATGGAAAAAGATATAACGGCAAGTGTTCAACAGCGATTTTTTGATCACCAAATTCTGTAAATTAAACTCTATTTTACAAATCATGCTTTCATATTGCTTGCCTGTAATGCTCGGTTCCTATAAACAAAAACAAATCGTCTTGCTTGCCAATGGTAACATCTTTTATTGCCAAACTGGGCATATAAATAGATTCGTAAGCTAATTTTACCTGTGATAGCTAACTTTTATATGGGAGGCAGGGTCTACTATGCAAAGCTGTGAGGTATTTGCTTCATTATTGGTAAAGGTCAAGAGTGCTAATTTCGGCCATTAATGAACTTAGACACAATTCGTGTTCTTACAAATTGATAACTAGTGGTGGACATGAAGGTATCACGCTTTTTCCTCATAAAGATTAAAGTCCGTGATGTCACTAAACTATTCATGGCGATCCTCTTGAAGCTATCACACTTTTTCCTCATAGAGATAAAAGTCCGCGATGTTACAAAATTAAACATGGCGGTCCCAGTTTTCAACCAAGCTACTGTCACCATACAACCCCGCCCATCGCGTTTGTCAACAATTCGATAGTGGATTGATTGATGTCTAATTAGACATGCGTAGGTAATTGTAAACTAGCTATTTGATATCCTTTACCAAAGTATAGATAGATACAGAAGCCCGGCGCCATGCCACGAGCGAGAACGCACGCACACATAGACGGCTTATTAGTTGATTCGCATGAATCGACCCTCTTCAATTATATTACTCTTTGTATAGGTGAATCGCAAGAAGTTAATTTATTTATAGAAAAAAAAGACACTAGCGCACAGAAATGATAAGAGTAAAATATTTTGAAATGCGTACTTTTTTCTTAATTTCATTGCATAGCATTCAAAATGTGACAATTGCCTAATACATATTTCTGGAGCTGGCGATTTGGCCAGAAATAAATTAAGTACGTGCGTAAGTTAAGTAGTGTCGATTCACTCGATTCGGGCGAGTAAATTCGTGCAAACAAGCCACACAGTCTTCACATTCACAACATTAAAAAAATATAATACTTTACAAAGTAAATATTCATGTCATTTTTCAAATCGTTTGAGGACCGTTTAGATTGGTGTCTGAAATAGTCAGCACCCTAATTGCGTAAAACATTGTCAATCTGAATCTTGAATGAATTTTGAAAGATGTTGCTAATCCATTGCTTCATATGTTCGAAAAGTTTGTCTGCTTAGCAACGTAAATAACGCAATGAATGTTGTTGAACTGTCAAAATGAGAGCCATTGCTACTGTTAGTAATAATAATAATAATTTATTAAAATAAAATAGTTTTTGTTGTTGTTGTCTGTTAGTGTTTTTTGCCCTATCTATTCTGTAAATATCTCACCATGAAAACTTGGGTGATGTGAGCGTGAAGTGAGTTGTCAATATTGTCAATGTGAGCTATGAGTCTTGCTGATGCTAGATCAGCAAGACTCATAGCTCACTCTAAGCTCACTTCACCTTAGTTATCAGTGTGAGCGCACTCGCGACTGTCATTTGTTTGAGACTGCCGCACGTACGCGTCCATGTGTGCGTGTGCCTGACTTCGCTCGTTGTATGAAGCTAGCCTTCTGGGCCAATCTATTTGATATCACTGTAATAATCATGGATGTAATTAGTGGTCCGGTTCAATTTGCTAGCTAATTATTGATATGTGAGGTCTTGTGTGAGCTAGGAGTGACTGCTTGATTAATTCTGTCTATTCTTCTATCTTGATTTTTAATTAAAGTGCACAAGGTTCAGAATATAATAAAATATGTTATTTATCTATACTATTATTATAATGACGTACAATTTGTGACTTTGTATGTAGGGGGGTTAATCTTCGGAACTACTGCCGTGCGATTCTGTAACCATCACACCGTGAAAACTTGGGTGAAGTGCGCGTGGAGTGAGCTGTCATTCGGGATTAACACTATTGACACAGCTCACTTCAAGCTCACTTATGATTTCACGGTGAGATTTTTACAGAATCGACCGGCTTATTCAAATCCGAAAATTCTTTAATTAATGGGTTGCTGCATTGAGGAGTATCATATGATATTTTATGTCAAAACAAGAAATTATTTCACGCGAGTGAAGTCACGGGCAGAAGCTAGTGTCCCAATAAAAAATAGATCTGTTACACATAGCTTTGAACCACAATAAATTGCTTGTACAGACGCCAGCACATCAAGCTAACCGAAACTGTAAAGTTTTCCCAATCAACTTTGAATCTATTTTATTTTACCATTTATGTACACACACACATAAACAGAATAGAAAAATAGGTGCAAAAGTGATGCTTATTTCATAAGAAATCTCGTCCGGCATATCTGCGATAATATTAATAATAATAATATTTTTTTATTTGACATAAATAAACGATAGGACAATAGATAGAGAGATGTGAACCTAATGCTTTAGCAATAAAGTTGAAAATCTATTAACGGAATTTGACAGACTGATGCAGATTTGACGGGTACAGGCGTCTGTACGTAATACCACAAAAAAAAAATGCAAACCATTCCTGAAATAACAGTTAAGAGGGGTTGGCAGAGGTATAGAGTAGGAGTAGCAGAGAGTTAGAGCTTAGTAGATCCTGTGTATTGGAGGATGATCCTATTGTATAATAATATGTATGTCGTCGCAAGCGATATCAAGACGACAAAATAATCAAAATACTACTTCCGGTTGATTTCATAATATTGGTCAAACCGGAACTTAATTCTCATTGGTTGATCGGTTAGTACAGTGAACGACGTGAGGTGGCGCTATAACTTCGCGCCATTTTCTACACGTGGACAGAGCCGATTGGAGAGCGGCC
Source organism: Eremobia ochroleuca (assembly GCA_949629135.1). Lineage (NCBI taxonomy): Eukaryota > Metazoa > Arthropoda > Insecta > Lepidoptera > Noctuidae > Eremobia > Eremobia ochroleuca. Next base: position 7,625,127 of record OX451410.1, read on the forward strand.
GGCATTCGACTTGCGGAGCGCACGCCGGGCGGTTGAGAGCATACCATCGGAACTGTCATGTTCACCGTACAAACCTTAGTTTCTTACTACTCATAAAGTGATTGTAAATTACCGAATAAACGCGACTGTGATTTGTGCTTCAAACTACGTTTTACTGGGTTGCCCGAGTACCCACCTTCCTCATGGAACCCGTACCAAGAAACTATGATGATGGTCCTATTATCGCTACGCCCACGCTCGCGCCGTCATGTATTATAGTTGGCCAGACCCGGGGATTGTATCTGGAACCTCACAGTCAGCAATAACGCTTGCAACTATTAGGTCAATTAGCCTAATTAACCGAAAGGCTAGGCAGACTGATTTTGACCACCTCGTTAAAATCAGTCTGCCTAGCCTTGTCCCAACTGTGTTGGGGTCTGGTTCCAGTCAAACAGAATACCAGTATTTTGCATGGAGTAACTGCCTATCTAACTTCCACAACCCAGTAACTGTGTCACAGGATACCCCTTGGTAAGACTGGTTGTCAGAATTTCAGGCTTGCCCGTAAGGGTCGTCAAAGATCCCTGAATGACAGCCGGGATCAACGACACCTCTCAGGGACGAGCTGGTGCAAATTTGTACCGCTTGTGGTACACAAGTGAACCAGCTCATCCTAATGAAGTAATGAGCTTTCCAAAGCACGAAGGGGTCTCTATATGTAATGGATTCAACCATCCACGAACCAAATGCAGGAAGCGTAGCTTCACCTTCAATCGACCCATGCGGCAGTTATCATTTACCCACGAGCTAGTCAATTCAGTCTTAATATCCCTAATAAGACGGACGTCGCCAACTCAACATTAAGGAAACGATTTGTACCAGGAAGCTGGCAGATGTCAACTTATGAGAATCAAACGACTCTCACTATTGTTAATAACAATTGCGGAGTTTTTTTCCGTTATAACTTGTCTATGATTTCCTTGATTTGTATGTGAATTTTTTATTTCTCTTGGGTGCGTGAGTAATGACAGTCAGTTTATAAAATTAGAGTAGTGTTGGCTCAGTTGTACTGACCGCGATTTATGAGTGTAGGTCGTAGATATGTATATACGTTTTAGTTTGTGTAAATTATTTCATCACCACCGCTCTCTACATGTTGAAGGAAAACATCGTCAGGAAACCGGCATGTCCTCGAATCAACAATTCGAAGAAGTGTCATGTACCAACCCGCCCTGGACCCACGTGGTGGATTATGGCCTATTCCCTGTCACCTAGAAGAGGCCTGTGTCCCAGCAATGGGGTCACTGCAGGCTGAAATAGCATAAATTAAAACTGACAACAGCCGTGCGATTCTGTAACCATCTCACCGTGAAAGCTTGGGTGAAGTGAGCGTAGAGTGAGTCGTCAATAGTGTAAATCCCTAGCATCAGCATGACTCACAGCTCACTCTAAGCCCACTTCACCTTAGTTATCACGGTGAGATTTTTCCAGAATCGACCGGCAGTACTGCAGTTGTAGTAATGATGTGATTAACTAGTGGAAGGAATATTCTGTGCCTTGTTGAGATCGGATTTTTTCGTGGACTGTCATGCGGCTGCTGTCAAGATTTCTTCACATATAATGTGTGTGTAACTGTATACACACACACTGTATGTGAAGAAGACTTCGAAATTAGTATGCGCGTCGATATACAGGGTGGTCAAAAAGTAGTGGATCAAACGAAACAGGGAGATCACCGAGGTCATTTCCAACAAAAAATCTTTCTACAGCATGGCCATAATTCAATTGCCGTAAAAGATATGAATCTTTTTGTTTTCTTTACTTTTGTTCACAATAGAAATTTTGTAGTGTTGATACATTATCTAGTAATAATAAAACACCGTTTGTTTTACATCACATTTTTTATTATTAGTCTAATTATTATTGTAAAAGAACTCGGTATTTTATTTAAATAAAACAAAAATATTCATAACTTTTCAGGCAATTGAATTATGGCTACGCTGTGCAACGATTTCTTGTTGGAAATGTAATACCTACGCGGTCAAAATGTCGGTATGGAACCGCCAATGTTTTTTATTAACCAACGCTTCAGTTTTAAATCATGTGCTGGATTGAACGTTACAGTTTGCGCGTCAATGTTCCTGCTACCCTGTATATGTATGGGTGTGTGTGTGTGTTATGTTGTGTGTCCAATATGTCTTTGCCCCATCAAAGGAGAAAACCATTTTAGAATGAGTGTAGTTTTGACGAGAGTAATCTCGTTCTTGCGCGTGCTATATCATACCATTCCTACATTCACACCAAAGCTATTTTTGTCCTAACCGCTCCTGCCGCATCTAACCACTACTTTACCTACAATCGTGTAATCCTGTAAACATGGACCATAGGTACTCTAAACGGGGCACATCCAGTCCCCACCACTTAAGCAACCCTCAAAAACTGACCCCCAAACAGTAATAAAAGCTTAACCCTAAACCGCCACGCGTCATCAATACGTAAACATCAGTATTTCGGAACGGGTGGCACTTCGCAAAAAAAATAAAAATACAAAAAATTAATTAAACGCAACCGGGACCTTTTGTGCGTTGAATTCGCGTATTTATTAGAGCGAGCATCGTGGCTGTACTGTAATTGCCTTGTAGGGTTGGCGGGCTGTTTCGACCCGTATAGTTGTTTTAGGAAGGGTTAGAGGAAGATATTTAATAGAAAGATGCAATACTATTTATTGTACAGTATTTTTATCATTTTTATCTCACGAAGCAACGCGCGTTTTACATGCGGTACCCAAGTGTACACACACACTCTGAATGTGTGCGTGAAGACGAGTAGCGTTAGCACATAACACCCAGACGCACACACACTTCCGACTTCGCCACTGCCTCGGACAGTCACATATTCACAGCGTGCTTGTATACTTGGTAACCACAAATAAAGCGCGCGCCGCTTCGTGAGATAACAATACAATAGATTGAATCAATGAAAGGTGGATTGAGGGCGTGATACTTGATTTTTTATCATTTCGAACGAGCTGATTATCGTTACTTTCTGTGTTTCTGTTTCTTTCCTTTTTTTTTATTTATTTTTGTAAGTACTATGACTGTTATTTTTCTTTTCTGTGATTTAATATTGTTTTTGTATACTGTGTCTATCGCTTAATATTGTGCACTTGGATTTTAAGTTCATTTGTTTTAATATATGATAGATTGAACAGTGTAACTGTTATATATAGAACAATAAATAAATCACTCGATTCACCAGCCAGTCGATTCTGTAAAAATCTCATTGTGAAATCATAAGTGAAGTGAGCACTTAATAGTGTTAATCCCTAGCAAATGACAGCTCACTCCACGCTCACTCCACCCAAGCTTTCACGGTGAGATGGTTACAGAATCGCACGGCTGGTTACGGGTCGAAATATGGTATAGCATAATCTGCCTATAATTTTCCCACTGCTGGAACACAAGCCTCCTCTCTATGAGAGGGAGTGAGCCATAATCCACCACGCGGGCCCAAAATGGGTTGTTAGATGATACATGTCTTCGAATTTTTGGTTCTAAGATAAAGTAAAGTGCCTGCCTGGGTTCGAACTCACGACTTTTATTTCGTAAGTCGAGCTGATACCACTGGGCCACACTGGCTCCCTCTGTCTCTGGTTTGTTCAATGTATACATCTCTACACTTTCCAAGGATCTTTTAGGTAGGCACAAAAAGAGGTATGAAACGTGGGAAAATAACTAAAATCACTTCCGAAACGATTACTAAAAACGTTAAGAATAACTGATAAACTAAATAAAAAGCGAGGCTAAACTATAAAATAAAAATATTAAAATAATTCACTGTTGATATTTGAAAACTCAACATGACATAATTATATTAATTTATTTTACAGATTTTTGGATGATATAGTACAACAAGCACCATTGCTCTACATTTCGGTAAATTTTCTTACGGAGAAAATTGAAGATTTTAGGCCTTATTGCGATTAACTCAGAATCCAAATTCGTCTACTCATACTTTTCTTGACCAACTTCATGTAAGGTAAGCCATAGACGATCCATTTCGTGCAACTTTTGACCATTCCCTAAATCAAGTATAACTCGAAACTTAACAGAAATAAATAAAAATACAAATAACCTACCTTGGTTATTGGTATGTTATAATTGGAATATAAAATAAATTATAGTGGACAAAATTACGCAACGATGTGCACATGAACTACGGATAGTTTTCTAGAACCTTCTTTTTATTTTGGAGATGAGTAAAAGTTGTGATGGATCAGAACGTTTGGGATTGTCGGTTTGACGATAAAAGAATTGGGATCTAAATGGGTGCTAAGTTGAAAGAAACTTTAAAGTTCATATTGTTACTTGGCAAGTTTTTAAAGCTTAAGTTTCAACAGTCTCAAAACGGGAACCAAATAAACTGTTGACTTACTTTGGCACCCAGTTACATAGATGCAATTTTTTTTTATCAGAAGCCTACAATCCTGTACTTCTTTTGTATTCTTGTTTTTCACAAATGTTTTCGGCGGGGATTTTTTCCTACTCCTTTCATGGCATACGACTTGCACAATACACTGCAAAATCTACCATACCAATCACAGAACAGACACCAATATTATTCTTTACTTGTATATCACTGTGTTCCTTACTTACTGACGCATGATCCTGCAAAGCAAAGTCCAGGATATACCATTTTAATTTTTTACTTGGTTAACACTGATTTCCACGAAGATGTCATGACGACCAACTTGTACAAGGTCCTACATAAAATTTGGTCACATTGGAAATTAAACTCTTTCATGTCAACATTGTGTTTCTATTTCCATGACATGATTACGACACAACATTCTATGAATCCGAATTCAAGCTTAGCGTAATTAAGTATATACAAAATAAACAGATGTTTTTACGTCCTGAAGAATTTCATTGGAAATAAAAGGCCCATGAGCATAATTATTATTCCGTTTAAATATTGTAATTGAGAAACCATTACGACAAATAGGGTTGCTGATCACTGCGGTGCAACAAATATTTTAAGATTTTTGATAAATTTCGTCCTTAATATGGCGTCGTAATTCAAAAAAAGTTTAATTTCATCAGCTCAAAGTAAAAAAAGCGTAAGGTAAGTGATGCAATTATATTAGTCAACATATCGTTAGTAAAAATAAAAAAAAATATTAAGTTGGTTTCGATCATGATTCGTGATGTAGTGTCAGGAATATGTAGTACAGTACATTGATGGAAGTGCTTTTGCTTTTTAAGGTTTGGTACCTCAAAAGGAAAAAAAACGAAACTCTTTAAGGATCACTTCGTTGTACATCTGTTTTCTCAGGAATGAGTGGGGGTATTAACTTGAAATTTATATAAAATACTTAGATCTACGGTTCCTTGGAGCTGTGGAAAAATCAAGCTTCTAAAACGTTTACCTAGATACTGGCATAAACTGCCATTCATGTAGCTTATTTTGACACACTAAAATAAATTAAAATTCTATGAGTGTACTTTATGGGTTTTAATGATTCCCGTTGAACTAGAATCATGAAATTTGACAAGAAACAAGGTCTCACAGCACAAATATATAGAGGCAAATACCCGAAAATCGTTAATTTGTAATTTTATTCGGAATTGAAAATTTCTAGGCCGTATCTTAAATTTAGCATTCAGCTCGGTTTATTCTCCAATCTACCAAAACATCTTTTTAGCCTAGTAAAGTTTGTTCTTCCATCCGGATTTGGAAATTCATAGGCTGTATTATGTCCGTGAATCTGTTACCAGCATCGAAAAAAATTCACGGACATACAATAATATTGAATAATATACCTGCTTACACAGCGATCATACTAAGGTACAGACGCCAGTACATCAAGCTACCCGAAACTGTCAGATTTTCCCAATCAACTTTGAACCTTATGCTTTAGCGCTAAAGTTGAAAATCTATTAAAGAAATCTGACAGATTGTAGTAGCTGGATGTGCTGGCGTCTGTACATTGAATAGAGCAGTTTCATTTGATTATTTTGCGTATACTTTCTACAGAAGATTAAAATTAAAACACAAACATATAGGCCGAGCGAAAACTTTCTGCTGGAGGGAAGGGATTTTGTTTTTTCTTTTTGTAGGTGAGAGATGTAGGCAAGGAGGCGCGGATGGAACTTGTTTTTTTTTTGGTTTAATGCGCCCCTTTAAGTAGTTTTTAAGCCGTCAAAATATGTCTCAAAAATATTTAAAAAGATTACAAGTTGGACACCGAGCGACACTAAGTACATTTCCGCAATCATATGCGCACAACGTAGATCACGGCCGGTCGGCCGGCAGCGTGTGGTAAGTGGTAACCATCTTTTTGTACGGACAAGCAGGTAACACCACTAGCTTATAACTTTGTGATTTTTCATGATACAGTTTTGATATTTCGTACACAGATTCTTTACACAAAAATACTAGACTCGCTCGTGTTTCGGGTTTCGCATATACTAAAACTAATGTTGTATTCAAGTACACTTTTTAATAATGAGTACCTATATGTTTATTTGAAGTTACGTAAATGAAGATTTATTTTACAATAAAAAATAAAGTGGAATGTTAAAAAAAAAGAGCTATAGACCTACCGTAAAACGGGGTGAATAGGAACGCAGGGGTGAATCGGAACGAAACTTTAAAATGGATTTTAACATTGAAATAATATCGTTTTTTGCCAAAATGTCTCTTAATGTGTATACTATATTATAGTTGACGATTAAGTGTAATTGTTGGCTACAAACTATATTACATTAAAGTTAAAATCCATTTTAAAGTTTCGTTCCGATTCACCCCTGCGTTCCTATTCACCCCGTTTTACGGTACACTGAAAACAACACATTAAAAAAAAACATCATAACATTACTCCAACCCGCACTGGGATCCACCAACCCGCACTGGGATCCACCAACCTGCACTGGGATCCATCAACCCACACTGGGATCAACCAACCCGCACTGGGACCCACCAACCCGCACTGGGAGCCACCAACCCGCACTGGGCCCGCGTGGTGGGTTACGACTCACTCCCTCTCACAGAGAGGAGACCTGTGTCCCAGCAGCGGTAACATTATTGGCTGATTATGCGGATACGCCACTCTTGTATTTCCCAAAGGGTTAAGTAGAGGTGAACCTATCTTACACTCACATTTTGCCAGTCATGTTAAAATCCCATATGAGAGTGGGATTGCCATCAACTGAGCACAACTCCAGACTCTGGGCTACTGCTGAGAAATTCCAGATGGAAAATACATTGCCCAGCTCGGGAATCGAACTCAAGATCTCCTGAACAGCAGTAACGTTTGCGACCACAAGACAAACAAGGCATTAAAATTAAATTAAAAATTGAATCCTCCATGTACTAAAATAAATAAAAACAAAATAAAAATAAATAAATAAATAATATTAACCAAAACATAAAGTCCCAAATATAAAAACTTTTATAAAATACACCCAAAACATCAACGACAGAAAAAATAAGTGATCACCAAGCTTACTAATTACATTGAAACCCTAAAGTCATTACTAAATGTCATTCCGGATATCGCCAGCCCTGTTCCCGGGGTCATTCTGACGCGAGTGTTAAAGGGTTAATTTAACGGTCACTGCTTTGCGACAGATTCGAACCGTGTATTTCGGCGTATGTAGTGCTGTAGCGAGCCGGGATTCAAATTAAAATCCCGGGAATTAGCATGGCTGTGAACATAGTTAGGTTTAGTCGAGTCTGTCATTTTATGATGAGGCAATTAAGTTTTTGCGAATAAAGATGAGATGCGGTAGAACATTATGCCTCTATTTATAAAAGTCCCTTTGAAAAGGGAGGTGTATTTCACACACTTCTTCTTCCCAGCGATAGCACTAGGAAATGGTGAAGGGCGGGTGTTTTGGGGGACTGTCTTATGTAATTTTGACGTTCGAAAAGTTTTGATTCTTAGCGTAATTTTGAATTAATGACTTTTGATTTTATTTGATTATAATTATTATTCTCCAGTATTTTAAGAACCATGTAAAAGATTACCACCGACTAGTACAATAAGAACACATAGCCCGACCTGAGAATCGAACCCTAGGATTTTACGCACAACAGTCGTGTTAAGACCGACAAGGCAGTCTTGTTTTGTTGGGTTTGAAATTATTTTTGTTAATTATGATAACAAAGTCGTCTTTCCCCGAAGAAGGTATTATAAAATAGCACGTTTTGTGGTACACACATAAATTATGCATACAAAATTGCTTACACAACGGTATTGGGTTTTGTGTTGGATGCAAGTTTATTTTAAAAACAATTTATTATAATTATTATGAAACTAGCTGCGCCCCGCGATTTCACCCGCATAAGTCTCGATCCCGTAAGAACATCGAGATAAAAAGTATTCTGTGTGTTAATCCTGGTTATGTCGTGTGCCAAATTTCATCAAAATTGGTCTATCCGTTTGAGCGTGAAGAAGTAACAGCAAGCCTATTATACTGTAAAAGACTATATTGACGACAAAAAGCTTGGGATTGAGCTGCTCCAATAGGTCTAGACAGTGAATGTTGTTAATTTTTACTTTTGCTATTTTACACTTTTTTTTTCTTCTAAACGTCTATTTACATATACAATGACATGAAAATTTACTGTTTAAAGTATTATATTATTTTAATTATTGTGAATGTGAGGACTATGTGGGTCGTTGTTTCCGTTTTAATCATGATCTGGCAGTTTGAGTGGTATAAACAAATGTCCTGTTCTTGGTATTATTCGTCGAATCGTTAGGCTCTTCAAGTTCTGAGTTGAGCTGCACGATTTTTGACAAATGCGTGCACTGATTGGACAGGTCCACTCAATCTGTGTGGTTCTTTACTCAAAAGACCATTTCAGACACCAATCTACATGGTCTTCACATGATCTGACCAAGATTATGTCTGGACTTTAAAAGAGACTGTGACCTCTGAGTTGGTTTCGGCCTTTCTTCTGAGAGTACTCAGATAGGAAACGCCGACTTCATCTAGTTTAAAAAAAATATGATTGACAAGTAAGTGTTTGTATGTACAAACCTACTTACAGAAAATACATCATTTATCATTTAACAAATATACAAACGCACACACATTCACAAACTTTCGCCTTTATAATATTAGTGTGATACTGTCCGAAGTGCGTCAGAAATAGGATTCCGTTTAAATTTGGCATCATGGTAGGCGGTCTACGCTTATACACACCATTTTACCTTGAAGATTTTCGACAAGCTTCACAATCCAGCTCAATAAAAACTAGATCAACGTCAAACGGGATTTTTGCCACCGAAGCACCAAAATCCACGGGAGTCTCGGGAGGAGATTTGACATCACTATTTGACTATGTGTCGTTTCGTTCGTCAGGTGCATAAATTTCATGCAAATCATACCTTTATTTTTGAATAGCACACTGTTGGATTTTACATTTCAATGTACTGTCTGGCTTTTCGTTTATTTTGGATTCCTTAGGGTTTAAAAAAAAAAAAAAAAACCTTTTTTTGTGGCGTGACGCCTGATGAAAGGTGTGGTCATCGAGGCAGGCCTAGTAAGTGCCGCCGTAACGATCAGAATTCTTTACTCATGAGTTTTCCAAAGAACCTAAGTAAGCGGAAAAACAGACGTGGAAGTCTTTATGGGCAAACTGTTCCCAGTAGGGGGACAAAGTAATACGTTGCATAATCCTTTTTATATTTTACAGACACTGACAGACGGTTCCAATTGATGGTCGAATACCACTGCGTAAATACACCTGCCGATCGATTCTGTAAAAATCTCACCGTGAAATCATAAGTGAAGTGAGCACTTAATAGTGTTAATCCCCAGCGAATGACAGTTCGCTCCACGCTCACTTCACCCAAGCTCTCACGGTGAGATGGTTACAGAATCGCACGGCTGTAATGTCAAGTGATCTACATTGCCTTCTTCAAGTAATTCGGGCTTTATATAGGTGACTATCGAAAATCGACTGTCTAAATGGCAATTCGGCTAGGCCGCAGGTGACTAAAATCGCAAGTTCCAAAGTAGAGTAACTTTCAACATTTGTCGTACGGCGAAATGTCGCATGCGTCGGGTGACTAAAATCGACTGCAAAAATGCTGTAGCGGGCGATCGCCCGCCGCATGAAGGTAGACATTTTGATGCAAAATTAGTCACCTGCGATTTTTCGACTTGTGTATATGGTGTGTTGATTTGATATGCGACCAGCCAGAGAGGCGAAAATCGACCTAGTGTAAATCCGCCATTACTATAATATATCGTCTGATAAGTTCGTTAATGTGTAACAATCAAAACGGATATTCACACGTGCGTATGGTTTGAGAGAATCGGCGCCACGGGGGTCGTTAAAGGTGAATATGGGATTTCGTGAAATGGATGGAGCAAATCCGCAGTTTCGACTTCATGATATCCTTGAACTTGAATTTATCCTACGATGAAACTTATTGAAATTCCTGTCCCATGCTTCATGATTAAAGCAATGTTATGAACATTGCTTTAACTTTTTTATCTTTTTATCTTTTTTATCTTCGATAATTAGATTCCATCGCCACTTCATCAGTTATCTACTTTAGTGAAATGTATTCTAAGTTGATTTTTGAGTGACCATTTGTAATAAAAAGTTTCTAATAAGTTTATGGTCGCCATGGAATTTGAATTTTGTTTAATATGACGTTCAGTTTTTTGTTCCATAACTTGAAAGTTATCAATTCCTGGCTCTAATATGGCAATGATACAATCTCCTTACATGATTGAAATATGTATGTTGACCGCACTCTGAGCAGTCGGACCCGCTTCCATTATGATCATAATTATTCTACAGCAGTCCACTGCTGGATATAAGCCTCTTCAAATGCACGTCATTTAGCTCGATTCTTGGCAACTCTCATCCAGCTACTACCAGCCACCCTGCGAAGAATATCGCTCCGCCTAGCCTGAAGACGTCCAATCTTACGTTTTCCGATTCGCGGTCTCCACACAAGAATATATCTACCCAACGGTCATCAGTTCTACGGCTAATATGGGCCAGACCATTGCCACTTCAGCATGCTTATTCTGTGAGCAATGTCGATAACTTTGGTTCTCTTCCGAAAGGACTTCAAGCATAGCTCGTTTCATAGCTCGCTGAGTGACATTGAATGTATGAACCAGCCATGCCGCGAGAGTTCACGTTTTGGCTCCGTAAGCCTTAACAGACAGGACGCACTGATTGAAGACTTTAAGTCTTTAGGTTCAGCGGAATACCTCCTTCCATCCTTGCTAACATTTTGGCAAATCATTTTATCTATTATAACTATTATTTGTAACGATACAAGTGTCGAATTCTCAAATAAAAGTTGTCGTTGCAGTTTCTGTACAGACGCCAGTACATCACGCTACCCGAAACTGTCAAATTCAAATTCAAATTCATTTATTTGCCAGAATGTAGGTTTACAAATGTATGATCTTAAACTATAATGGCCCCTTTACATTCTACCATTACTTATGGTGTGCAAATCTTTAATTTTACCCTATACAATTACATTCCTTTAGTTATAAGGTCCCATAAAAACAGAAAAGAAAATAAAATTATAGACAGTAACAACAGATAACAAATAATGTCTCATGCATAATAAGTATTTAAGGAACAAAAAAATTAATAGATGTCAAATTATCCCTATAATCTATATTAGTTCAGCAGATCTGTAAAGTTTAATAAAAATGTCAGATAATAAATATAAATGTCACTATAAATTGTAATTGATAATGTCATAAATAGTATAATGTCACAGTGGTAATATATTAAAATTTGAACATTAATTAATTATTATAAGGTATATTACCATTCCAATTACTCCAATTACCAATATAATTTATCTTAGTTCCCTTCTCCGCGATCTGACATGTATTCATTCAGATTGTAAAAGCATTTTTCTTTTAACCATTGTGTTAACTTTTTTTTAAACATTGTCAAAGGTAAATCTTTAAAAGCGTCCGGTAATTTGTTATAAACCTTTACCGCATTTATGTACGAGTTCCTCTTAAACAATTCGAGCCTGCATTGCGGTAAACAGAGCTCATGTTTAAATTTATTTTTATTTCTAGGAGCTACATTTCGTTTAGTTACATCTTTGTATTTAGTGAAATATTCAGGATGTTGTTGTACAAATAGGCATGTCAAGTTTTCCCAATCCACTTTGAACCTTATTCTATGGCAATAAAGTTGAAAATCTATTAACGAAATTTGACAGATTGTAGTAACTTGATGTGTTGGCGTCTGTACAAAAGAAAAAAACTATGACGGTCAATCTGCCTAGCCTTTTTCCAACTATGTTGGGGTCGCCTCCAATCTAAATGGATACAGCTGAATACAATTACTATTTTACATAGAGCGACTGCCTGGTTATTAGCCACGAGCCACTCAAAAAAACTATAACGGTACCTAACTATACAATTTTCCCTTGATGATCCTACTGTATTTGGATATAACTGTCGAACACAGTTAGCATAACTCGTCCCGCATAAATAAATCATGGTAACGCACGTAATATCATTTGGAACTGAGCGTCATTACCGCCTGTCGCAGGTCTGATCCCTTCCTGAGGACGTGACTATTTGTTTTATTATGTCTAAAAGTTGGACCATGGAAACTGCGGGAGATGGAGCGGAAGCAGGAGCGATTTAGTGACATTCTTGCAAAAATATGCGTCATATCAACGCAAAACAGCCATCGCTTAACATAATTCTGTGAGCCTATGTGCGACAGAGCCACAGCGCTAGTTATCAGCGACAGCATACGTTGACGTGATGACGTGAACCGGTGCAGCATAAAATAATATACAAAAAACAAATCAAGAAATAAAATAAATACATAATATTTGTTCTTTCTTCATCTTTATAACAAAATGATATTGAAATGGCCACATTCCGTTCAAAACATTTGACTGCCGGAAGGACGTCCACTGTTGGATAAGGACATTGAACTTCCCCTTACATTATAATCAACCCATTGTAATGTTTTCTAATCAGTTGATTGCAATATGTGGTTAGCTAGTGACCTCGACGATTGATCATAATTATTCTTACCTGAGCAACCGGCAGCAAGTTCGTCATGCTCCCTTAGATGTCACTGCTTGCGGTAGCGTCGGGGGTCGGGTTGTCTCCTTCCCTCAAATATGGCGAGGGGGGTAATGGCTGACCTTTGCGTTATGCTCGTAAACGGGTGCTGCTTGTGATGACTGGTCGTCTTGCTGACCATGGTTTTATTATTGTTATCATTATTAATAACTTGTTTATTTACTTTCCTTCGATGGTCCTAGTTTATCATTTGTGACTTCAAGCGACAGCTATGTAAACAGAACCCAGCATTGCATAAATATGTTAGCGGTCACGCCCTTTATACATGGAGGCTTTTATTTAATTTCCATTTATTAATTTTTGCTTGAGTACCTATAGTTTTTTATTGTATTTCTTGGTATTTTGGCGTTGTTAGCTGACATATGGCAAATAATTTAATTTAGTGTTCTGTGTCTTGTAATGTTAATTGCTTTGCATACCTTGTATTGTATTCAGTCAATTATTTTCTATCTGAACAGACAGCTGTGCTGCTGGGGAGTTTGTTGCGCCACTTTTTCTTCCCAGGGAAAGCACTAGGAAGTGGTGAAGGGCGGGCGTTTTGGGGGACTGTCTTTTGTAATTTTGACGTTCGAAAAGTGCTGATTCTCAGCCTAGTTTGAATAAATGACTTTTGATTTTGATTTTGATTGACACAACAGTCTTTCGTGATAATACCCGCACTGGGCCCGCGTAGTGGATGCTTCCCAAAATCGCTAATTTCAGAACCATACACAAACGCAAATCTGCGCTAATGCAATAAAAGGGGCATATTTGTATGTCGTACTGAACGAATGAACGAATTTAAGGTCCCTTGTTATGAACGAATGATTTGCATACGTCTCTGAGCGGAAAGAAGGACTGACTGAACGGATACATAAGCAACTGTATATTTGTATTGCAATTTATTTTCTGCTTGAATTTTGTTTTACGGAAATCGAGCTTTAAGAAATTGTAAGTTGTAGATTCAGAAGAATAAATCCTATTTTTCCGTATAAATAATCAGCTCATAACGTTCCCACTACTGGGACACTGGCCTCCTCTCTGTGAGAGGGAGTGGGCTGTAATCCACCACGCGGGCCCAAAGCAGGTTGATAAATATCACACGTCTTCGAATTTTTGGTTCTAGTATATGCCAGTTTCCTCACAATGTTTTCTTTCACCGTTTTGAGAGCACTGGTGATGAAATACACTGCTCAAAGTAAAGCCTAAATAAAGTTTGGGTTCAAAATAACGACGTAACGTTCCAGCTTATCTCCGAAACGGCTGGACCGATTTTGACGGGCCCTCACTGGCAGATAGCTGATGTTACAACTAAGACTATTTTTATTTTAGAAACAGAATTAGGGTTCCACGCAAAACAATTAAAAATCCGAAAATTCCGACATGCACGCGAACGAAGTCGCATGCACAGCTAATTTGGATATACATAATTATATACTTTCCAATGATCTTCCAATTTATTTTCTTACGCGTAGACAATTTCTATACAATCGACTGTGCGTTGGTGTCCGTATAACTTAGCACGTATCGTCAGATACGTACTAAGTTATTTCAAGAAAGAGCCCGCGACGATGTGTTTGGCGAACTACTTATCAAAGATTGGTACATCTATTCAGAGCAGACTAGAGGTGGCCCAGCTCTTAACAGCCATGCTCTATATGTTGGACTGCCCAAAATGCCCATAACCTACAGTTCTGAGGACTTAAAAACACCCTAACTTTGGTTTAAATAAGTTTTTTTGAGACCACGGTCGTTACGTGTAGTCCAAAGCCCAAAAATCTGACAACCAGTCTGTCTTTCCAAGGCTATCGTGTTACCCAGTAACTGGGCTGTAGAGGTCAGATGGGCTGTCAGTTAGGGTGCGTTTCCTCAGAAGCGGAACTGGGTGGAGCGGAACGGAGACGTGTAGGAATCGTCCAATCACAGACGAGACGAGTGACGCGATGAGGATTTCAACCATTGTGATTAGTCGATTCCTGCACGTCTCTGCTCCGCTTCGCCCAGCTCCGCTTCTGTGGAAACGCACCTTAAATGAATAGTTGACCTTTGCGAGTCTGGCTTTAAATATGTATAAAATGAATGAATGTAGTCCTATTTTTGTACTTATGCGTAGGTTTATACAACGTGTAACGTTAAATGCGCAAAACCTCAGACACCCCAACTGATTTTTAATTCAATTGACCTATTTCACCAAAATAACATTTCACAAAATAAGTCATTAACATAATAACAATTTCAACAAAATAAGTCATTAAATTATTTGTACAGGTTTGATGTGCTGTTTTAGTTTTACTGGCCATTCTGATCGTTTCTTGCGTCTGCGACGACGCTTTATCGAGGGAGGAGTCGTCACTTGTCATTTTGGCGGGTTTGCGCATGTGATGGCTTGCTTGACCTATTAATAAATAGACGGCAACGTTTTTAATGAAGATTTTTTGAAAAATGTGACCTATATTAAAAAGTGGTTCAATTAATTCTGCTCGTTATTCTGATCAAACTATTTTCAGGTTTTCCGCATCTAACGTTAGGTACACGTTGTAGAAGTAGGAATATCTAAGGTTGCCTTTTAACGAATTTTTATCACGTTTGAATTGAAAAGATATTACTAGCTTTTGTCTCGTGGGTGTATAAAAGATAAATATAAAAGGTTATATGTTTGATAGACGAGAAAAAAAAAACAGTATGTAAGATGTATTTTATATAATAGACATGATTGTATTCTTAGAGCCCACACGCTCAGTTCAACGCGACTTAAAAAGAACCTTTAGAAATGGATTCTGTTTCCTCTTGTAAACCTATCTAAATGTTTCTTCTCCCGGAATATTCTAGTAGATACATTTATTTACCTACATGCTTATTAAGAAATCATATCATAACGAGGGGGCTTGTGGCTATGTAATAACAGCCGCACGGGTCGATCGATCAGGTTAAGCTACGCTTGCCGAGGTTGGTCCGTGGATGGGTGACCATCTTCACATACCAAGACCCCTCCGTGTCTCGGAAAGCACGTTAAGCCCTTGGTCCCGGCTGTCATTCGTGGATCTTTGACAGTCGTTATGGGTCGTCAGTAGCCCGAAAGTCCGACAACATCCCATAACAAGGTCCCTTGGCCGTCAACTGAAATACTGGTATTTTTGGGAACAGGTACCATTGTACCATTTTACCGGTTTCCAAAAATACCGGTATTTTAAGCCCGGACAATTTTACCTTTTTATTACGCTATAAATCATGTGTAAGGTATCGCTTCTAACTTCAATATACTTCTAGGACTGAAACAGCTTATCGATGTTTTCTCAAAAGTAAGTACCCGGGCTTACGAAAGATCGTCATTTGATCCTATGTTGAGGTGAATAAATGAATAACTAATTATTCGAAATATATAATACAGTCTCAAAGGGATTTATTGAATACACAATAAATTCAAACTCATTCATACGAGTACAAGCATTTATTTCAGTTATTTAGAGGCACTTTTGAATTGAGGGGCCCGTGGCTAAATAATAACAGCCGCACAGGTCGATCGATCAGGTTAAGCTACGCTTGCCGCGGCTGTCATTAGTAGATCTTTGACAGTCGTTACGGGTAGTCAGAAGCCCGAAAGTCTGAAAACCAGTCTTACCTAGGGGTATCGTATTACCCAGTAACTGGGTTGTGGAGGTCAGATAGTCAGTCGCTCCATGTAAAATACTGGTATTCGGCTGCATCCGGATAGACTGGAAGTCGACCCCAACATGTTGGGAAAAGGCTAGGCAGATGACAGGCACTTTTGAATTGTCAAAATGAAATAGTCGGTCAGTTAAGTTCATGGAACACTATACCGGCACCGCACCAACCCAGCAATTAACTTGTCATTCAAATAAAAACATTCAATCGTGTGTCGTATTATATATTTCATAATGTCAATATGAAAAAGCCAACGGCGGGCAGTTAGCGTGCTTGCCGCTACCATACAGCTCGACTCGTAGCCCGCGCGCTGCAAGCGAGCGGACCGCGTGCTTACAGCGCGCCGACCGCGTGCTTACTGAGCGCCGACTCCGAGCCACCAGCGACATTATGAAAACGTGCAGGTCCTAGGTGTGTTCAGTCACAAATGCCATATAACAATTGTGTTCGCGGTGACAGCAAGCTTGCACCTAAAGCTAGCCGTAGCCTAAATTCGAGGCGACGACGTCGTGCTGCAGCAGTGCAGTTGCGGTGCCGGAATAAGGGTACCATGGTACTGACGCCAGCACATCAAGCTACCCGAAACTGTCAAATTTTCCCAATCAACTTTGAATCTTATGCTTTGGCGATAAAGTTGAAAATCTATTAAAGAAATTTGACAGATTGTAGTAGCTTGATGTGGTGGCGTCTTTACATTCATTATTATTACATTACGTGGTACTTTCTGACTAAAGGTTAGTTATTAGTTACCTTTAGTCAGAAAAGTTGAAGCTATGCCCATTCCAAAACGTAGATCTCTATTGAAAGAAAAGTCACTTATACTGTGGTAATTCCTTTTAATCGTTAACACTATTAACACTTATACAAATACACTTGCACTTGTTCACTTAGTCTACTCCGCTCGATAGTCCAAAATATACTGCCTAGAAAAACAGTATTCGATTTATATAAGAGCTCTGTGTCCACGTTAAAAAAAGTGGGGCAAAGCGCGCGAATTTCAAGTCAATAGATGGACGTTTAATTTATATAAAACGATAACTGTTTATTATTATTATTAACTAGCTGTTGCCCGCAGCTTCGCCCGCGTGGTCATTGGGAAATGTTAAACGTGTTTTCCCGTGGGTATAAGACGTTTTTACCTAAGACTATCCCCATAAAAAAATCATGTAAATCCATTGCTTCCTTTCAAAGTCAAAATAAACAGAACAGTACCTACATTATCACCAATTATTATGATATATATGATTTTCCCACGGGAACTATTTGAGAAATCGGGATAGAAAGTATCCTATGTCCTTTTCCATGTCATAGGTGACATGCATTCCAAATTTCAAAGTTTTCTCCCCGTGGCTTCGCTGGTAAACAATTTTTAATTTTCCCTCGGGAACTACTTAAGGAATCGGGATAAAAGGTAGCCTATGTTCTTTTCCATGTCACAGGCTACATGCATGCCAAATTTCATCCAAATCCGTTCAGTCGTTTTTGCGTGATTGAGTAACAAACATCCAAACATCCAAACATACAAACTTTCACATTTATAATATTAGTTCGATTAATGCTTTATATTGGATTCAAATTAATTACTATGTATTTAATCATAACATAATATTTAAATACAGTATCATGTTAAATTACCATTACTAGTCAAGTTGCGTACTAATAAACTCTTAAATTCACATTGAAATATCTTGATTTATTTTGTTATTGCTTACACTATGGAGAAGAACAGGCAAGAAACTCCAAGAACACTCATTTAAATCAAGATATTACAAAATCCTGGGTACATTATTCTTGTTGCTTCTATATGTGAGAACAATGTAAAAAAAAAAACAAATGAAGAAACAATTCAAAATAAATGATAAATGATAAATGATAAATGATTTATTTTCTGTAAGTAGGTTTGTACAAACACTTTTACATGTCAATCATATTTTTTTAAACTAGATGAGGTCGGCGTTTCCTATCTGACTACTCTGAGAAGAAAGGCCGAAACAAACTCAGAGGTCACAGTCTCTTTTAAAGTCCAGACATAATCTTGGTCAGATCATGTGAAGACCATGTAGATTGGTGTCTGAAATGGTCTTTTGAGTAAAGAACCACACAGATTGAGCGGACCTGTCCAGTCAGTGCACGCATTTGTCAAAAATCGTGCAGCTCAACTCAGAACTTGAGGAGCCGTACGATTCGACGAACAATACCAATGAAAGGACATTTGGGTAGGCCGCATAAATTACTCAAACTGCCAGATCATGATTAAAACTAACTAAGAAGGAAAACAGAAAAAAGAAATGACCCACATAGTCTTCACACTCACAATAATAATAATAATAAAAAATAAGATACTTTACAAAGTAAATATCCATGTCATTGTTTATATAAAATTCATCAATGTCAATGTGTACATAAAAATCCGGACATAATCTTTGATCTTTGAGGACTATGTAGATTTGTGTCTGAAGTGGTCTTTTGAGGAAAGAACCACACAGATTGAGTGGACCTGTGCAGTCAGTGCACGCATTCGTCAGTAACCGTGCAGCTCAACTCAGAACTTAAGGAGCTCAACGATTCGACGAGTAATACCAAGGACAGGACATTTGTGTAGACCGCATAGACCGCTCAAAGTGCCAGACCATGATTAAAACGGAAACCCACATAGTCATCACATTCACAATAATTAAAATAATATAAGACTTCAAACAGTAAATGTTCATGTCATTCTGTATATAAATAGATATTTAGAAAGAGAAAAAACAAAAGTGTAAGTCAGCAAAAAATAAAAAAATAAACAACATTCACTGTCTAGACCTATTGGAGCAGCTCAATCCCAAGCTTTTTTGTCCTCAATATAGTCTTTTACAGTATAATAGGCTTTCTGGCATAGTTTTAACTTTATAAAAGATTTGAATTTATTAATGCTTAGTTCTTGAATGTGGCTAGGAAGTTTATTATAAAAACGTATACATTGGCATCTAAACGAGCCACCTATTTTCTTGAGCCTTGTTGTAGGAACAACAAATTTGTGTTTGTTCCTAGTATTTATGTTATGGATATCACTGTATTTTTTAAACAGATTAATATTTTTATGTGCATACAAAAGATTATCATAAATGTACTGAGAAGGCACAGTCATTATATTAATCTCTTTAAACTTGTCTCTGAGGGAGTGTCTAGGACTTAATTTATAAATAGAACGAATTGCCCTTTTTTGTAAAATAAAAATTGTCTGAATATCGGCGGCATTTCCCCACAGCAGAATACCGTATGACATCACACTATGAAAATAACTAAAGTAAACTAAACGGGCTGTCTCTAAATCAGTTAAATCACGAATTTTCCTAACGGCGTATGCTGCAGAGCTAAGCTTTCTTGACAATTTATCTATATGGGGGCCCCATTGAAGCTTGGCATCTAAAGTTATGCCTAAGAATACTGTGGAATTTTCGGGTTTTAACTCTTCACCCTTTATGAGAACACTAGTTTCTACTTGTCTAACATTTGGTATCGTAAACTTAATACATTTCGTTTTTTTTTCGTTAAGAAGTAGATTATTAACATTAAACCAGTTAACTACTTTTGCGAGGGCACTATTTATATTGTCAGTAACCAGCTGCTGACGTTTGAGTTTAAATAAAAGTGAAGTGTCATCTGCAAACAACACTATATCATGTTCATCCTTTATGAGGTAAGGCAAGTCATTGATATAAATAATAAATAAAAATGGTCCAAGTATTGAGCCCTGTGGGACCCCCATTCTTACTACAGATCCGGGTGACCTTTTCCCGTTAACATCAACTCTCTGAATCCTATCACTTAAGTAAGAAGTGAGAAGATCCAGAGAGGCGTTCCGGATTCCGTAGTGGTGAAGTTTCCTGATTAAGGTTTCATGAAGAACACAATCGAATGCCTTTGACAAATCACAAAAAATGCCCAAAGCATCGCATTTGTCCTCCCATGCATTATAAATATGTCCTAAAAGTTCAACTCCGGCATCGGTAGTTGAACGACCCCTTGTAAAACCGAACTGTTTATTATTCAGTAATTTATTGTTATTGAAAAATCTTTGCAATTGATTTAAAATAAGTTTTTCATAAATTTTACTAAAGGTGGGTAGTACGGAAATAGGTCTATAATTAGTAGGGTCTGATGTACTACCCGATTTAAACAACGGTATTATTTTACTGTGTTTCATAAGATCAGGAAACTCACCACATTCAATACAATTATTAAATATATCAGCTAAAGTAGGTGCTACAATGTTTATAATTGTCTTAGCAACATCCACAGAATTGCCCCATAGATCTGCAGTCTTTTTAACATTTAACATGTGAAAAGTTTTAATTATATCTGTACAAGTGACAAATTCGAAGTGAAATTCCGAATCACAAACTGGAACGTTTTCCTTAAGTAAAGACTCTGCAGCAGTGGGTGATGAGCTTAGAGATTTAGTAGTTACCACGGGAATCTCTGTAAAGAAATTTTCAAAGGCCGCGGCGACCTGGGAATCTGATCTAATTACATTGTCATCAATAGCAAGGCTGTAGTCACTACTTCGGTTGCATGACCTTCCTGTTTCGCTATTAATGACATTCCAAGTCATTTTAATAATGTTATTACTATTTTTAATTTTTGAACTCAAATAACGTGACTTGGCCATACTACAGACTGTTTTAAATATTTTAGAATAATTTTTAACATATAAATTAAATTCAGCAGTGTTTATACAAATTCGTTCATCATATAATTCATAAAGTCTTTTTCTACTTTTATGTATACCAATGGTGGCCCAGTCACTGAAGGAAGCGTTACTATTGACTGATAATGTCTTTGGAATGAATGTTTTATCAAATTGTGTGCAATATATATTAAAAAAATCATTATATTGTTTGTTAGGGTCATCATTAGTCAACAAAAGTGGTAATTTTCTTAAGAGTTTAGTTTTAAATGTTTCTAAGCGTTTAGTTGTTTTTGGGTTAACAGTGATATCTTTTTTAAAAACTTTTTTGTTTTGATTTATAATAGTGATCAGCTGTCCGCAATGATCTGAGTCTATTAAATTAATCATTTCTTTGTGATTTGGTATAATGTCTGTATAAATGTTATCTAGGCATGTGGCACTAGTAGGAGTTATTCTAGTGGGCTCCAAAAATAGGTTAGCAAGATTGTATGACTGAAACAAACTTATGATTTTAGTACTTAACCCAGAATTTTCTAACAAATTAACATTGAAATCACCGCAAGTGATGATGGACTTGTTTGTATTACAGATTTTGTGCAACACTTCATCCATAACCTTTTCAAAACAATCATACAATCCTGAAGGAGGTCTGTATACACTTAATATAATGAACTGCTCCAAAAGATTAGAAATAAGCCGTGGCAGTTAAGAGATGACCAGTCTCAACCGACGGTGCCCGATCACGAACATGACGCGTGGAGCAGCACCATCCAGCTTAACCATTTTGTAGGGAACCGAATGATCCATCACACGCGCCACCATCAGTGAGACAATTAAGTGAGCATGACATATTCTCAACTGGCATGCTCTTTCAAGTCAACAGTTCTTACCTTTACAAAATTTAAAAAATGCTTCTAAATATAGATCAAAAGATATACACGTTCAGACATAATTTCGGCCCTGGCGACTAATCTCTGTGGAGACTAGCCTTTGTCGCAGGAGATATTATAGTTCACAAGTGTGTGCACACGGGGACGCTCTCTCTTCCTTCACTCCCATAGTTCAACTGGACGGCAGGAAACGTAGAGTATCAACGAGTTGTCAATTTTGCAATTGTATTACATTCTGGTTAGGTATTGGTCAGATAACCGAGACTAGCACTTACCACATATGGTTTTTATGATACCTACACAAAACAGTCAACGATCCAAACGTGTCCCAGATACGTTACCACAAGCCCTACCGCTATATTTATTTAGTCAATCAATGCATAAATGTTTAGAACGCATCCGGACACACAAAACAGTCCGGTTGACAGACGACATCTGCTCGATCTGATCAGAATAACAAAACAAATCTAGTTTGCATTTACGAATGCAAAATTTATTAAACTAGGTACAGTTACGTGGAACTGACGAGCAGTCTAACCAAAGGGTATCGTGTTACCCAGGAACTGGGTTATAGAGATCAGATAGGCAGTCACTCCATGTAAAATATTGGTATTCAGGTGCTTCCTGTAAGACACGTCGTCGACCTTAATATACTTGGGAAATGGCTAGGCAGATGATAATGACTCACATGTGAAAATATATTTTGATGCAGAAATTGTTTAATTCAAAAGCATTTTTGTTCTACAGTATCGATCAAAAATATTTCAAGCAATTATTTTTCATAAATATGTATTTCACAGTTGCGTTCTTCATTTCGAATATTTTGAATTGTGTAGATACATACTTTTGCTCGTGGCTGTACCGTACGTATTGGCTTGATTTTATTCCGAAAGTAGGTCATTTTCTGAATTATTCTGCGATTAAAATATTATCTTGGACGAATAAAATTGTGTGATGGTTTTAATTCATGCAGGAACCGAGCGGGCATAACTAATATGGATTTATAGTATTTATTGAAGTTCTTTGTTGTGGAATATGGAATGAGATACTCGTATCGCATCTTTTGTGGAGTTTGTACAGTGGTTAAATGGAGCTCAAAAATGACAATGCTCGCGAATGTTCTCAAAAATGTAAATGTTGAGTTATATATACATGCAATAAATATAAGGTGAATTATATTTTAAAAAATCGTGTGGGGTTGAAGGACCCTCAGCAGGAACGAAGTTCAAAATGAAAATACGGCTGCGAATATTTCAATAATTATGATGAAATTGTTTACATTTTTTCAGCCTTCATCTTGGATTTTCACTTTGACCCCACTATCTAAACGCAAAGTATCTAAGATATAATAAATAGTCACATAACGATTTTTCGTTAAGTGACGATTTCTACCAATTTACTTCTACCACACGCTCCGTAAAACAACTTCGTTTCAAAAATGTTCGACGGTGGAGATGACACTGACAGCTCACTCCACGCTCACTTCACCAAGTGTTCACGATGAGACGGTTACAGAATCGCACTGCTGTACCCATAATTGCAAAATACTATATCTTTATCTTTACACCCTAAGCCTAATGGCGGTGTTCTTTTCTTTGGAAGTATTATAAAAAAAAATCGTGAAAATTTAACGGTTTTGTTTATGTCTGCAGCACTTTGTGTACTTAAGAATTCAGTTTGAAGCGTTTTCATACTATAAGATATGCTGTCATCTATATCCTAAGCCAAATGGTGGTGTTCTTTCCAAAAGAACAATTATCTTAATAATAAAAAAAAGCTATCGCAAATAATTTGATATCTTTTCCCCTGATATTACCACCACCAACCCGAACAAAAAAACAAACGAAACCAATATTTGCCCCGAAAATCAATAGTACCCTAATCAATCCACAAAAATCTGACCGATCATTACGAAAATTCTCACGTATTCGCTCTCACCCATCAAAAATCACTTACAAGTGCTTACAGGCCAATAAAAACAAACGGCCGTGCCTCCGAAACTGGCTCTTACTAGTTTGAACTGGAGAAATATCCGCCATTTTGCCGTATAACACCTCCCGAAACCGCCCGAGACCGGTGTGAACTGGTTTTTGCCAGATGTCGCATGACAAATAGCAATGTGGTTCTAGATGATTTCGGGACTCTTCAGGCGTTTGTTTCATATTGAGCGATAAGCGAATAGTGGTTTCATATAGATTACTGTTTTTTTTTTTAATGTAAAAGGATACCTTCTTCGAGTAACCAACAATACTGGCATTTGAGCCCTTAACAGAAACGGAGTCTTATGCTTATTTATTGCAAGATTTCGTTAATTTACGATGTGTCCATTATGACATGACATTGCACTTCGCCCCACAAAACACAAAAATGTGCTCGCTATCCCAAAATACAGCAGAACTGCCTAACAGTAGGGACAAAGCTTCGGATGAGGAAGAAGAAGGCCAAAGTATATAGCACATCATCGTTGTTCTACCTTTGTCCGATGTTACTTGGGGTTGACGCAAAACGTTTTCTTCTCCCAGTCTACCCTGTCAACTGTCAATTTATCACTCACTCCCTTCTCTTTTACATCATTCCTCACACAATCCATCGATCTTTTCTTAGGCCTTCATATCCATTCATCACTCAGTCATACGCATGCTCCGCATACGTATAGAATATTAACAGAAACAGCAATCCAACAAACAGTCGGAACACAACAACTCTACCTACAATACTCTTCGGTAATAACTATACGAGATACAAAAGGTTTCCAAACCACATCAATTAAGAACTAGAACAAGCAATTTTCTGTGAAATAATATTAACTCATTTACTTCATGTCATTGTTAGTTAACTAGTATTTAATAACTTGGGAACTTCAACATAAAGTACCAAGTAGCTAGCGTTAATGCCAAACTTATAGCGCTTTGCGAACTATACAAACTTATTCAGCTTTAGATCATGAAGGCAACCTCTTTGACGAGTTAGTCGGTGAATGCAGAAAAAAAAGTGGTGTCAAGGATCCTAAATTCAGTTTTTAGTAGTATGGGCTCCTTGTGAAAGAAAAATGAACTGGAATCGTCTTTTAGTTTATAAGGTTTGAATAATCAGCATATAATGTTCTCACTGCTAGGACAAAGACCTCCTCTCGGTGAGAGGGAGTGGGCCGTAATCCACCACGCGGGCCCAGTGTGCGTTGGTAGATGTCACATGTCTTAGAATTTTTGGTTTTAGGACATGCCGCTTTCCTCACAATGTTTTCTTTCACCGTTTTGAGAGCAGTGATGATGAAATAATTAACACAAAGTAAAGCGCCTGGCTGGATTCGAACCTACGACCTACAACTTGTAAGACGCAGCCGCTTTCTCTGGACCACCACAGTGATTTACTGCTGAAAAGTATGGCTGCCGCTAAAATTACACCAACATGACACATTTCAACAGATTTTTCTAAGAGTTGCCAATGCTTGACAAACGCTTTGGTGTTGCAGATGTTATTGGTGACATTGAATTATACATATTATACACAAAAAAAAAAAGTTGCTTTTTGTGTCTGTCTGTGTAAGCGCGTTGTTTTTCTAAATTACGGAAGGTTTTTTTATACATTCATAATTAAAACTTAAATCAAATAGAGAACGCAGACTGGCGTGTGGATAAGACATTGATATAAACTTTGTTTCCAGTAACTTTGTCGTTGCTCATCAAGAATGTTGATCAACAGTTGCTCAACAAAAGTTTACCATAAATACGGCACTTTATGCTAACGTTATACTAAGAATAAAATCAATCATAATGTCAAGTTTTTCATACTGTGAGGTCAAGTTTCAGTCCAGCCTTAAGCAAATTTTCTTTCAAACCCCAATGGGAAAATCAATGAATACAACAAATTTTTGGTGTGCATTATTTCCAAGCACCTAAAATCTATAGCCCACGATACTACCATATCTATTTACTGCAGAAAATGTAAACAATCTGTCTAAGAAACGTTGTCACAGGTCTGACTAAACGCTAATCGCTCTGAGTTAGACCAACACGTAATAAATCTTCTGACTTTCATAGTACCCCAAATTAAGTACGATGATATAATTGCTACTTCGTAGAAGCTTTCAAAGCAGTATACATGTGTACCTACATACTGCAGTGGGATTCTGTAACCATCTCACCGTGAAAACTTGGTTGAAGTGAGCGTGGAGTGAGCTGTCAGTTTCATTCCACCTTATACTAGAGATTGACCAAGCCTACATTTACAATCATAATCATTAAATCATTTTATATAATTTCAACGCTATTATTTTAGTTGTCAAAACATTAATATTTTGTGGGGTTTTAAATTAAAATAGCAAAACAGAAACTCAGTCCGTATCTCAGTGTCGGTTTTTTTTTTCTTTTTCCTAGATTAGTCCTGACGAGTCGGCGTGATCACTTCACTTGATTTACGACATTTCGTGAATCGGGTGAAGTGATCACGCCACACAGACTACATGGGATTAAATATGGGTTTTGACAACTAAAATAATAGCTAAGAAATGACATGAAATGATCAATAGAATTAGCATAAAAACATATTAATAAAATCTCGATTATAATTGTAAATTTTTGCTTGATCAATCCCTAGCATCAGTGGGATGACACTGACAGCTCACTCCACGCAAGTTTTCACGGTGAGATTTTTACAGAATCGACCGGCCGTACGTCCTAATTGGGTCTGGAACTTAAAGGTCGGTGCCTAATTTAGAAAGGTTAGGTGTTGTAATCCAATTTGGTTAGCGCTACCTTCAAATCCTTGATGTGTTAAGTAGGAACGTAATGGCGGCCCATTCAAAAATAACTTTGGGTTAAAGTAGAACGTAATTATGTATAACACAAATAAAGTATCAGTTCAAAAACGTCTGTTTCCTTTTGTACAAGTTACCGTTAATTGATTTGTTATTGAGTAGAGACTGTACGTTGGGTTCTGTTAGCTTAGGATTAGGAAATGAAATGAAATTGTTTATTCTGTTAAAAGGATATCGGAATCACTTTTACGTGGCATGCTATAAAAAATATTCGACATTTCCTAACAGACTACCCCTGAGAAGAACTGGCGAAACAAACTCAAGGTTCAAAGTCTCTTTTAAAGTCCAGGACATAATATAAGGACAATACAAAAAAAAAAGAGACACTATATGAGGACAATGTAAGCTCATATGATGTGACCAATCTACTACAGTGCTTGAAATGGTATTTTGAGAAAAGAACCACACATATTTTAGTGGATCAGTCGAGCCAGTGAAAGCCTTTGTCAGTAATCGTGGAGCTGAACTCAGAACTTGAGGATCACAATGACTCCACGAACAATACAAAAGAAAGGACATTTGTGTAGACCGCAGAAAGTACTCAAACTGCCAGATGGATGGGCTGTAGCATATGGATGAGAGTTACTGAGCTGAGGACACGACAACAGCGGCGTGCAGCTGCCGACTTTCTGTTCTGTGTTCGCAGATCTATTCAGTTTACTTTTTGATTTTTCTTTATTAGGTACTAGCGGCACGCCCCGGCTTCGCACGGGTGCAATGCTGATCACTACATAGTGTAAAACACAGTCGCTTTCCGCTGTCTGTCTGTCCCTATGTATGCTTAGATCTTTAAAACTGCTCAACGGATTTTGATGCGGTTTTTTTTAAATAGATAGTTATTCAAGAGGAAGGTTTATATTTATAATACATGCATAATACAGTAGAGAAACACTGATAATTTTAGAGCCATCATTTCTCGTAAAAAGTTAAGTATAAAAAATGGTTATTGTGGGTTATGCCTAAGAGATAGACATATACCATCGCCGACTTTTTTGTACACCTTTTTAAGATGTACAATACTGTAGTACATTATTTTGATCTATCTCGAAGGGTTCAGCCAGCGTTTACAATGTAAGCGCAAAAAAAATGTGTTTATTTACGACATCACATTAGAAACCTCTAAAATTATCAGTGTTTCTCTACTATATTATGCATGTATTATACATATAAACCTTCCTCTTGAATCACTCTATCTATAAAAAAAAACCGCATCAAAATCCGTTGCGTAGTTTTAAAGATCTAAGCATATATAGGGACAGACAGACAGGGAAGCGACTTTGTTTTATACTATGTAGTGATACGAGTTACCTTATCCTTTTTTTATGTGCACTTGTTTCTGTGACAAATATACGTATCCTTCTTACATGGTGTGCGATTGGACCTCTTTCCCAATCGAACACTATTTCCGATTGTTCAAGGAGCACTGCCAAGTTAATAATTATTTTACCTCTCATTTTGCATCACTGTTCAAATCACAGTGATCTTTATTCTCATTCATATAAGGTTGCTGTCACTGACAAGTCTGTCAAAATCATTGTGATCTTTATACTCTTTACAATAAGATTTCTATTAGGTTGCTGCTGTCAGAGGTAAAATTAATATGTACGGAATGTATTTTATTATGTAGTTAAATATGTGTTGAAGGCACGTGACCTTTCGTGGAAAACATTAACGTTTGACGGTCTCCGTGTCAAAGATGAAGTATTATTCAAAAGCGAAAATTGGTTGCTAAAAGAAATAATCACTAAAACATTTTTCTAAGAGACACCTTTCCAAACCATCTCCTTTCAAAACCTCAAAGAAAACTCAACCGCCAAAAACAACCTTTAACCGCCACTAAATTTTGTCAGTTAATTACACAAATAGGCCAAAATCCTCTTCCGTTCCAAAGAATAAAATTCAACAGCGCAGTTTCTTTCAAAACGAAGGCTTTCTTACTCAAAAATCTGACGCAAATGCCCTGTTATGCTGGGAAACAAAAGCATAAAAATTAATCGATTTTGCACAAAATGGGGGAGGTTTCTATTCAAATCTGTAATGTAACAGTTTTTCACTTCGTTTTATTAAAAGCTACTTAGGTCTGGCACGAGGAAACATTGATTCTTTGTGTAATTATACTTGGTTGATTTAATTGGTACATTTTCGGGGATTCTTCCAGATGGGTATTATTGATATGACGAGTCTATTTGGGATAGGGAAGGCACGTGTAGACTGTGTTTATATTTTAGATGAGAAATCTTTCGTACTTGACATTGGAAACGCAATAGATAATCAGTCCAGTGCTTCCGCTGATGGGCCACAGGCCGCCTCTCGGTGAGAGGGAGTGG
Source organism: Eremobia ochroleuca (assembly GCA_949629135.1). Lineage (NCBI taxonomy): Eukaryota > Metazoa > Arthropoda > Insecta > Lepidoptera > Noctuidae > Eremobia > Eremobia ochroleuca. The sequence goes on from OX451410.1 coordinate 7,654,577, forward strand.
GCCGCAATCCTACGCGCTGGCCCAGGTTGGTAGATGTCACATGTCTTCGAATTTTTGGTTTGAGGACATGCCGGCTTCCTCACGATGTTTTCTTTCAACGTTTTGAGAGCAGTAGTGATGAAATAAATTGGGCATGGGTTTTTAGTGTGTTTTTATAGGAATCCGAGGGATAGAAAACGACATTGGGTTGTCATTCGATTTTTATAATTATAATGCGACCATGTAGATATCCCAATGTCTACATCATCTACAGCTTAGTGTTTATAAAGGAAGATGAAATTGTGATGATCGTCATATTGAATTCATTACAACGTGAACGACCTTACGAGAATCCGTTGGATGTGTTGATATGGCGATACTTGGGGATAGTCCATTGTCCAGCCTGCAATGGACATCTTTCGCTGACATATTGGTTTTCGGCACAGGTCTTCTCGGTTAAACTTCAAGGACTAACTCCCAGAATCGGTCAAAGACTTGATTGTAAAGTTGTTTTGTGGAGTTTCTTGCCCATTCTTCACCAGTGGAGGAGTTTCTTGCCTATTCTTCCCCACACAAAAATTACCTTTTGGATGGGGCGACTAGATGGGACCGTGGCTAAATAATAACAACCGCACAGGTCGATCGATCAGGTTAAGCTACGCTGGTCGCGGTTGGTCTGTGGATGGGTGACCATCTTTACATACCGAGACCCCTCCATGCCTCGGAAAGCACGTTAAGCCGTTGGTCCCGGCTGTCATTCGTGGATCTTTGACAGTCGTTACGGGTAGTCAGACGCCCGCAAGTCTGACAACCAGTCTTACCAAGGGGTATCGTATTACCCAGTAGCTGGATTGTGGAGGTCAGATAGACATGTAAAATACTGGTATTTAGCTGCATCCGGTGAGACTGGAAGCCAATCCCAACGGAGTTGAGGAAAGGCTAGGTAGATGATGATGATGATGGATGGGGCGACTATAATCAATTCTATATTATTGTAAATATTGACGTTCGAAAGTATCTTTTATATCACTATTTGAAGTAAATGCTTTGACTTGACTTGATTCGCTTTAGGACTACACCAAATGACTACCACCACCACCGGCACTTTGTGTGTACCACGGTAAACACACAGTACATCAGTCGATACAAAAAATCCCCCCATTCCTTGGTAAATTATATCTATCCTAGCGACACATTTCTCGAGCTCAACACGTTTTTGCTCCAGTATTAATGCTAGCATTCGTTCAAGTGGTGTGCGCAAGGCGGTTATACATCATTCTAAGTGAAATATGGCGGACCTAAGTGGATTAATTTACTTGTACTCAATTCTTGCTAATTGTTAAGAGTGTAACTTTTATTTCAAGCAGTTATTTATTGGGTTCTTCGGGTCAGGGTGAGCGCGCATCACTGCAAATATGTGGCTTAATTTTTTGTTTGGATTTTTCATCTCTTTTTTTAGGGCTCCGTACCCAAAGGTTAAAAAGGAACCTTATTACTCCCACTCCGCTGTCCGTCCGTCCGTCCGTCCGTCTGTCATGTCCATCGGGCCGTATCTCATGAACCGTGATAGTTAGACAGTTGAAATTTTCACAGATGATGTATTTCTGTTGCCGCTATAATAACAAATACCAAAAAAAAACAGAATAAAATAAATATTTAAGGGGGCTCCCATACAACAGACATGATTTTTTTTGCCGTTTTTATAGATAATGGTACGGAACACTTCGTGCGCGAATCCGACTCGCGCTTGGCCGGTTTTTTTATAGTTTTATGCTACAACGACGCAAATGCGACAACTATGACGATTTCTGTGTGTCCATATAAAAGATGTAAAATACCCACACTGCCCACCCTAATTGTGTAACACACCATCAATCTGATTCATTTTGAAGGATATCGCTGAAAAGTTGAACTCAACAATGCAAATAATACAATTAATGTTGTTGAACTGTCAAAATGAATGCCATTGGTACTCATAGTGTTACGCAATTACCCAGCTGCTTTGCAAGATTCTTTCTGGAGCATAAAAAAGATAGACGATTTTATCAGATATCTCTGAATTATGAAATGCTATATTAGGAAAATATTACAACCATAATCTTCGCTAGACACAGTTATGGACAGTCCATAAAGTTAGAACTCTTAGTAATGATTTTGTCAGTTAAGATGAAAACGGAAATAAGGATCAAATACTAAAATAGAAACGATCTTATCTAACGAAGATATTAATAAAGTTATAAATAGGTCCAGAAATCCTTTAACAGCAGAGAGTAATAGAAATATCAATTATAAAGTTAAGGCAAGGAAAGATAAAGAGTTCACGCCTAGAATGAAAGGAGTTCGAAGGTCCGTGGCATACCTACCTGTCCGCCATTTTGTTTGACCAAACCCCGTAAATACCCCTTTCCATGATAATCACGTTCAAAGTTAATCACGTGACATCCACATTTTTTTAACATGCTTACATCTTCTTATCGATTAATATAGGTTTCATGCCTAGCCGCAATTTAAAAAAATCAAAATGCCACGACAATTAGTATGCCAGGCTCCTTATAAAAAATTTCAATCCCCTTTAGACGACGTGGCGGCATCTACATCGCCACATGCGAACTACGCATCACAGTGACGTCATGCAAAATCCTGCATCGCGCAAGCAGTTTACCGCACTACTAGCATATAATTATACAACGTCCTGACATCAATCGTTGGGTAGTAGCCCACCAGACAACACCCGTCTGGTCGGAATCCTCCCTTGTCTATGGAGGATGAGTAAACACCCTGTTCCTCATACCTCTCTTAAAGTAGGAATTAGAGACTATTATTGGCTCTAAGTGTACCTGTTTATCTATCGATTGTATATCCTCAGATAGTCCAATATAACTCTTTAAACTTCTAAATATAAGATTTCCTTAAAAAAGTTTTCTTTTTGCTTGATTCCTAAGGGTTATAGCGTGATTCAGTAGCCTATATATAACCTTCTTCAAGAACTGGCCTATCAAAAGCAAGAAGAATTTTTCTAATTCAGCTGGAAGTTCCAGAGATTCGCGTTGAAACGAAAAATAGATTTTTTAAATTATATTAGTATTTAGTACATGGAAATACTACCTACCTTTTTTTTTTTTTTGTTTCGGGGTGGAAAATCCTCATGGATGTCCGCCGCCCTGGGGCGGGCGGCGGGGTCTGTCAGACTCTTACTGACTAAAAACCACCCCGGTGTTCCCTCTCTCACCTACGCCAGGGGTCGCGGGAACGAACGATACTTCCGCAACCCCCGGCTGGTGCTGGCCCGCTCCAGCGGGCCTCTCCTCGTGTCATGGGGGGAGTGAGGTGTTAAACTCCCCCCGCGACGTCTAAGAGGGGCGCGCGTGGAAAACTACGCGCCGCCGCCTCGGGTCCTGATGTGTGGGGGGCGACGGACGGTGGGACACATGCCTCTTCTAAGTGAGAGGGCGCGGGCCGTAATCCACCACTCAGGCCCTACCTGACTCAACATTTCAGTTCCTGGGTAAATCGATACCCCTTGGTAAGTTAACTGTAGGTTTTAACCTAAAAATTCTGTATACTTTCCACAATCATTTTTAACTACTTAGTTTCAATCAATCAACTAAGCGTATCGCAGTCCACTGCTGCTGCTTCTGCATCCAGCCAGTGCCAGCCACCTTTTCAAGGTCGTCGGTCCATCAAGCTGGGGGCGTCCCACACTACTTAGTTTGCATTTGCCAAATAAATGTTTCTAAATATAAGGATTTACTAGATACTCGTAGTGTTAGGATTCTTCGTTTATTTGTTTTTATTGTTAGTGAAGTCGATAGATAGACAGAAGACTGGGACTGATTGGATGTGGAGTAAATTATAAAGTCAGTCGGGTTAGGTATTTTTTCATTGTCAAGTTGGAAACTTACGAGGCGATATTTTAGGCGTAACCGCTTTTCAATAAGTTGATGATAATTAACTTTTTTTATGATAATTAACACGCTTTTTTATTTTTAACACGCTTCTTTATTCGTTTCACCTGTATGTTTGTTTGTTTGTATGTAAATGTCTCTTTTGGGCTCGATTTTGCCCCACTTTAAGTGATCAGATTTACTTTAAACGTTGTAGACGTATCAACAACCGACGACAATACAATATGTTAATAAAAAAAAGTTGAAAAAAAAATATATATTGTTTAAAAAAACACGCTTTAATAGCAAATCGAACTAAAAATCAGAAAATAACTTGAAAATAATTTGCTGTGGTGCGCGGGAGTTTCTTGCGCCACTTCTTCTTCCCAGCGAAAGCACTAGGAAGTGGCGAAGGGCGGCATTTTGGGGGACTGTCTTTTGTAATTTTGACGTTAAAAAAGTGCTGATTCTCAGCCTAGTTTGAATAAATGAGTTTTGATTTTGATTTTTTTGATAGATAACAAAGTTGAAGAGCAGAAAACGCGCTCATCTTTAGAACTGCCAGTCCGATTTGATAATTTTTTCTGCGTTTGATAGCCCAATAAACGTCACGCTATGATCCGTAGGAGCCGAGCAAAATGAAAAAAGTCAGTAACAGAGAAAACGAAGTAACAGGGCACAGCTATCCTACTTCCTACTAATATTTTGAATGTGAAAGTTTGTGAAGATGTCTGGATGTTTGTAACTCAATCACGCGTAAGGCGTTGAACTGATTTGGATGAAAACTATCAAATCAAATCAAATCAAAAGTCATTTATTCAAACTAGGCTGAGAATCAGCACTTTTCGAACGTCAAAATTACAAAAGACAGTCCCCCAAAACGCCCGCCCTTCACGACTTCCTAGTGCTTTCGCTGGGAAGAAGAAGTGGCGCAACAAACTCCCCAGCAGCACAGCTGTCTGTTCAGTTAGAAAATACTTGACTGAATACAATACAAGGTATGCAAAATAATTAACATTACAAGACACAGAACACTAAATTAAGTTATTTGCCATATGTCAGCTAGCAACGCCAATATACCAAGAAATACAATAAAAAACTATACGTACTCAAGCAAAAATTAATAAATGAAAATTAAATAAAAGCCTCCAGGTATAAAGTATATTTATGCAATGCTGGGTTCCGTTTACATAGCTTTCGCTTGAAGTCACAAATGAAAAACTAGGACCATCGAAGGAAACTAAATAAACAAGTTATTACTAATTATAACAATAATAAAACCATGGTCAGCAAGATAGACCATTATATTATAGCACATAGATAGACCATTTCCTGGATTAACACATATAATACTTTTTACCCTGCTTATGTGTTCCCTTGGGATAATAGGCGAAGCCGCGGACAGAAGCTAGTAGGATATATTTTATGTTAAAACAAGAAAGGTCTTTGAAGATCCGTGGCATACCTCCTTATCGTCGATTATAATAATATAGATGTTAAATTAGGCCGCCATTTTGAAAAAAAAAGTCAAAATGGCGCGACAGTAGTTATGCCAGGCTTCATATAAAAATCTTTCATCCCTTTTCACGCGGACGGAGTCGCGAGCAACCACTACTTACATAATGTAACGTACTCATAGAACATCCTACAGCCCCGATCAAAACCAACACCCGTATAATATACTCCATAACGTTATTAAGACAGTGGGGTCACGGATGCCAAAATATGTGACCCTTGCCCCCTACCCGTTTTACCCTAAAATTATACCAACTGTTATTGTTATACCCGTTAAATTTAATTGTTTAAAGGATTAGTTAGAGGATACAGTATCCTTCTGATTCGAAAATGGTATACTTGAAACACTGTTATCGTATTGCGTTGTAAATTGTAACGGGTTTTGGCAATTTTAGGGAAGTGGTAGTCTGTGTGGATCTTATGACCTTCTTATCGGCGATTATTAATGACAATAATATTCATATCTTTGTCAATGTCCCAAGTTTTCATGGCTTAGTGGATCGTTTCTCCTCTGGCAGCGTATCAAGGTCATTATTTTCAAGGTCTCGGTTATGTGTTTCAAATTCCCAAAATTAACTGCTTTTGACTTCGGAATCATCATCATTTCAGCCGAAGTTTTCTTTCAGTGGAACTCGTATTCGTAAATAACGCGATATTTTCAGTTTTCCTTATTGTGAACAGAACGATGTCAAAGAAATGATCAAATGACGCGAAAAAAAAATTAATAACTAAACAATTCGAAACACAAATACACAAGCCTAAATTTGAATTTGGAATTCCTAATCAAACGTCAGATATTTGAGATCAAAGTGGCCAGTTTGACAAAACGCCAATTTCATAATTATGTAGCTACTGTAACGGAAAAAAAAGGAAAAACACACAGTTTCTTCGCCACTGAACAAGTTACATTAAGATCGAACATAAACAGTATGAAAAATATTAAAAAAAACCGGTCAATTACGAGTCAGACTCGCGCACCGAGGGTTCCGTACAAATTTAGGTACGTAACTACAAATTTACGGTTTTCGCTATTTTTCCTTTATCTGTGCTATAAGACGTTGCTTCGTACCGAATTTCAAGATTCTGAGTTCACGGGAAGTACCCTGTAGGTTTTGATTCCCTTGCGAGTGTCAAAAATTTGCTGAAATTTGCGACATAAACGACTGTATCTTTTGATTACGTTGGCTTAGAAGTTTGATTTTTTCACAGCTTCAAGGGACAGTAGACTTGGGTATTTGATATAAATTCCAGCTTAATACCTCTACGCGTTCCTGAGAAAAAGGGTCTTGACAGGCAGACAGACGGACGGACGGACAACAAAGTGATCCTATAAGGGTTCCGTCTTTTCCTTTCGAGGTACGGAACTCTAAAAATTAGAAAATGAAAAAGCTCGTATAGAAACTTGCCACTATACAACCCGACAGGGGTTTGGAGATGTAAGAAATACTTTAGGTTTTCGTACCACAAATGATATTTTTAAGATTCAATTGGGTAACGCGACGAGTCTAAGCTGCGGTTGCAATCGGATTCGCACTACAATCACGTAACAAAAATTAATCCGCGTCTAAAAGGTATTAAACCCGCTGTATTCTTTGTATCACCAAAGCCACAAAAGTCCGCCTAGTGAGAAGTCTAGTCTTCCCGATCTTCCTATACGGCGCAGAAACGTGGACGGTTCGCCTCAAAGACCGACGCAAAATTGATGCACTGGAGATGTGGTGCTGGCGGCGGCTGCTGCGGATTCCCTGGACAGCGTTTCGGACCAATGTTTCGATCCTGGAGGAACTAAAAGTCAAGCAGAGATTATCGTCGACTGTGCAAATACGAATTATCAAATATTTCGGCCACGTAGTTCGTAACAAACACTCCATGGAACGACTTGTTGTCCAGGGACAAGTAGAGGGCAAGCGGTCACGCGGTCGGTCACCTACGCGTTGGACAGACCTTATCAAAGCGTCAACACAAACCTCCATAGTTCAGAATTTCCGAGACGCTGAAGACCGGAATAAGTGGAGGAGCATCGCGAGGGCTGCTTTGGCCAAAGAAAATGCAGAGTCATCAACCACGACCACTCTGTCAAGAGTGAACGACTAAAGAGAGAGATCCTTTGTTTTAAAATTTCGAATTTACTCAAAAAGTTTTCTACGCTAGGGGGTCTCGAATCATAAGCTGAATTCATGGTAACAGTTTGCGCACTGGTTAAAATTGTACACTGTAACGCGTAGATATCTCCATATAATGTTATTGCCTAAAATATAGTTTTCAGCTAGAAAGCACTACGTTACTCCAAAACACGTTACACCGATGGCTGAATGAGGCCATCCCGGAATGAGTCGTCCGATAAATTTGTTTTCAGTGTTGTTTCCCTGAAACCCACAGCAGTTCTCCCTTTGTAATGGGTATTATTGGGTATTAGCACCGGAACCTGTTAGCGCTTTAGTGCTTTAACACCCACGGGGCACATGGCACTGGACTCCGAATAATCGCTACCTACGATGAAATTTGTCAAAGGGGAAATACCTAATATTTGTAAAAGTGCGATCACGCTTCACACACACACACACACAGCAGATTCGCAAGAAGCTGGCAGTGTCATCACAACGCTGATATTTTCTTTGTTTTATTTCTTTTTAGTATCTTCAAGTATTTATTTATATTTATTTGTGCTTATATTGATATGTAATTATGTATATATATTTATATTTAAAATATTTTTTCCTCAATTCTCATGATTGCACCTACTACTGTTTGTCTCTGCATCACCCAAAGGTTGACTGGTAGAAAATGCCTATGGCATTAAGTCCGCCTCTGTACATTTATCTGATTGAAGTATTAAATAGATAAATAAATAATAATAAATATACCAAATATTTGTATAAGGCAGTTAGCACTCGTGATACGCGGATTAGAAAAATGTCTCATCCAGTATATTCAATTAATACGATGAATTTCTCAAAGGGGAAATACCTAATATTTGTATTTATAAAGCAGTTAACACGCGTGCTACGCGGATGAGGAACATGTTTCATCCAGTCTGTTCTCCAGTGCATTTTAATGCCATGAATGATGGTATAATTCTTTGTAAATGACTTCAAAAAGGAGGAGGTTCTATGTTCATCTGTATGTATTTTTGAGTATGTTCTTCCGATTTTGAAAATTATTTTTTTATTTCGTAGGGAAAGCTTACGTGGTGTGGTGGTTAATAATGAATTTTATTAAGTTTGTATTGGTAGTTTTTGAGTTAGCTTCAATAATACATATTTAATCAACTTTGTGTATCTTGACGATGTTATAAAACTTCCTGTGACTGTTGTTTACATAGCAAGTAGTGGTATACGAATTCATGATGGGTGGATATGACAGATAAAACATGAAAAAAATACAACTTTTTTTTACAAAAACAACCGACCGACTTCGAAAAATAACACTACAGAGTGAAAAATAACTTTAATTTCGGAAGTCGGCGGCAACAAAGTTATTTATCGTATCTGTTCCAACTATATGAGAACCGCAAATGATGTGGTGAAAATATAGTCAGTCATCAAGGTTAGCAGTACTGACTGTTGAAGGTGTACCGGCGGCGCGTGAGCCGTTGCCAGAAAAAAAAAATTAAAAAAAAAAAGTTTATAAAAAAAAAATATTATTATTTATTTATTTATACAGGGTTATTTTTCAAAGGGTTATTTTTTAAAATTCAGCCGTCCCATACGTTTAGGTCGAGTAGGTATTGAAGTTTTTTAAGGGACAGTTGATAAATTTTTCGCAAATACGATATTGGTCCCATGGAGAAAGTTGTTCAGTTTGATGGTCTGTACCACATCCTTAGATTTGGCTGGTCTTTGAAAAATAACCCTGTATATCATCGTATAATGCACCGATTGACGTCATCACGTCAACGGTAGCTGTCACTGAAAACCAGTGCTCGAGCTTTGTCTCGCATGGGGGTCTTAGCATTACGCTGAGTGATGGCCGTTTTGCGTTGATGTGACGCAATGCTAACTCGACTTGTTCTTTTTCATGTTTGTGTTCTTTCTCTGGGTCATGCTTAGGTACTGTAAATAAACCTGTTTGTATTTCTTTGCGTTAGTTTACCATACTAAAGCAGTTGTGAATTGAATATACGGACAATATGAATTGGTAGTCAATTTGCTTAGCAATCAGTTTCTGGCCACATCCGGTCTACCTTAGAATAGGCGGTCACTTAATTATTTTGTATGTTACAACTTCTACCTATCAATAGAATAGAAATCATTGACGGTGAGATATTCCGTGAATAATCTTGCTAATGTACCTAGTGTTTCTGACGTTATCAAGATGGCCCTACATTGGCAAAGGCATAACCAGTTTCCGGTAGCAATAAAGTCAGTCGTATAATGTTGACCGTCTGAGTGATGTTTCCTTTAGTGTTTAAGTTAGTCACTATCCAACTTGATGTGGTCGATGATGATGCATTATTATTATTTATTGGTATACATTTTTTTATCTTGCCTGATCTGCTTGATTTTTAGGGTAAAGGTGCGTACAGAAAGACGCCGGTTCTCGGTAAAGACAAGCCGGTACCGATCGGTGCGCGTAAAATATCCCCGTAGTAATTTATGCGCTCACACATAAAGAAAAATAAAGAAACAGGTAATTTTTTGTGACCGTTCCTTTCCGTATGTCAACCTGCAGCGATCAGCATGTCGATTCTGTAAAAATAACACCGTGAAAACTTGCATGGAGCGAGCTGTCAGTGTCATCCCACTGATGCTAGGGATTGACTAAGCAAACATTTACTACAATCATAATCGAGATTTTATTAATATTTTGTGTGCTAATTCTATTGATTATTTTATATAAATTCAAAACTTGTATTTTAGTTGTCAAAACATTACATACTATTTTGTGAGGGCTTATAATAAAATAGCGAAACAGAAATTTAGAATATATTTTTTTTTTCCTAGACTAGTCTTCCCACAAAATAGTAATGTTTTGACAATAATTATAACACTAGCTTTGAAATTATAACTATAAAATGATGAATAAGATTAGCATATTAAATATTATCAAAAACTCGATTATGATTGTAAATGTATGCTTGGTCAATCCCTAGTATTAGGTGGGATGGCACTGACAGCTCACTCCACGCTCACTTCACCTAAGCTTTCACGGTGAAATGGTCACAGAATCGCACTGCTATACCGGAAAACCCGCTGCTTCATGTAAGCTCCCTTACACGGGCAAAAGCCAAGTGTTACCCCTGAGAGTACTAAACTAAGTGATAGTTGATGATAATGTACGGCGTGATGATGCTGTGTTTTGACTCTGTATTGCAGTGTTGTGAATAATGTTTGTGCGCATCATTGTCGTTCTGCAGGAATTTCCAGACAACTCTGCAAGTGTCCAGGATAGCAGATTTCCGTAGGGTGTCTGGTAAGTGGAGGGAGCTACGTCTAGCATTTTTAAAGATCGATGCAGTTGTTTGGGAATGACGCCCGTGTTTTAAATTACTATAGGAAGAATATTTATTATTTGTTTATTTAAACTTTTCGCACACAAAAAGGTTTTTAAGTCTGTATTTTTTTACAGTTTTTCTGCTATGGTGTTTTCTAGGTTTTGTGTGTATATTATAAGCTTGTGTTGTCCTACTGTAGGACAAAGGCCTCCCTTCCGTCTTTCCACTTTTCCCGATCTACAGAAATTGTTTGCCAAACCCTTAAAAAGAAGCCCAGCTCCTCCTGCCACCACTTTCTGGTGCATGATGTCCACAAAAATCTAAATAATTCGTGACTTGATGATGACCACATAACCAATAATATTTTATTTTATTTATTTGGGATAAACAAACAGTTACACATTGTGTCTTATCTAAAGAATTACATACATAAATACAACAGTTATTCAAATGTGAAACTCACACCGTTATCCACAGAATACATTTTAGTTTCAATACAATTATTGAGAACTATTATATTATATTATATTATATTCCCACTACAGGCAGTGGGCTGGCCATGTCTGTCGAAGGGCCGATGGCCGGTGGAGCAGACGAGTCCTGGAGTGGAGACCGCGTATCGGCAAACGTAGTGTGGGTCACCCCCCAGCTAGATAGACGGACGACCTAAGGAAGGTGGCTGGGGTAGACTGGATGCGAAAGGTAGAGGACAGGGTGTTGTGGCGCAGTCTGGGAGAGGTCTATGTCCAGCAGTGGACTGCGATAGGCTGAGTTGATTGATTGATTGATTCCCAGAACTGGGATGTCTGCCAGCAGTGGGAACGTAATAAGCTGAGTATGGCCTCCTCTCTGTGACGAGGAGTGGGCTATAATCCCCCACGCGGGTCCAGTGTGGGTTGATGGATGCCACATATCTTCGAATTTTTGGTTCTAGGACATGCTGGTTTCCTCACGATGTTTTTCTTCACCGTTTTGAGGGTTGAAATAATTTACACAAAATAAAGTGCCTTTCTAGGTTCGAACTCATGACATAGATGATTCGGGAGCATTAGCACTGAGCCACCATTGCTCCATGGCTAGAAAACACAATACTTTATTCCAATATTGAAGTAAAACTGCCCAAATGATTCAGCTTGCAAATGAACATTACTTACGCCCGAAAAAGTTCAACGGTAATAAAACAATGACAGAAATCTACATTGATACCAAACGGCCTACCCGTGTAGAATCATCTGTCATACACTCCACAATAGCACCCTCATTCATTCCAAATTACACCATATTGTTCAAGGATGAAAGTTGAAAACGCAACGTCTGGAGATTTTTCCCTGGAAATCATTGCGAACGATTTCGGTCGACGATTTAAGCGCAACGTGGTAGGTATTTCAGAAGTTTCATTTTGATATAGTAAATTGAAGGGACCTCGTTGCCAGAAGTTAGGATGGCAGATGACGACTTAAAAAACCGGCCAAGCGCGAGTCGGATTCGCGCACGAAAGGTTCCGTGCCATTGTCTATAAAAACGGCAAAAAAATCATCTCTGTTGTATGGGAGCCCCGTTGAATTTTTTATTCTGTTCTTTAGTATTTGTTGTTATAGCGGCAACAGAAATACATCATCTGTGAAAATTTCAACTGTCTAACTATCAGGTTTATGAGATACAGCCTGGTAACAGACGGTCAGACGGACGGACGGACGGACAGCGGAGCGGGAGTAATAGGGTTCCTTTTTACCCTTTGGGTACGGAACCCTAAAAAGATGACTGGGACAGACTGGATGTCGGAAGCGGAGAGCCGGGTGTTGAGGCATAAATTGGGAATGGTTCATTTCCAAGGTGGCTCCAGAAATAGCACTGTATTAAGAATGGCAAAATAATATTTTTGTGCCATGGATTAATATGTCTGAGGGCGCATTTCACCAAACTTTGATACGGTTTAGAATACTCGTAAGTCTTAACCTGAGAATAAATTTTGAATTTTTGACAGATTTTGGTAAAATCAGCCCTTGGCAAATACTTGGATGATCGATTGGCAAAAATAAAAAACAATGGAGAAAAGTGGAAAATGACTATCTTTCCTGCAGCAAGCAAAATAAGGCTGTTCCTGATGACGACAATACCAATATCGGTCATTAATCAAACTATTTATCATTATAAAACATATTTCAGATCAAATTACAAGATCCGTATGTTGTTAGTAGAAGTCTTAACCTAATGTTAGTAAAACCACACTCTTTATACAACACTAGCATCCGCCCGCAACTTCGTTTGCGTAGAATTCGGAATTCCCGCCGTTTAAATCCTATTACCCGTTTTCTCGTGGGAATGAAGCATTTTCCCGCGGTAAAAACTAGCCTGTGTTCATTAAGGATAATGTCGGCTTCTAATGGTAAAACAATTTTTCAAATCGGTTCAATAGTTTCGGAGCCTATTCAGTACAAACAAACAATAAAGCCTTTCCTCTTTATAGTATTAGTGTAGATTGAAACGACTGACACCTACGTGTGCAGCCGTATCCAGTGATCCAGCATGGGGCAGTCCCACCAATCACACAATACACTCAGGATGTTGTGGGAGCTAGCACGCATTCTACCGAGAATAGAAGTGCACCGTTTCCGTATAATGACATGAAAACCATCAACTTCGCCTTCTGAGTATCTTTTGCACCAGCTTAACTGAACGACCGATTTAAATTTCAAATTGCCAGTTATCCAGATAGAGGTTAGCGATGAATGGAGTAGCATTAAGTTCTCTGCCTACTTTCTGCTCGCCTAGTACCGAATCTTATTACAGCATGTCGATTCTGTAAAAATCTCACCAAGAAAGCTGTGAGTGTCATCCCACTGATGCTAAGGATTGACTAAGCAAACATTTACAATCATAATCGAGATTTTAATAATATTTTTTATGCTAATTCTATTGATCATTTTATAGTTGAGCTGCACGATTTTTGACAAATGCGTGCACTGACTGGACAGGTCCGCTCAATCTGTGTGGTTCTTTACTCAAAAGACCATTTCAGACACTAATCTACATGGTCTTCACATTATCTGACCAAGATTATGTCTGGACTTTAAAAGAGACTGTGACCTCTGAGTTTGTTTCGGCCTTTCTTCTCAGAGTAGTCAGATAGGAAACGCCGACCTCATCTAGTTTAAAAAAATATGATTGACATGTAAAAGTGTTTGTACAAACCTACTTACAGAAAATAAATCATTTATCATTTATTTATCATTTATATGATTTCAACGCTATTATTTTAGTTGTCAAAACATTACTATTTTGTGGGGTTTTATAATAAAATAGCTAAACAGGAACTTAGTCAGAATATCAATTTTGTTTTCTTTTCTTTTTTTTTTCGTAGACTAGTTCTTATACAATGTGTAACGTTAAATGCGCAAAACCCGAAAATAGTTTGATCAGAATAATGAGCAGAATCAATTGAACCACTTTTTAACATAGGTCGCATTTAAAAAAAAAATCTTCATTAACCCGTGAGAAGGCGCGCCTAATTTTCTTACACGAGTAGGCGCGTGCGAGCAAATTGCTCACACTATCATAAAATGTTTATATTTTTAGTGTTTCTATATTTATTGGCTTATAATGTATTTAAATAAATAACACAAGGTTTAGTAAGTAAGAAAACAAGTATTTTAATCAAAACTATTGAACATAATAGCAACTTCTAACGCAAATAACAAAACAACCTAGTATTAATTAATTTTTTTGGCACGTTTCATAAAAATCACAATAAAAAATGTTCCATAACAAAAACTAAAAAGTGTTATTCATCCATTAAATCTACACTAATGTGCCTCTCGAAACACACTGAAAACATGTATTTTACATGTTCGGTGCAAAGTAATTGCTGGGCGCGTGATGAGCAAATTGCCGCACCTTGGTACATGGCCTCCACAAACGCCTTGCTGCGCGGTCGCAACGCCACTGAGCGGATCGAGAATTGCGTCAGGGGAGAGGGGGTGCCAATTCAAGCACTTAAGTACCTTCCTAAATAGGAAGGTACTTAAGTGCTTGAATTGGTGTGGCATGGGAAAGACAAAAAAATTTTGAATTAGATTTTTGTGTGAGCAAATTGCTCATAGCGCGCCTTCTCACGGGTTAAAAACGTTGCCATGTCTATTTATTAATAGGTCAAGCCATCGCGGCGCAGCGGCCCGGTGACGACTCCTCCTTCGACAGAGCGTCGTCGCAGACGCAAGAAACGATCAGAATTGCCAGAAAAACTAAAATAGCACATAAAACCACTACGATTTGTTTAATGATATATTTTATCTCTGAAATAGGTCAATTGAATTAAAAATCAGTTGGGGTGTCTGAGGTTTTGCGCATTTAACGTTACACGTTGTATAAGGACTCGTCTTTTTTTTTCTAGATTAAAACCCCACAAAATAGTAATGTTCTACAACTAAAATACTAGTTTTGAAATGTGAGGTACACACGGCGACAGATCAAGCTTTTTTCGTTTTGGTTGGGAAATTACCGAATAACTTCTCCCGCTCTGGGAGGAGCGGGAGGACTTGTAAGACTTTTACTGACTAAAACCCACCCGTGTTCCTTCAGTCGCCTGTGCCAGGGGCCACGGTAACTCTTTCGAACAACCCGCGACCCTGGTAGTTTTGACTGACATCGCATTTTATAGGCTTTTCATACAATGATGGGTCAGCTTAATATGCTGAAAATGTATAGCTTGATGTATAGCCATGCGTATGAAGCATTTAAATCTCTGCCTACCCCTTTGTGAAATAAAATGATTTTATTTCTGGTAGGTTTGTAAGTACAAACATAAAATTATATAAGGATATTTTGGCACCTGAATGACATTGACAGGGGGTCGTCAAATTATCACAGAAATTGTATTGACCTAACTAAATGGCGGGTTGTACACGTTAATTCAAACGTGATGTTTTAAGCTTCACAAAATACAAGCGCGATGTTCAGTCCGTTCACAGCTATTTTACTCTTGACAGCAGCAACCTAACAGCAATCTTATTGGAACGAGAATAAAGATCAAAATGATTTTGACAGACTTGTCAGTGGCAGCAACCCAAAATTAACCTTTTTGAAATGAGAATAAAGATCATTGTGGTTTGGACAGTCATGCTAAATCAGAGGTAAAATAAAAAAGTAAAGGAAAAAAGGACTGTATATTTCTTAGTAATCTTAGGTCTACAGTAAGCCGCAACTAGATACAGGTTTTCCAATAAAAAATCTGATGCTACCATAAAACACATTTTTTTTTTAAAGTTTTCATAACATTACTAAAAACGTTCGTCCTTCACAAAAAAAAATCAAAAACTAAACCACAACAATCCAAAACTGTGTATCTAAACAACATATTTGCATTAAAAAGTTTAAAATATGAAATAGCCGCGCACTGCTGTTTTATTACTCCCCTAGGGCTAAAGTACACGTACTGTCAGGACTGGAGTAGATACTAAACAGAGACCCAACTTTATAAAATCTCGTAACAATGATTTCGCTACAGATAAGAAAGAAAGAAAGAAAAATGCGTTTTTAGCATTACAGCAAAATAAATACCGACCACCACACACCACACCAGAAGAGAAAACAAAGATTATAATGCCAAAAGGGTCTCAGCTCAGCATGATGTCAGATGACATCACAAAGTGTACCATCTGACGCTGATTTTCAGCTGCAAATGACCGTACACGTATTAGTGAATACCATAATTTAGTGACGACCCCGTAGAAGATGGCGTGACGAGCTGGAGAAAATAACAAACACTGTTCCACTTTAGCCCTGGATCGAAAGAGCTAGGTGTCATGGGGAGAAGACTTTGCCCAACAGTGAGATAACGTAGGCTAGAAGTCATCAACTCCTATCGCAGTCCACTGCTGGACATAGGCCTCTCCCAGAATGCGCCACAAAACCCTGTCCTCCGGCTTCCGCATCCAGTCTACCCCGGCCACCTTCTTTAGGTCGTCCGTCCATCTAGCTGGGGGGTGTCCCACACTACGCTTGCCGATACGCGGTCTCCACTCCAGGACTCGTCTGCTCCACCGGCCATCGGCCCTTTGAGAGACATGGCCAGCCCACTGCCACTTCAGTTTGCTTACTCTGCAAGATATGTCGGTTACTCCGGTTCTTTTCCGGAAGGCTAGAAGTAACAGTTATAATTCATGAGTGAGCTCACGGCCTCACTCGCCGCAGCATACGAGTATTTCACGCAGAGCGCACGTCACTACCTATTCAGAATGATTATGATTACTTTCATGTGAAAGTGAATGAACTGGACGATGTGGACCGGTATGAAAATTTAAAGAAAGAAATAAAGAAAAATATTTTATTTGGGATACGCACAGGAAATACTTACAACAATAAAACAAACAGAAGACCGGTGCGAGGCCAAAAATGCTCCTATCTCAGCATGAATCTGTATTTCATTCAAAGAATTATTACGAAACAAGTCATGTGCCCGACGGAAATATGCATCGGTAAAAATGACGAACTTCCAACCAACTGTCATCCCTTACTTAACCACATTAGGGAATGAATTAAAAAAAAAATATTTGTGCTATCTTCGTCCTTTTAAGAACTCTTGTGCAAAATTTCTAGCTTCTAGATCCAATGCTTCAAGCTGTGCGGTGTCTGTCACTGAATAAATGAATTTAAGTACGCGAAGAAAATACATTAGGTACGCGTGCAGCAGGATTGTCATGACGTTGCTTGCTAGTGCAAGTCTACTTTTAGACTCAAACATCGCAGCACTATAGGGTGACTGGTAATTAGTGACCGATACTTAAACACATGATTGTACTCATAATTATAAACAACTTTTACTATCGGACCAAATCCGAAATCGCGAAAAAGAATCAGCTGTTCCCTACATTTATGTTCGGACGAGTCGTCAAAATGTAGGGAACAGCTGATTTTTTGTCGTCATTTCACTTTTTGTCCCATTATAAAACTTGTTTGTTGTCATCAGTAGAATCATGTGTTTAAGTATCGGTCACTAATTACCAGTCACCCTATATAATGAAACTAGGTCTTTGTCTAGTATCTACTCCTGTACCAACAGTATGTCGGTGTGTATGTCGTCGTCCGATCGTAAACATACCGGCCATATCATGATCTGCCTGGCTGTTTCACAATACGCCACCATTTTATCATTTGACCATCTAACGCCCGCCTTATCAGCCAACGCTCAGCGTTCGACGATTTGCCCTGCTATGCTTGGGAATAACTCAGGTGCGCGTAAAAAACACTTTCTATTTCAGCGAAAAAAAATCCAAATAAGTTGGATTTAGCGATCGCAGTTGCCGCGGCACCGCTCGCTTCACTCGAATGAAATTAAATGCAACAGCTTTTCAATAACAATTCACATTGCGTTTGAATATTTTTGCGATATACCCAGTAGTCAGCAGGGAATACCGATAAATAGGTTGCTTTCATCCATCCACCCGCGTTTAGTTTAGGCGCATCATGATTATATATAACGGGCCAAATCATGAGATGGCGATGTATCATGAAATGGCCAGGCAGATTACGATATGGCCATTTTTTACTATCGAACGACGACATGTATAAATATAAGGATGTACTGCGCATGTCGGCAAACGAATATTAATTTGAAGTAGCCTTTGTTTCTAGACTCTGTTAGGCAGCTTCAAACTAATTAATTGGATGCACAATATGGTATTGATACCAGCCGGTCGATTCTGTAAAAATCTCACCGTGAAATCATAAGTGAAGTGAGCATTTAATAGTGTTAATCCCTCGCAAATGACAGCTCACTCCACGCTCAGTTCACCCAAGCTTTCACTGTGAGATAGTTACAAAATCGCACGGCAGGAAATAATTATACAATTTGGGAGATATTATTTCCCTTCTTTCTTTACACATAAATAATAATTATATTGTTATGTTAACCATGTTACTGGTGAAAACAGTTTTAATAAAACATTTTGATCATGTATCTACCCTTATGGAATCACTGGTCCCCAAGTCACAGGCTATAAACCTAGTTTGGGTGCCAGGAGATAACACTCAATGCACTTTATGTTGTAGCATATTATTGTAGTTGTAACCTTTGTGACCATTTTACTGGAAATAAACATTATTATTATTATTATGTCGTTTATTCACTTCTTTGCCTTATTTTATTATATTTTTAAACATTCCTTAAAACATAAGAAATAAGTATAAAAACATTTAAAAATATTAAAAAATAGTGATCCACCGGTGTCGGGAGCAGGGTCCAAGCTACCGGTGGTTAGGGCTCCAGAGACAGGAACCTCCTCACAATGCGAGCCGTATCGAGGAGTACTGCCTTCTGAATCAGGCCCTTGATCCAACCGCTTAACGAGAGCCTCGATAAATGTTGATCGAGGCTTATTATTATTATTATTAATAATGAATTTTTGTCAGTAAGGGCCCTAATTCACTATGACCATTTGAAGATTCCACTACTACTCAAAACCACTTCGAAACTACGTCACTTCCTTAGTTATTCACGACATCTACTACTAACGTATTCTCTATGACACAAGGCGTACAGTTGACATTTCTATTCCTTGCCATTAACAAGACACGATATTGACGTGGTAAGATTTCGCGAGGAATAATACAGAATTAGTGCCAAGGTATGCACAAGGGTACGCACCATTGTGCATAAGTTGGCCCTAATTCTGTGCATTAAAAGAGCGGTGAATTAAAAGAGCAAACATGAAAGATGATGAGTCACTCAAAGTCACAGAGTCAGAAATTAATCAATCATTAACTTTAATTGACAAGTATAAATTGGGACGCAGTCAGTCAACAAAAATATGTCAGATTAAAAACATTTCTGTTGACATTTGTGCCAAGATATGCTGGTTAATAAAGCACAGAAACCAGCTGATTTATTCTTTAAAATATCGACTGGCGACTTCTGGCTCGCTTTACAGTGAGTTTGAAGTGAGCTGTCAATAGTGACAATCTCTAGCATCAGGTGGAACGACATCTGACTTCACCTAAGTGTGCATACACACGAGTGATACGCGTCGACGACAGAGGCAACTGCAAGCGTCGACGCGTTTTGCTCGTGTGTATGCACACTCAGTTGATACAGTGAAATTTTTATAGTATAAACCGAGAGTATTGCACCCAGCAGGGGCGGCACGCTAGTTTTCCTATAAAATAATACCAGAATATTCAGCACAACCATGTCAAAAACATTTATTTGTACGGCTATAATGTAGGTACGTCAACAAACCTTCATAAACTACCGTTTTTATTTCCTAGAAAATATTTTTACGTTCCATTTTAACGCACAACTTATACGATTCTCCTTACTTTAATTTTGAAATACAGCACAAGAGTGGAAATAATATTGAAATGAAAATAAAACCATTATTTCAATTGAAGCACAAAAGTGAAAATAATATATTGAAATGAAAATAAAACCATTATTTCAATTGAGTTTCTTTAAATCCAATTTTATGACATTATTATTGCACTGTACATCAGTCCAAAAATATATTAAGTACATGTATATTTTTATAATTTCCGTTCCAATTACCGAAAATTTTCTATACTAATTTTATGATTATAAAGAGAAAAAAAAAGATGTTTGTTTGTATTGCCTTTACGCTAAAACAGTTGAACAGCCGTGCGATTCTTTAACCATCTCACCGTGAAAGCTTGGGTGAAGTGAGCGTGGAGTGAGCTGTCATTCACTAGGGATTCACACTATTAAGTGCTCACTTATGATTTCACGGTAAGATTTTTAGAGACTCGACCGTCAGGTTGGGTTTAGGACTTTTTATTTCCATATTCCCACAAAATCGAGACATATGCGGTTTTTATTTACAGTGAGATAATTATACTCCACATCTCTGCAACATTAATGGACCGCAAGGGACGAGCCTATTTTCAGCCTCACTAGGGATCCCAGGATTGGAGCTGAATATTAGACCCAAACTTCAGAATTTCCCCTAGAGAATATAACACTGTATCTGCACTCAGCATCATTACGATTTTAAGCCTAATTCGGACGGTGGCCAAAACGCATTTGGTTTCCTTTTAGGCATTTCACTGTTTACATAGTAAGCAATGCTCTTATCTTTTGACTAAACCTTCAAACTCCTGGTATCTCCTTGGGTTGCAGCAGTTTCGGTGAGAGGGAGTGAGCCGTAATCTACCACGTGAGCCCAGTGCGGGTTGGTATATGTCATATCATGCCTTCAAACTCCTGGTATCCCCTTGGGTTGCAACAGTTTCGGTGAGAGGGAGTGAGCCGTAATCTACCACGTGACCCCAGTGCGGGTTGGTATATGTCATATCATGCCTTCAAACTCCTGGTATCCCGTTGGGTTGCAACAGTTTCGGTGAGAGGGAGTGAGCCGTAATCTACCACGTGAGCCCAGTGCGGGTTGGTATATGTCATATCATGCCTTCAAACTCCTGGTATCCCGTTGGGTTGCAGCAGTTTCGGTGAGAGGGAGTGAGCCGTAATCTACCACGTGAGCCCAGTGCGGGTTGGTATATGTCATATCATGCCTTCAAACTCCTGGTATCCCCTTGGGTTGCAGCAGTTTCGGTGAGAGGGAGTGAGCCGTAATCTACCACGCAAGCCCCGTGCGGGTTGATGTCATATCATGCCTTCGAATTAATGATTGGTTCTAGGACATGCCGGTTTCCTCACGATATTTTCCTTTACGTTTTGAGAGCAGTGGTGATGAAACAATTTACATAAAGTAAAGCGCCTGTCTGGGTTCAAACCTACAACCTACAACTCGTAAGTCACGGCCGTTAGCACTGGTCTGCCACTGCTCCGAGCTTAAAATGAGCTGTCAAAAGTGTCAATCCCTAGCATCAGAATGAAGCCCACTTCACCTTCAGACGTTTTCACGGTGAGATTTTTACAGAATAGTCCGGCAGAGCCTATATGCAAAGGTGTCACAAAAACATCATTGTATATCCCAAGAACTCGAACACAAACCAGACGCCATCACAATTCAAACACAAATTGAACCCAGGATGCGTAATTGCAAAACCTATTTACCTCATTCATGAAGTCAACCTGAGGTTGTGTAGCACAGAGTAACAATTAGCTAAACATATGCAAACGGTTGCAATAGGCGACGTCAACTAGGATTTGGTGAATGTTAATGTTTTCTAGGCTTGGGAAATGTGTGGAGTGGTCAGCACGGTATTTTTTTTTTTGACGTTATAACGTCTTAACAACATCATTTTCACTCTTCTCGTGCGTGTCGTCAAGAGAGTAATGGAGCTTTTTTTTGCCTGTTTGTGTAGGGGTCAGTGGCCCTGACTGCTATGCGCAAGGTCATAGGTTCGATTCCCACCTAGGACAAATGTTTGTGTGATGAGCACGATCAACTGTTCTTTGTCTGGGTGTAATTTATCTATAATATGTATGTATTTAGATAAATACAACGTGTAACGTTAAATGCGCAAAACCTCAGACACCCCAACTGATTTTTAATTCAATTGACCTATTTCAGAGAAAATGAGTCATTAAAAAAATTGTAAAGGTTTTATGTGCTGTTTTAGTTTTACTGCCCATTCTGATCGTTTCTTGCGTCTGCGACGACGCTTTACCGAGGGAGGAGTTGTCACCGGGCTGCAGCGCCGTGCTGACATTGACTTGCTTGACTTATTAATAAATAGACACGGCAACGTTTTTAATGAAGATTTTTTGAAAAATGTGACATATATTAAAAAGTGGTTCAATTAATTCTGCTCGTTATTCTGATCAAACTATTTTCAGGTTTTGCGCATTTAACGTTACACGTTGTATATGTTTGTTTATCAGTTGTCTAGTACTCATAGCACCAGCTCTGCTTAGTTTGGGACTAGATGGCATTGTGCGAAAGTTGTGGATTATTATTACTATATTATTTCTTGTTCCCCCGACCCACCAACCACGTCGCAACCACGTCGCGTGGCATCTCCTGCCCGCGCTATCAAGAAAACAAACAAATCCTTCAGATATATTCTTATTTTAGATAGATAATAAAGTATCATCTTTTTTTCGTCTTCTTATAAGTAGCAAACTATAGCATTTGTTCAACACTTTGTAAAAAACAATTTTGATTATGGCAGTACTTACTGTATTTGACACAGTTCTTGATGCTATGGCTCTCAGGGATATGTCCTAACCCGCTGTCAAATATAACATTTATGTTTGTACATCAAGCTACCAGAAACTGTCAATTTTTTCCAGTCAATTTTGAATCTAATGCTTTAGCGATAAACTTGAAAATCTATTAAAGTTTGACAGATTGTAGTAGCTTGAGGTGCCGGCGTCTGTACCTGATCAATATATCACGCTAATTAAAACTGCAGAAATAAAAGGCTGACTGGTAGAAAATGCCTCAGGCATTAAGTCCTCCTTTGTACCGTATTTTTTAATCGTGCATAAAGTTTTAATAAATAAATAAATATGACATGATAGTTTTGTTGATTTAAAACCTTTGGCTTGCGACCTTTGGATACGACTCAGTACAAGTTTAGACGTGATTAAATCTTGCCTACTAAAATTACGTCAATTTACGTCAGACGCTGTATAGTGCTTATTATATAATATATTTATAATGGTAATTACATATTAAATTTAAAAAAAAAAAACGACGGTTTGCACTCCGGGAGTGCCGGCAGAAGTGAAAACTTGAATAGTAACGTTGTGCATTTTTTATATTTTGGAATGTTTAGGGAATAATTTTGCACGAATTGCTTTAATTATCAGTGTAAAAGTACTATCGTTTATGTGGTAGAATACAAGCGCCCTGCGCCGCCTAAACGAAACAGCAGGCGCAGGCATACTTTTTCGCTGCGCTGTAGAAAGAGAGGGGGATACTTCCTCTCCTACGCCGCGCCGGCTGTCTACTCTCCATCCGTCTTACGAATTTTCAATGAGGTCACGTGTCCTGACGCGAGTTTAACATTTTTTACCCATTACAAAAAAAGTGTACAACGCCGCTAAAGAAGTTTTCACTTCAAAAAAATAAAGAAAACATTAGACGAAAAAAAAAAAATTGTTTCTTTGATTATCTCTTCCGTAAAAAAGTGTAAGTTTAATTTGAGGTAGTTTTGAATTGAAACAACGATATGTATAGACCTCTTCACTCTATCGGGCAACAGGGGCCCAGGGTAATATTCATTCCTTTCGTGGGCTCTCTGATGACTTGCAAAACCAAATTTGGTCTTGAAAACCCGATCACACCGTGTAGGTACTGAAGAGCTGATCACCAACATTGTATGTATATGAAGGCATTGGGCGACTTTTGCGTAATTAGCTCTTATTGTGTAGGTCTTTAAGACGATTTCTTTTAAAGCATTCATTCGCTTTGTGGGTTGAAGTGCGCCACTTTTCTCGGTTCGAGCAAGCTCCTGCCACCGACCGACGGGTATAAAGCTTTGAACACCCTAAAATTAAAACTTAATTTTAAAATCTAGATTGATAATTATAAACACCATTTAAAGCTGAACATTCCATGATATTTAATTAAATAAAAAAATAAAATCTTTACAGTAATTCAGCCCCACGCTTTTCTTAATCCTACCCGTATGTCAACGAGATGAGTCCGTGTAGGTACACAGTACTCCACCCCGGCTTTGTCTGTGGTTTTGTAATTACACATCAACTTTGTTCATACACCACAAGATGCTTCATCCCAGTTCTTTTAATCTTCTAATGTATTAACACCTCTTTCTTCTTTGTGTTTGTGCTTTTTATTTGGTTGGTTGACATAAATGTTGACAACGAACCATGTGAGTTGAGATTGAGTTCCAGTTAATTCGGTATGTAATGAATAAAAAATCTTACGCTGATTCCAAAAACATTTTGAGCTTTTAGGTTTCTTAGTCTTATTTTTCTGTTTTTAGCGCTTAAAATTAGAATATGAGTTTATTTTAACATAAACACATTTTGACCTCCAAATGACGTCAAAAGTAAGCAGATTGGGAATACTTTCGGTACCTCCCATGATAAAAAATCAAGTCAGATAATGTGAACTTTAGGCTTGACCATAATAATATAATGCAGTCATGTGAAAATTTCGGCCTTTGAATCGATTCAAATCAAAAGTTGAAAATCAATTCACACAAAAAATCCAAATCCCGAGTTCTGAATGATCATGAATCAATTTAATAATAGTAGCTTAAAGAAAATCCATTCCTTTGTAATAATAATCCTTATAAAATCATTCGAACTATATTGTAACTATTAATGGTGTTCGAAACTTGCAAATACAAACTACTATAGATATTTGTTGATTGGTTTGATAATAGTTTCGAAAGAAATCATTCACTTTCGTGCACCACTAGTACAGACGCTAGCACAGATTGTAGTAGCTTGATGCTACTACAATCTGTCAAATTTCTTTAATAGATTTTCAACTTTATCGCTAAAGTATCAGGTTCAAAGTTGATTGGGAAAATTTGACAGTTTCGGGTAGCTCGATGTGATAGTGCCTCTACATAGTAGATACCTAGATACTATTCGTCTTCACTGGAATCGCATATCTAATGACTAGTAAGGACATATTAATAATATATCAAATAGGTAACTATAATCGATTAACTGTAATCGAATTACTAATTTAATAAACGGTCAGTTTAAAGTAATAAGTAAATGCTCGATTATGTCGATCATTCCCACCTCTAAAGCTGTCATGTGTCATGCTTGAAGTTTTTGATGTCAAGCGAAAATCATCAAATTTAAGATTTTTATTATTGTTTTGTGTTTGTGTTGTTGTTGTTTTTGATTTTTTTTATACGTGGCAAAGATATTGAACTCTTCAGCCTACTTTTGAAGTAGAATTTAGAAAATTTATTTAAAATTAATGACTGCTTGGAAAACCAAAATATTGAAAACAGTTGCTTAAAATAACTAAATCTATAAATTAAAATAAAAATAATACCTGAAACAACTTTACATACCGAATTGGGCGTTTGAGAGACAGTATTGGTACCTTATGCTGTAAAATACCTATTTGAAAAGTTAAAATGCCTATTTCAAAGAAACCTTACAATTTTTTATCGCATAAACTACACAGGCGTATTATTCCTCTTACATCGTCCCATCAGTTTGTTTCTTATTATAAATATTTTTTCTATAATTTACCAAGAAAAATCTAGACCGAGCTACGATGAAGCACTTCTAGATTTTTTCTCATTAAGTTTGCGGTCCTGGCTAGTCTTAAGTACTAATTAATAAAGCAGTATCGTCAGTTCATTTTATACAGACAACAAGATAGGATAGAGGATTCTAGACACTTTAGCGTAGAAATATTCGCCGGTTATCAAAAAAAAAACAGCTATTTCATAGAAAACTGCAATACGTACGTGGTCAAAAACTGTCGCAATTTTTTTTTTTCAACTGTCTAAAATTTCAACGCAGGGGACCGGTGTAACCTGAAATCGCAAAAAAAATCAGCTGTTCCCTACATTTTGACGAGTTATGCGAACATAAATGAAGGGATCAGCTGATTATTTTTTCGCGATTTCAGGTTTGGTCCCATAGTAAAAGTTGTTCATAATGATGAATACAATGACCCCTTACGAGGCTGTGCGTTAATTCCAGGACCCGATGTATGTCTATAATATCATCATCTGCCTAGCCTTTTCCCAACTATGTTGGGGTCGGCTTCCAGTCTAACCGAATGCAGCTAAATACCAGTATTTACATGGAACGACCTGACCCCCACAACCCAGTTACTTGGTAATTCGATACCCCTTGGTAAATGATAAATAAATGATAAATGATTTATTTTCTGTAAGTAGGTTTGTACAAACACTTTTACATGTCAATCATATTTTTTTAAACTAGATGAGGTCGGCGTTTCCTATCTGACTACTCTGAGAAAAAAGGCTGAAACAAACTCAGAGGTCACAGTCTCTTTTAAAGTCCATACATAATCTTGGTCAGATCATGTGAAGACCATGTAGATTGGTGTCTGAAATGGTCTTTTGAGTAAAGAACCACACAGATTGAGCGGACCTGTCCAGTAAGTGCACGCATTTGTCAAAAATTGTGCAGCTCAACTCAGAACTTGAGGAGCCTTACGATTCGACGAACATTACCAATGAAAGGACATTTGGGTAGGCCGCATAAATTACTCAAACTGCCAGATCATGATTAAAACTAACTAAGAAGGAAAACAGAAAAAAGAAATGACCCACATAGTCTTCACACTCACAGTAATAATAATAAAAATAAGATACTTTACAAAGTAAATATCCATGTCATTGTTTATATAAAATTCATCAATGTCAATGTGTATATAAAAATCCGGACACAATATTTGATCTTTGAGGACCATGTAGATTGGTGTCTGAAGTAGTCTTTTGAGGAAAGAACCACACAGATTGAGTGGACCTGTGCAGTCAGTGCACGCATTCGTCAGTAACCATGCAGCTCAACTCAGAACTTAAGGAGCTCAACGATTTGACGAGCAATACCAGGGACAGGGCATTAGTGTAGACCGCATAAACCACTCAAACTGCCAGACCATGATTAAAACGGAAACAATGACCCACATAGTCCTCACATTCACAATAATTAAAATAATATAAGACTTTAAACAGTAAATGTTCATGTCATTCTGTATATAAATAGATATTTAGAAATAAAAAAAAACTGTAACTGTAACGGTAAGACTGGATGTCAGACTTTCGGGCTACTAACGACCTGTAATGACTGTCAAAGATCCACGAATGACAGCCGGGACCAACGGCTTTACGTGCTTTCCGAGGCACGGAGGGGTCTTGGCATGTGTAGATGGTCACCCATCCACGGACCAACCGTGGGAAACGTAGCTTGACAAAAGCGTGGGGTGCTCGATATTGATTGTTGTAAATATATAATTAGTAGTTTTTTGTATACGTAGAGTTCGTATAGAAATATGATAAAAAGTACCCCACGCTTTTGTACAGACGCCAGCACATCAAGCTACTACAATCGGTCAGATTTCTTTAATAGATTTTCAACTTTATCGCTAAAGCATAAGGTTGAAAGTTCATTGGGAAAATCTGACAGTTTCGGGTAGCTTGATGTGCTGGCGTCTGTACAGTGAAATTAATTTTCTTTTCATAATTTTATTTTTATTTTAGAATTGCTTATTATTGGTTATTTTAGTGCTGGCGGGTTAAATTAATAGTTATTTTCTGATTTTTAGTTCGATTTGCTAATAAAGCGTGTTTTTTTAACTATATTGTATTTTTTTTTTTGTTTTTTTCAAACTATTTTTTTTTTCAACTTTTTATATCAAAATGCTGTATTGTCGTCGGTCATTGATAAGTCTACAACGTTTAAAGTAAATCTGATCGCTTAAAGTGGGGCAAAATCGAGCCCAAACGAATTAGTTACATACAAACACACAAACATAAAGGTGAAACTAATAAAAGCGTGTTAATGACAAAACCATCCCATAGAATTAACCAACTCCTTTTCATAAAACAACACTTCCAGGCTTCCAGAAAAGTTTATTTCAAGAAAATAGTTGTCACACTCTTTACTCGCATCAAAGTCTAACAAAAGACTGGCATAAAACACAAAAACATTTCAGTTTTAAAGGCAACGCCCTTAAAGCCGTCTCTGCCTGCATAAAGAAAATTGACTGAAGAAAATGTTCCCTTTTGTGTTTTGACCTTATAAAAGTTAATTATCCTGTCTTAGCTACCGTAGACGTTGCATGTCTTTGAAAATGCTTTGTGGAGGACACAGGGAAATATAGGAGATTTCTTGGAAAATACTGATCTTGGATAATAAGCTGGGTGTAGTGCATGCAGAAACTTGAAGGTAGTTGGATTATAATGGTTGGTGATGAAAATGGATAAGCCGTAAAAAAACAGGGTTTCCAGTTTATACTTTACATAGAATATCATCTAAATCTATACACAATTATGGCTCCCGAAATAGAGTTACTCTAACAAGCAGTGCGATTCTGTAACCATCTCACCGTGAAAACGTAGGTGAAGTGAGCGTGGAGTGAGCTGTCAGTGTCATCCCACCTAATACTAGGGATTGACCAAGCATACATTTACAATCATAATCGAGATTTTAATAATATATTTTAAGCTATTGATAATTTCAAAGCTAGTATTTTAATTGTCAAAACATTACTTGCTATTTTGTAGGGTTTTAATTTAGAAAACAAAACTGATATTCTGACTAAGTTTCTGTTTTGATATTTTATTTTAAAACCCCACAAAATAATAATGTTTTGAGAACTAAAATACTAACTTTGAAATTATATAAAATGATCAAAAGAATTAGCACAAAAAATATTATTAAAATCTTGATTCTGATTGTAAATGTTTGCTTGGTCAATCCCTAGCATCAGTGGAATGACACTGAAAGCTCACTACACGCCAGCTTTCACGGTGAGATTTTTACAGAATCTACATGCTGGTAGTACAGACGATAGCACATCAAGCTACCCGAAACTGTCAAATTTTCCCAATCAACTTTGAACCTTATGCTTTAGCGATAAAGTTAAAAATCAATTTTAAAAAAATTGACAGATTGTAGTAGCTTGATGTGCTGGCGTCTGTACGTCTGACTTAAGCAGTTCATTATAGCACGGCGTGCTAAACACCGTCCATTAAAAGTCTAAGACAGTAAAGATTATGTCACGCTGTTCTGTGTAAAAAATGACTACCTACTTCAGTCACAGAAAAGCGTGAAATTCATTTATTTATTTTATAATTACAAATTAAAGTCGCTTCTCGTCGTCCGTCTGTGTGACCGCGTTGTTCTTATAAAGAAAAAAAAAAAAAATTAAGCCAGTTATTTTGAATATTAAACCTACGTAATAATAAATAAATCTAGGTAGTCAGAAGCCCGAAAGTCTGACCATCAGTCTTAACATCGTAATACCCAGTAACTGGGTTGTGGAGGTCAGATAGGCTGTCGCTCCGTGTAAAATACTGGTATTCAGCTGCATCCAGTTAGACTGGAAGCTGATCCCAATATAGTTTGGAAAAGACGATTCATAAAATATCTTTGCTTTCATCAAAAGATTCCATATCAGTCAACCGATTATCTTCGACTTTGTAAGAAGTATCATCTGCTGCCACTGGTAGATCGACGTAAAATTGCAGACTGTTTATTCCTGTTGAAAATCCTCAATAACAATATTGATAACCCTGAGTTATTGTCAAAATTTTATTTCACTGTGCCAAGTAAAGCACTTCGTTTTAATCCACCCATAGGTGTACCTCATACATCTTCGAATTATAGGCAGAACAGTTACATTGTGCGCGCAAGCAGTAGTTTCAATGATATATGCAAGGAATATGATTTTGATCCATTCACAATTAGTGTGAATTCGGCCAGAAGGTGTTTAAGCCTCAAATTTTTTAAGTAGCGGTAGGTTATATTATTTGATTTTGTTATTTTATTGTTTTCTCTATTATTTTAGGCATATATTTACAAACTACGTGTTTATATTGCTACTTATTTTAGTTTAGGTGATGGTTTTTATAGGTTTTTATTTCATAAATTATTATTGTAATTCTATACGTGAGGATTTGTAATTGGCTTTTGGGTGATTATGATTTCCTTTTGTGTCTATTTTTAATAGCTGTAAGTCCTCCATGTACTAAAATAAATAAATAAATAAAAATAAATAAATAAGACTAGACAGACGATGATATAATAAATAAGTCTCGATGTTTCCTCAAGTTGTAAAAACCACGCGAAGAGAGAAAACAAAAGCAGAGGTCCTTTTTTTTCCGGTTTATCCTAAAATGTTGTCTGCAGATTAGAAGCATAAAAACTAATCAGCACAATCAGCCAATAAGCGGCCACTGCTGGAAATAGACCTCTCCAATCGCACGATATTCAAGTCGATCCTTGGCAACTCTAATCCAGCTGCTACAATCAGTATTAAGTAGCCTACTTCCACAAAACAGACTCACAAATGTAATTACCATCCCCCAACAACAATTTCCATACATCAATCACTCGAAGACACAGCAGCACCTGAATCAAAAATTCACTTCAATAGAGAACCGACTGAATTGATTGGGCAGACAGAGCACATCACCGGATGACGTCACAAGTGCCCAGTGACGCGAAACGACCACCCACGGTGGTACACGGTGTAACCACAGAATAGATAAGCACAGAAGCCCGGCTTTGGGTTTCGTAAAGAGCATACTGAACTGGGTCTGCAAATTAGACTACATACAAATTGAAAAACTTGTCTCTTTTAACCCTAACAAATCAAAGGACTGCAGTACTAACTCACACGCACGCACCCTCACATCGTAACACTACTTCCTGATTCATTGTATTTTTTTATGTATTTTAAACTCTTAAACAAACCGTGTTATTACTTAACTGGGAAGGGAACTGTCTCCGGGGGTATATGCGAACAATCCAATTCAGAAATCAGAGGTTTTATGTAAGTGTCACTTATTTTTCAAATAAATTCACTATGTCATTAAAATGGGCAAAGACATAGATGCACACGTAAAAAGAAAGAAAGAAAATACATTTATTTTGCATAGAATAAAAGGCACAGGCGCGTAGCGTACGGCGCGGCGGTCTGTAATTGTTTCAAACACATCGCGAGTGCGCTTGCAGTCACTGTACGAAAACGCGTGTGTATAATAAATAAAATTACATAAATTTTAATAATTTTTCAGTCATATTTTAATAGCTAAATAGACATACTAACATTACAAGTAATCAAATGTTTAATTTATTTGATAGCTTTTGTCATATATAACAACTATCTAAAATTTGTAACAACGTGCCCCCCGCTCCCCTACACACGCGTTTTCGTACAGTAAAAACGCACGCGTGCACATATTACGTGCACGCGTGCGTTTTCAATCGTTGCATGGAGCCGGCCTTCTGGACCTATATCTACATATTTTGTGGGTAAACGTTGGAACAACCACACCTGTCAATGCAAAGGGAGAAAAAATACTCTTTCGGCCCTCGTTTTGGTATAGAATATTCGGTCTTATATTTTTTGGTGGACGGATCTGGGCAGTTCCGAAACTATTTTTGGATAAAAATGTGACTGTGGATGAAATTGAAAAAGGTCAGTTTCTATACCGTATCGGTAAATTTCCACATATTGTTTTTCCATATGTATTTGCTGAGTGATTTCTGAGAAAAAAAATTACAATTATAAACCTATGAATTGAAATTGAAATTTTGATATTTTCAACAAATTCTAAAAACTGCTATCTTACCAAGAATTCTGTCCAAAATATACTGAAAAAGATTTACAATAATGCTAACAAAAATGTATCACAAACTTCAAACAATATAATAATGCATTTCCTCAACGCCATGATCACACAAAAAATTGTGTTAGAAATTTTCTATT
The DNA here is from genome assembly GCA_949629135.1 of Eremobia ochroleuca. Classification (NCBI taxonomy): domain Eukaryota; kingdom Metazoa; phylum Arthropoda; class Insecta; order Lepidoptera; family Noctuidae; genus Eremobia; species Eremobia ochroleuca. Next base: position 7,686,721 of record OX451410.1, read on the forward strand.
GTGTTAAAAAACCTGACTTTGGCGTCTGAACAATGCATGGTGAGACAAAGACCTTGGAGTGCTGGTCGAGAGCTCTTATTATGAGTCACTTTTCATCACATTGTCGGGTCGTGAAAGAGACCCCTCATATAATCGGGGGAAAGGAAATTTTATGCAACATTTTTTTCAAAGAGCGGTGCTGGTCGGTGTGGGTGGTGTTTGGTATAATATGTGTGGTGTGTTTAAATTGCTATTGAGTTTAACGTTGATCCTTTGTAAACGATATTGCATCAGAATTAAAACGAAGTAGGGGCAGTACTTTTGGTAAGTCAGTCCCTGAGACGTCGAAAGCTTTCTCGGAGGCAAGATGTGTGCCAAATTGATGACAGGTATCACGTTGATAATCACTACATAGTATAAAACAAAGTCGCTTCCCTGTCTGTCTGTCCCTATATATGCTTAGATCTTTAAAACTACGCAACAGATTTTGATGCGGTTTTTTTTAATAGATAGAGTGATTCAAGAGGAAGGTTTATATGTATAATACATGCATAATATAGTAGAGAAACACTGATAAGTTTAGAGGTTTCTAATGTAATGTCGTAAATAAACACATTTTTTTGCGCTAACATTGTAAACGCTGGCTGAACCCGTCGAGATAGATCAAAATAATGTACTACAGTATTGTACACCTTAGAAAGGTCTACAAAAAAGTCCGCGATCGTATATGTCTATCTCTTAGGGATAACCCACAATAACCATTTTTTATCCTATACTTTTTACGAGAAATAATGGCTCTAAAATTATCAGTGTTTCTCCATTGCACCCGTGCGAAGCCGGGGCGGGTCGCTAGTTAATGATAAAAGCCGCACGGGTCGATCGTTGGCAAAGCTACACTTGCCGCGATCCGTTCGTGGATGGGTAGCCGTCCATTACATATCAAGACCCCTCCGTGCCTCGGAAAGCATGAAAGCACGCTAAGCCGTTGGTCCCGGCTGCCATTCTTGGATCTTTGTATTTCTGTCGTTACGGGTCGTCAGAAGCCCGAAAGTCTGACAACCAGTGTTACCAAAAGGTATCGTTTTACCCAGTAATTCTAGTAACTGGGTTGTGGAGGCCCAATAGGCAGTCCATGCAAAATAATAGTATTCAGCTGCATCTGGTCAGACCGGAAGCTAACCCCAACATAGTCGGGAAAAGGCTAGGCAGATTGATTGAGGCTCCCCTATTACATGTATCTTCAAAATAACTGATTATTATTTATTTATTTAAACTCTTCGCACACAAAAAGGTACAAAGGCGGACTTAATGCCTTAGGCATTCTCTACCAGTCAACCAAGGGTGGTGAAGAGATCAGATGGCAGGTGCTTTGGTTGAACCGAACAATGATTAAAAAAAAAAACTATTAAAATTCTTGAATTATAAATGAAAAAACGTACACAAATACAAAATATAATATATAATATACATACATACTATTTACTAAAAAACTACCACTACTATTTACTATTATGTGAAAGTATCATGAGTTACACGAATTCAAAATAATCCCCCAACATTAGTTATTAAAGAAAATGTATATATTATAATATTAAACCTTCTTTCCTCGCGCGGCAACCAGTATTGGATTAAGTGAAAATAATTACTGCAGCGCCGGCAACAGACGTGAAACTAATCAACAAAAACCACACCAGTAATCCTGTAACTTAATACTCGTACCATCATTTTTACTTGAAAGCTGTTTTAAAAGATTAAGATTTAATTATTCTTTAGAGCTTGCGTCAACACTGGTTTGTGACGAGAAATAAAGCACGATTACAATTTTGTTTGTGGTGTGGTGTGATGAAGGTATTTTAAGTTTGCATTTTAACTGAAAACTGTGTGAAACCGTGCCTCGGAAAGCACGTTAAGCCGTTGGTCCGGGCTGTCATTCGTGGATCTTTGACAGTCGTTACGGGTCGTCAGTATCCCGAGAGTCTGACAACCAGTCTTACCAAGGGGTATCGTATTACCCAGTAATTGGGTTGTGGAGGTCAGATAGGCAGTCGCTCCACGTAAAATGCTGGTATTCAGCTGCATCCGGGTAGACTGGAAGCTGACCCCAACATAGTTGGGAAAAGGCTAGGCAGATGATGATGTGTTTCAACAGTCCAAAACTTCAACACCTCCAAAGTACACTCAAAAATATATATTCTACAAATCTGTTAAATACAACAACACGATCATCCAACACTCGTGAAGCATTTTACAGTTTTGTAGAAGATCCTACTAAGCACATTATTCAAATATCGCATTCGCAACCAACCCTTATATTAAAACAAGTCGTGTCTTATCCAGACGATAAATTTCCATTACTTCAGCTATGAAACGCTGTATAATCAGACCTAATTGTAGCTTGATCCGTTAGTTTGAAAATACTGAAACGGTAACTGAATTACTTGTGCATTTTATCAGTGTGTAAATGCTTAGTCTGTAAACCCGTGACTGTAGTTGTTAGTTTAGCTATTCGAAATAGTGGCATTTTAGAATAGTTCAAACCAAAATAACAAAAAAGTCAAACAAATTCGATAACCAAGTATCAGCTTGGTATGAATTATGAATAATTTCCATAAAGTACGAGTATGTAACAATGATATTTCACATAGTACTATAATATGGTCGTCAGCGTCCTCTCGTAGCAAATAATATAATCAATACTAATAATTACTATTGGAACAACTAGATGGCGTTTCTGTCAGAACCTTCTTCTTTTTCCTGCCCTTGTCCCATTTTATTTGGGGTCGGCGCAACACGTTTTCTTCTTCCATTCTTCCCTGTTAGATATCATGGCATCATTTACTCCTTTCTCTTTCATATCATTCCTCACACCGTCTTTTCTTTGGCCTTCCTCTCCCTCTCCATCCATCTGCATTCATAATTCATCACTCTTTTCGTTACATGCGTTTCATCCCTCCTCATTACATGTCCATACCAAGTCAAACGACTTCCTTTTAATTTTTCTGTAACAGGCGCCACTTTTAAACTTCCTCTAATATACTCATTCCTTACTTTATCCATTCTTGTCACTCCACACATCCATCTCAACATTCTCATCTCCGCGACATGCAATCGTTTTTCATCCATCTTTTTCACAGCCCAGCATTCTGATCCATACAGTACGACAGGCATAATCACGGACTTGTATATTTTCCCCTTTAACTTGAGGTGCATCCGTGGGTCACAAGTGACCAGTTTCTGTCAGAACCATTAAACAATATTATATTAGAATTTCTGTGATAACAATTAAAATATGAAGCATGTGCTAAGGTTAAATAATTACATTAAATTCAATTTTAAATAGAAAGTTCAGTGGAGTTAGTAATAATCGATTAATAGCGTTGCCAACCGAATGATCTATGAAATATTGCTTTTGTTGCAATGTTGGCAGAAAGAGTCTTTTCAATTTGACGTTTGGTTGGAGTAGATTCCATTAATGTTTCTAAAAAAACTTTTTTATAAAAAAAAAAAACAACTGAGCTCCAAAAAAACACTAAAAAAGTGAAAAATAACTTTAATTTTGGACGTCGGTGTCGTTAGTTCCGCATTTTCGTTTTTAGACACTGACTTTCGAAATTAAAGTTATTTTTCACTTTGTAGTGTTTTTTTGGAAGCCCGTTGTTTTTTTTTTTATAAAAAAGTTTTTATTTTTCACTTTTTAGTTATACCTACCCCACACAAATTCATATAACACTACTTGCTATGTGGTGGGGTGTACGCTGGTATACTGAACACATAGTGCGTACTGCATCTGCGTTTATAGGGTACAGACGTGATGATATGTTGTGCGATTGCGTAAACAGTGCATACATTTGCGATAGCAGCAATCGCGGTTGTTTTACTGGTATTTATTGAAGAGTTCCGTTGTCTGTCTCCGAAACTCATCACCAGATCTTTACGAAATTTAAAAGGGACCATTTCGCAATAGACCTCTATCGAACAAAAAAAGAATTTTACAAATCCGACCATATATATGACGGAGTTGTGCCCGAACATACATAAAAAATATATCCAACGTGTAACGTTAAATGCGCAAAACCTGGAAATAGTTTGATCTGAATAACGAGCAGAATTAATTGAACCACTTTTTAATACAACGTGTAACGTTAAATGCGCAAAACCTGAAAATAGTTTGATCAGAATAACGAGCAGAATTAATTGAACCACTTTTTAATATAGGTCACACTTTTCAAAAAATCTTCATTAAAAACGTTGCCGTGTCTATTTATTAATAGGTCAAGCAAGCCAATGTCAGCGCGGCGCAGCGGCCCGGTGACGACTCCTCCCTCGGTAAAGCGTCGTCGCAGACGCAAGAAACGATCAGAATGGCCAGTAAAACTAAAACAGCAAATAAAACCTTTACAATTTTTTTAATGACTTATTTTCTCTGTGAAATAGGTCAATTGAATTAAAAATCAGTTGGGGTGTCTGAGGTTTGGCGCATTTAACGTTACACGTTGTATAAACATCCGAATTGATAACCTCCTCCTTTTTGAAGTCGGTTAAAAAATCAGAAACAATGCTAAGTGAAAACGAAGTACCAGCGCGGGCAGGCGATGCGATACAACGCGGTGGTTCAGGGAACAACAAATTTCACGCAAACGAAATTGCGGGTACTACAGTGCTATTCTGTCAAAATCTCACCATGAGAACTTAGGTTAAGTAAGCGGGAAGTGAGCATTCATTCGCTAGGGATTAACACTATTAAGTACTCACTTCACTTATGATTTCACGGTGAGATTTTTACAGAATCAACCGGCTGCTCAAAACTTCATTTGCGTGAAAGTACTAGTACGAGTGAAATTTTGGCTCGTTTAAAATAAACTGATTTGACATGTCCTTCACCGAAACTGTAATCCTCTTACCAACGCAGACTCTCTTTGATCTCAAACATTAAAAGTGGCTCGCAAACTCCACAGATCAATCCCTATAAAAAACTTACCGTATTACCAAACATATTTGAAACTCCACGACTGATCCAACTGGAAAGTAGATATTAGGCTTCATTACGATTCGACAGGTAGAGTCAAAAGTTAAAGCGGAATCGCTCTACTGACGCTATAAGTATTTCAGGCACGTATAGGATGGTCTTATGCGAAATGTAGAGATGAATAAACGCGCTGGTCCTGATGAGATTCATTTCCGAGGGGTCGTCAATTTTCGGGTGGATGTGCGTCTGATGACGTATTTTCGTGTCATGGTAGATTGACTATTTCATTTTAAATCAGGAGCATGTTAACTATACACACACGTGCTAACTACTCATCATACTGACGTCATGCAAAATTCTGCATCGCGCAAGCAGAATTTACTTTCGCGACTAGCATATACTGGATGATTTTTTTACCGTCTCCAAATACAGGGTTTTCTACCCAAAAATGTGAACAACTTTCACTTTGGGACCAACTCTGAAATCACGAAAAAGAATCAGCTGTTTAATATAAAGGTTCAACACCTACTTGACCAAAATGAACGAAACAGCAACGTGATACAGAGTTGGTTCAATAGTGAAAGTTGTTCATATTCATGGGTAGAACACCCTGTAAAAAATTTGAAGACAGTAAAAAAATCATGCAGTATACAACGTCCCGAAATAAATTGTCGGTCGGTCTTTTAGTATGGAGGACTAGTGAACTTTACACCCTGTTCTTCGTACTTTCACGACAAATAGAACAACCATCCACTACAATATTTAAAAAAAAAAAAAAAATTAAAGATAACTTTCTTGGCTTACTCTAACATGAAAAAACCTCTTGGATTTTTCCCTCGATTGGCAAATTAGAGTGTATGCGAGTCGTCGGGATATCTCAACTGATTCTACTTGGTTCTGATTCCAGTCGCTTCACTTGACTTCAGAATACGTTAGTTTTTTCACTTGTTACTGCCCAGGTCATTAAGTTAAGTAGGTTGCTACCCGTTTTACACGACCGAGTTTTTAGATCGAACAAGATTACCAGGAGATTCATTAAATGAGATCGTTAGTAAGTTCAGGGGTTTTTAATCGTTCGATTTTTAAATAAATCGTGGTTTATTGTAAATGGGCGATTTAACAATTTATTCATATACTTTTTTCAAAAGAGGTGTATTTAAATAGCAACAGAAAGTTAGTATATAGTATAGTCTCAACGGTCATAGTCTTAAAGGTCTTAACGGGATTTAAATAAAAAATAAAAGGAAATAGATGGTTTTGGCATCATCATAATTTGGTCTTTACACCAATTCTGTAATTTCAATATTATTTTTGTAAATATGTTTCGTTTTAGGGTTTGAACATTGTACCTTTGGAAGAATCCTCACCTTCGGAAAAGGAGGACAAATGCAGTTTATATCCAACACTCAAAACTAACGTGCAACGAGCATTGCATATACTTTTGTGAAAAAAACTTAAACCTGTGCTTTTATTAAACATATCCTGTAGATATCTACAGGATACAATTAAATATAGAATCGTCTTTATAGATTACATAATTTAGATAATTTTGGTATATATATAATTTTGGTATTACATATAAAAATAAATTGGTATATTTTTTCTATATATCACGTAGGTTTACTTAAACAAATCTAAAAAAAAAAATACTTTTTACAAAAAAATATAAGTTTAAGTGTCTTATAACATGAGGGGCCCGTGGCTAAATAAAAACAACCGTACAGATCGATCGATCAGGTTAAGCTACGCTTGGCGCGGTTGGTCAGTGGATAGGTGACCATCTTTACATACCAAGACCCCTCCGTGCCTCAGAAAGCACGTTAAGCAGTTGGTCCCGGCTGCCATTCGTAGATCTTTGTCAGTCGTTACGGGTCGTCAGTAGCCAGATAGTCTGACAACCAATCTTACCAAGGGGTATCGTATTACCCAGTAACTGGGTTGTGCAGGTCAGATAGGCAGTCGTTCCGTGTAAAATACTGGTATTCAGCTGCATCCGGTTAGACTGGAAGCCGACCCCAACGTAGTTGGGAAAAGGCTAGCTTCTTAATGAAATAGAAAGAAAAAGATGCACTGAACTTAAATTTGGTTTAGTTTGTGAGCAAAGGAATCTAGCGGAGGAAATTTGAACCGGTCAGTTTATAATAAGAATCCACTATAAACGATTGACCTCAGGCCTTTTATTTACTTAGATAGGTACTAGAAATGAGAAGGGTACGTGTCTCATTATTTTAACGACAACCTTTTCAAAAAAACAAATCATGCCCAAAATACTTAACCCGTAAACAGTGCAAGTCTATATTACCTGAAAGAATAATAAATTATTCACTTAATGAAGCGGCCATGACAGAAAGGAAATTGGGTGCGTTACCGCCCTGAGATTAAGCCTTTTTAAAGTATTAAGCTGTAAGAATAGAATAGAATATAGAATAATATAATATTTAGTTATTTTCCAGAAAAATGGTATGTGAAAGGTGTTCATGTCATAACATTGCATGGAAAGATATTTTTTTTTTTTTTTAAGTGCGTTTATAACTATCTGACTTTTAGCTGTCAAAAATTTAGATAAATCACAGGAACATAAAGTGCATAAGAAGTAAACGAGTCTCCACAATTAATGATGATAGATACTCAAGTACTCTTGGTGCACACTGGATATTCTGCTCCACTAATATGCTTGCTGATTTTTATTGGCTCGAAGTAGTTTATTGGCTTTAATAATAATAGTCCTCGAAACCATATTTCGGCCATGACGGAAAATCTCGATAGAGACTCGTCTTCGGCGTGGGAGATATCTAAGAGCACAAGTGTGTTCGCAAACACAGTTGCACTCCTTCCTCCCTTACTGTCATAGTCCAATGAAACGTTACGCAATTCGACACCGAGATCTAGCACAGGACCAACGCCTTAGCGTGCTTTCAGAGGCGCGGGGGTCACACCACGAATATTCAAACTCCGGGCTGTTACTTAGAAAAATCCAATAAAACTTTGCCCGGACTGGGCATCGAACCCAGGACCTTTGTGTTTTTTTTTGGGTGGGAAATTATCAAAAAACTGCTCCCGTTCTGGGCAGAGCGGGAGGGTGTGTCAGACTTTTAGTGACTAAAACCCACCCGTGTTCCTTCAGGTGCCTGTGCCAAGGGCCACGGTAACTCTATCAAACCCAGGACCCCACACTCAACATTCGCGCTTGCGAACATGTCACCAATGGGGCAGTACTCGGGTTTTTACCTGGTTAAGGTACGTCGTGAGTATACGAAAACAGAAAATGTCGATTTTAACACTGATCAATCCGTTCGGGCGTCTTAGAGAATACTCTAAGAACTAAAAACTTTGCCCTCATTTTGGACTCCGTCGCAGTTGAGGAAAAAATCAAATTACCGAAATCACCACACACAGCGTTCTTGTTTCATAATCAGCCTGTATAATGCTCCCACTGCTGGGACACAGGCCTCCTCTCGGTGAGACGGAGTGGGCCGTAATCTACCCTAGTTTCCTCACGATATTTTCCTTCACCGTTTTCCTTCACTCCTCTTTTGAGAGCAATGGTAATGAAATAATTAATACAAAGTAAAACGCCAGTCTGGGTTCAAACCTACGACCAACTAGTAAGTCGAAGCCACCACTGGTCACACAAATTCTTGTTTACACATAAGAGAATGTTGTTGTTAATCCCGGCATGATCCCCCTCTACCTTTTCCGACACACACAAGAAAAACAATTAATTTTCCACTCAGTAAAAATATCAAAAATCCTCGTCGCAACATACAATAATTTGTAAGGACGCAACAATAATATCGTATTCCAAAATAACTTTATACAAATCACGGGCCCAGTACACATATAAATTAACTGGATTGAGGGTGGTAGACCCTTATCAGCGTGTTGTCAGCTCCATGCTGTGCCAACAACTCTTTCGACACAGTAACCTGTAACGTGGGTGAGTTTGCCGTGTGTACTTTTAATAAGTATGTAAATCTGGTTAATTATAGCGAGGTTGGAGAAAATATGGTGGGTTATTAAGGGTTTTAAGATAATGTTTTTTTGCTATATTTCGGGACATCGCCAAGCAGTTGGTTGACTCTTCACGTGACCAGAGGGCTGAGCTATTTTTTGTCCAAAGAATCAGCATTGCCATTAAACGTGGTAACGCTGCCGCACGGTGTACGGTATGGTGGTTGGATAGATCTTTCAAAAATATTGCGGGTTTGTAAAAGCATGTAGGTACGGTCGGTGAACCCCTTCAAGAACGAAGTTCCTAACGCGATACTCACACACACATACTCGTATATCGTATACAGAAAAAGCCATAGAGAGAAAGTCGCATGGAGGGGGCATAAAGCTTTTTCCTTACAGGAGGATTTCTACTCGTACAAGTCAACTCCTACCGCAAGCTGCGTTAAGGAACTTCGTTCCAAAAACTTTTAGTTTCATAAATGCCAGCAAACTATAACGGACTAGCTTCTGCCCACGATTTCGTTCGTGTTTAATTTCTTATTCCTGTGACTCACTGCGTCGCATCGCGTCACACGCCCGCGCTATCACTTCGTGTTCGCTTAGTATTCTTTCTGACTGTTTCTTATTTCTCAGCGCCTAACCGTGATGTTTAATCATTTATAGCCTTCCTCAAGAATCAGGCTATCAAATGCAATAATAATTTGTCAAATCCAACTGGTAGTTTTAGAGATTACCCCCTACATACAAACAAACAAAATAAGCGTTTATCTCTTCGAGTTGTGGAGGTCGGTTGGCAAAGCCTTCAGACAAAACCTCTGCATTACTGTACGGAAAGGATTATCTCTGAATATTAACACGTTGACGGGCGGTACCGCCTATGGGCGTTAATGTCTCAAAAATGATACGACAGTACGTCGCGCGACGTCTAAGTTTTTACTTAAATAAAATCAGTACGTTCGACGACGATCGATTTTGCATACTTTCATAAGGCGCAGCAATTCGTACTGTCATCACAGGTACAATTATGACTTCTGTACTGGCACAATACTATGATTAAAAATTCGTTATACATTATGTTTTCTGATGATGTACTGACGCTACGCCCATAGGCAATGTATTCAAATCAGTACTGTCTCAGTAGATGGAATTAGTATATTAGTACCGCCCGTCAAAGTGTTAATATAGACTATAATATTGAACTATCCTACAGTGTGATAAAGACCAAATTGTACGTGTATTGCTTAAATTATTTTGCAAGCCAGAATTTAAATCGAACACATTTTTGGCATGCACGCTGCCAAAACAACATTGGAACTAAGCGGACATTTATTCCCACCAATTAAATGTATTGTTTTGCTGCGGGCATTGGTAACAAAAATTGGAACTAGATATTTTTCTATAATTTATTGCTAGCTACTGAATATTACGCAAGGAAATAAAATATACGTGGATTTTCCACGTAGGTATATATTGGTATTTTTTGTTTTTTCAACCAGTGGGTTAAACTTACGACCCAATGGGTCCCTTAATGGCAAGTGACATCGCAGCGCATCGCATCGCATCGCATATGGAGATGACGAGATGAGCTGGACTCCTTCAACAAAAACTGGTCCTTAGCAGCTTTGAACAGAGAGAAGTAGAAAGAGGGTGGTAGGACCTTTTCTTTGCAGTGGGTTATCACTGGCTGATAATAATAATAATAATAATAATAATTGGTATTTAAATAGGGCTCTTGGCTTAATATTAACAACCACAACGGTCGATCTAAAGTTAAGCTACGCTTTCCCCGGTCGGTCCGTGGACGGGTAACCATCCATTACCTACCGAGACTCCTCCGTGACTCGGAAAGCACGCTAGGCCGTTGGTCCCGGCTGTCACTTGTAGATCTTTGACAGTCGTTACGGGTAGCCAGAAGGCCGAAAGTCTGACAACCAGTCTTACCAAGGGGTATCGTGTTAGCCAGTAATTGGGTTGTGGAGCTGATTTTTATTTTCGTGATCTCAGAGTAGGTTCCATACTGAAAGTTGTTCATATTCATGACGGTAAAAATAATCATTCTGTATTGTGTCCCACTCTTGGTCGGAGGTATACAATTTTTGCAGTAATGCTTGCGAAGGAGGAGGCGGAACGCAAGCTAGCAAGATGCGTAGGGGCGGAGAGGCAATCTTTGCGCTCTCACGCCCCTAGTCGCCGCAGGAAACGCCGTGGGCGTCGGGAGTCAAGTGGCACCGTAGGCGCGGGCTTGCGGACGGCGAGCAATGGGCAGTTCGCCGTCCGGTAAGGACTAGGCCTGGGTCGACGGCGCGTTGTGTTCCACGCGCGCCTCAAAGAGATGTCAGCAGTAACTGACGGGGTCCGCTAGGGCCGATGCCTGCCAGGGTCGCGGATTGTTCGAAAGAGTCACCGTGGCCCTTGGCACAGGCAGCTGAAGGAACACGGGTAGGTTTTAGACAGTAAAAGTCTGACACACCCTCCCGCTCCGTCCAGAGCGGGAGAAGTTATTAAAATTTGATAATTTCCCACCCAAAAAAAAAGGTATACAATTTTTTCCTTCCAAACCTTCCTCCTCTGGCCATGTTGGCCCTGAAAATTATACGTCGTTACACCACCTTCGGCGGGGTCTACCTCGGTGGCGATGTCCCTCAGGCATCTGGTAAGTAACCATCTATGCCAATCGCTCCGGGTGCATTCGTGAAACGTGTCCGGCCAACTCCCACTGCAGCCTGAATATGACGTAAGTATAAATACGTGGTGGTAGTGCACGTTTATATTGGTGTTAAAATCACAATATATTTACTCCCGTGTTAACTATGAACCATTAATATCTATTAGGGTAACATTAACGAAGAAGACTAGGTTTTGAACCTGTCTCTACTTGGAGTTTTATTATATTTTTATTATATTTTAGTGCCTCCTAATCTTTACTTAAAATGAGGTCCCTATGTAAGACTTACTGTAAAAGTTGTACATGTTATTGCAATTTTTTTTTTTGTATTAAAATAGCTAGTTTAACATACACACAATATATATACTGGATGTTTTTTTATAGGCTCCAATTGTTTTCAGGGTGTTCTACTCATGACTATGATCTACTTTCACTATGGGACTAACTCTGAAATCACGAAATCAAAATAAGCTGTTCAATACAAAAGTTCAATACCTACTTGAACAAAATATACGAAACAGCTGATTTTTTTTTCGTGATATCAGAGTTGGTTCCATAGTGAAAGTTGTTCATATTCATGGGTAGAACATCCTGTAAAAATTTGGAGACGGTAAAAAAAACATGCTGTATAAAAGAATAGGGTTTGGGGTGAAGATAAAGACTCGTAAAAATATTGTACAGTTTCGGAGCGCAGTCCAGTTGACAGACGTCACACGACTGTCGTCAAAAAAGGGGCGCGCGTCGAATGTTTTTTTAAAGGAAACTTCTAGAATGTTCTAGAAGCTTCCACTCGCTCTCTTTGGCCGGGCGGGAACGAGAGGCGTTCCCGCCTGTAACGCGTGGATTGTGGCGGGAGCGGTTAGAAATAGCTTCGCGTTATTATATATTTTTTTTTAATTCTTTTTTCGCTGATTTGGTAGCAGCTGGACTGGAGCAACTGCTTTAGAGCAGTGGTAGTCAAGTGGTGCCGACCGCGACTTACGAGTTATTACGACAACAGAGCAGTATGGTAGATGTCACATGTCTTCGAATTTTTGGTTCCAGGACATGTCGGATTCCTCACGATATTTTCTTTCACAATTTTGAGAGCTGTGATGGTGAAATTAAATCTTCTTCCTGCCCTTGTCCCATTTTATTTGGGGTCGGCGCAACAAGTTTTCTTCTTCCATTCTTCCCTGTTAGACGTCATGGCATCATTTACTCCTTTCCTTTCATATTATTCCTCACACCGTCCATCCATCTTTCCTTTGGCCTTCCTCTCCCTCTCCATCCATCTACATTCATATTCATCACTCTTTTCGTTACATGCGTTTCATCCCTCCTCATTACATGTCCATACCAAGACAAACGACTTCCTTTCAATTTTTCTGTAACAGGCGCCACTTTTAAACTTCCTCTAATATACTCATTCCTTACTTTATCTATTCTTGTCACTCCACACATCCATCTCAACATTCTCATCTCCGCTACATGCAATCGTTTTTTGATGGTGAAATTAAATACACAAAGTAAAATGCCTGCCTGGGATCGAACTCACGACCTACAAGTCTTAAGTCCACTGGCCCACCACTGCTCAAGTGACAAAAATTTCAAAGCTCATCAGCATTTACGTAGACTGGTTGTCGACACCAACACGTGGAAGGAGGCTAAGGTATTCTAAGAGCTATGAATAATTAAGAGTTATGAATAATGTTGTTTAAGGCAAATTAAAACACAGCTTCACCGTTGCCTGTTGAATAAGCACTTCGTTGCTTCTCGTTCTTCATTCATCCCCTAGTTTCCTGTTCCTTTGGTATTTGAGTTAGTCTCATTCTACAATGACAGCTTTCGTATTACGGTATAATAAAAGTAGGAGTATTCCTGTTGTGTCTGAAAGGTTAGGCAGAGATGGTACGAGTATACTCACATTTTGCTATTAATGTTTAAGTCCGATGAAATAGCATAACATATATTTTTACAGGGTGTTCTACCCATGAATATGAACAACCAACTCTGAGATCACGAAAAAAAATCAGCTGCTTCATACATTTTGGTCAAGTAGGTATTGAACTTTTATATTAAACAGCTGATTTTGTTTTCGAGATTTCAGAGTTTATCCCATAGTGAAAGTTGTTCATATTCATGAGTAGCATCACCCTGTAAAAATTAGGAGCCTGTAAAAAAATCATTCAGTATAGTATTTGTGTGCGCCATGAAATAGGGGAATAGCTTATTGCCACCATCTGGCACCCTGATTGCATAACACACTGTCAATCACAATTGGAATAATTTTTAACGATATTGCTAATAAATTGCTTCATATGTTAGAAAAATGTGTCTGCTCAACAACGTAAGTAACGCAATGAATGTTATTGAACTGTCAAAATTAAAGCCATCGGTACTGTTAGTGTGTTACGTAATCACCCTGCGGCGCGGGTACATCCAGTGTATCTAGGCTGCTGCTGGGAAATTCGAGATGGAAAAACCCAATGACACTAATCAATTAATTATCAAAGTGTACTTTTAGAAAACAGTGCCTTTTTCGTTAAACCCCAAACAAGCCTTTGTCTTTCCTGACCAATTACTAATTGGTCACCGAAACTTATATGAAAACCATAGGCATTCAAAAGGGCAAGCCACAATTTCTAATGATGTGCCTGAATCATGAAATAAATGAACTTGAGTTACTCTATCCACCCTAAAAAAACGTTCCAAATTGTTCATACACACGAGCGACATGCGTCGACGAGTGTCGCTACAGTTACGTCTTCTGTTAGCGCGTGCCGCTCGTGTACACGTGTACAACGTGTAACGTTAAATCCGCAAAACCTGAAAGTAGTTTGATCAGAATAACGAGCAGAATTAATTGAACCACTTTTTAATATAGTTTACATTTTTCAAAAAATCTTCATTAAAAATGTTGCCGTGTCTATTTATTAATAGGTCAAGCAACCCAATTACAGCGCGGCGCAGCAGCCCGGCGACGACACCTCCCTCGATGAAACGTCGTCGCAGACGCAAGACACAATCAGAATGGCCAGTAAAACTAAAAAAGCACATAAAACCTTTACAATTTTTTAATGACTTATTTTCTCTCTGAAATAGGTCAATTGAATTCAAAATCAGTTGGGGTGTCTGAGGTTTTGCGCATTTAACGTTACACGTTGTATGCACACTTAGCTTCACACCAACAAGATTAGCATAAAAAAGAACCAACCGAAAAAATAACCAATTCACGCAATTTGAAATCCCAAAACAAACAGACAAACAGTTTTATCGGTATAGATTCCCACATTTCAAGCGGGCAAAGCCTTTTATCAATAAATTTCAACTGTAAGCCCACTTAAGCCTTCGCAGCGAGTACTATAGCACTAATTTGTAGACTAAAATTGTTCAGTAGATATTTAGTTGGGCTTACAAATGATTTTATACCTGTATCCTGTTATTTTGAGGTGTTACTCGTGTTTCTAATGATGTGGGAATTTTGGTTTAGGACCTGAATTCATGTTTGTGCAGCGATATAAAGTTTTCTGTTGAATTTGGTCGATAAGTTTTGAATTCATTTACTTTATTTATTAAAAAATACGTAAATTACACCTATTTATTGCACCCATTTATTTATTTAGCTTTAAGGCTCGTGCAGACTGGCGCGACTTGTCGCGCGACGTGGCGCGGGGCGATTCTGCGATATTATCGCGCCACAACACTTTTCACTCTAGAGCGACGTGAATCGCGGCCGCTACAGCGATATCGCTGCGTCACCATGCAAAATGTTCCTATTGGAGTCGCGGCGCAACCATGTTGCGGCGCGACAGGTCGCCCCTGTGTGGATTGTCGCGCGCGTTTCGATAGAAATTGTTCTACGAATATATATCGCAGTATAGCGTCGCGCCGTGGCGTCGCGCCTGTCTGTACGAGCCTTTACACTACCCGTAATTTTGTTAGTATTACTGAAACTATGTTAGTTTATAACTAAGGGCCAATTTTTCAATCGACGTTTATTTTCGATTCGTAGAATAAATTTGAAATCTGACAATTTTTGTATGAAAGAACTGTCAAATCATTCCTCGGATAAAATTATTTCAAGGACTTTGGTGTATTTAGTTTAGATTTTTATATTATTTATTTATCTACATACATCTGTCATAACAGGATTAAATTTAGTAGAGCCACATGGCGGCGCGTTATCTGCGTTGCTAAACTTCAGAGAGCATCACTACTTGCGTTAATATTACGTTTTCGGTGCGTTATTATTGCGTGATATGCTCCTCGTCATGTGAATAGGCCCTAAGTCTAGCGCCACACCTACCGAACATTACGCGTAATTTGTCGCAGAGGATTTTTAAACTCTTTTGATAACTTGTTTTTTTTTTTTAATAAAAAATCATTGCTCCACACTAGGAATTTCTTCTATATTGTGGGTGCGTTTACAAACATTTAAAGTCACATACACAAACAGCCAGACCCGGAACACCTACTTGTAGGTCATAATTATTTGTTCCGTGCGTTAATCGAACCCGCGACACGCAGCGCAGCAGTCAATCGCTTAACCACTACGCGAACCGTCCCGTCTTTATTTGATGCTTGCAACTTCATGAGCTGCAAAAATAAAATCGGAGACTACATATGACAACGTCATTCTGACAAGGTATTTACTTTTCAAAAACCTAGACATCTACATGCAAGCATTTTACAGGCAACCAACTCCAAACAACAACTATGTAGATAAATATAGACCGAACATATCCGACATACTTGTGTAAATCACAGCATCCTATAAAAACTAAAGGGGAAACCCATTTCCACACAACGCAAAGCCAGCAACAGGAAAGGGGGGAAGTGACAACTTCCGGTTCCTCCCCCACTTGTGACTCCTAGAGAAATTCCTTCTTTCCCCCCTGTCCTTGGTAGACATCATTTGCATTAGAAAAATGTATTTATGTTGTCGGTTCTTGTATTGTTGTGTATTGTTTCATTCGCTTTGGTAGGGTTAACCTTTTTTTTTTTTTGTGAAGAAAATTAGGTATTAGGTAAAAAAAAAATTGAATTTTTGTTTATTTCATAATACTGTGTACGGTTAAAAAAAGAATATGTTATTATGTGTTTATGTTTGTTGTTGTTAGTTTATGGTAAATTTTTACTTGCTCCTTATTGTTTTGCGACAGCCTGAATGTGACAGTTGGGAAAGTTTTAAAATTGCGAAACATTTTACGTTTATTTCTGAAAATAACGAAAAAATCAGTTTTGGCAAACACTATTATTCCATTACTATCACAATGTAATGTAAAAGGTACACATAATTACACTTTCAATATCGAATTCGTTTACCGAATGCAAATCACGTAACCAACGCGAATAATCGAGTCACCGTTTGATTATATCGATAAACTTGGGAACTATAATCGTTTTGTGTGTGTTATCTAAAATTATGATGTGCCCTAGTTTATGGATTGCTTTATGATGTAAACTAAAGAGCCAGATTGCTTGGAGAAAATAGAATGTTTAGATGTTTGCGGTTACGTCTGGAGGTGACACGCGGATTATATTTTTTTTTTGCTAATATTTTACATAAGTATGTTTATTTATTTATGTGTAGATTATTAGGGGAAAGTCTGTTATATTGGACCATTTTTAAAAAAATGCGGTTTTGAAATGCTTCTTTGAAAATAGCACAGACAACAGCTGTATTAAATGAAACTATATTTATTTGGCTTCACATATAATTAATAAAAATCAACATAATTATAGCAACACTTAAGATAATCATCATTTTATGAGATCAGATATTTGTTTCAATTTAACCAACCGGTAGGATTAATTGGACCACGCGGTTGGTAATTTGGACTTAGAGAAAACTTACCTATAAAACGAAACAAAACACTTTTAAGAAAAATATCTCTCGTACTACGTACAAACAACAACGATAGAAAATCTAACTTTGACTAAAAAGACTTAAAAAAATCAGTCAAAATTCTGAATAAGTTTGAAAAAGACTAATTCAGACAATCATCACAAATATCGGGGTTAGTGGAGCAAGTTTCACGATTCCAGTTATGGCAACGCACACATTGTATCCAATCCACTTTTGATCCTTTCTTATCAAGTTTAGTTTTTTTCTAAGCAAGTTTCCTAACAAATTTTACCAGTCCATTTTAACCGACCATGTGTGGTCCATTTAAGCAAACTGTTTACTTGCATAAAAAGAACGAATTTGACAAGAACAGAACCTATATAAGCCGGCTAATGTTTATCACCAGTTAATTGTTAATTAATAACGAATCTCAATTAAAAATATAAATATAGACAGTTTACCTTTGCCTTAATTACACCACTAGCAAAGAACACCAAAATTTACATGAAAAACAATGAAATTCGTTTTTCGTTAATGCCAACTAGCCGCGCTGTTTTATGAGAAATTCAAAATGGCCGATGTGTAGTGAAGTTAGTTGATTGCCGTTTGGTATTGCACATTATAAAATCAATAAACTGCTAAAATGTTATTTGATGGTGGTCCAACTTAACGAATGGTCCAATATACCAAACCTTCCCCTATAGTAATATAGTTAGTCTATTTTATTGTATATTTATTTATTGTTACCAGTGATATTTGTCATTTCTGGATCTTTGACAGTCGTTACGGGTCGTGAGAAGCCCGAAAGCCTGACAACCAGTGTTAACAAAGGGGTATCGTATAGTATACGGAGTCATATTTAGCCATTGGGTTGTGGAGGTAAGACAGGTAGCCGCTTCATATAAAATACTGGTAATTACCTGCATCTGGTTAGACTGGAAACCGGCCCCGATGTGGTTGGGAAAAGGCTAGGCAGATAATGAACTGCTCGTGACATCACAGCGTGCCCTATTAGAATACCAGTACTGCATCACTTCACAGCATCATGCTGAGCTAGGAGTCTTTTGACCTCATTCACGACTTTTTTTTTAAAATAATTTAAACGTTTTTATATTTTCCTACTGCTACGCTTGCCGCGGTTGGTCTGTGGATGGGTGACCGTCGTTACATACCGAAACCCCTCCGAGCCTCGGAAAGCACGTTAATCCGTTGGTCCTGGCTGTCATTCGTAGATCTTTGACAGTGGTTACGGGTAGTCAGAAGCCCGAAAGTCTGACGACCAGTCTTACCGAGAGGTATCGTATTACCCAGTAACTGGGTTGTGGAGGTCAAATAGGCTGTCGCTCCATGTAAAATACTGGTATTCAGCTGCATCCGATTAGACTGGAAGCCGACCCCAAAATAGTTGGGAAAAAGTCTAGGCAGATGATGATGATGCCTGTGTTTAGTTTAATTTGTGATCTTCCTGTGCGAGTCACAATAAATACTTTTTCTTCCTTTATTTCTATCAAGCATTTTTTTAAAAATCCTTGAAACCCAATTGATGATTTGATCGCCGTATACATAACGCCTAGGTGAATTGATTCAATTAGTTCTAGTTCAATACGGCGCCGTCCGATTGTAAACTATCCCAGTTATGTATAATGCCTAACGACAATGGTGACAGTATGCAAATGGACAGCGCTGTATGAATAATGACGAATCGTACCATTGGCCTGCGACAAATCTAATGCCAAAAGAACAAACAATCACATGAACAATGCCACAGGCACAGCTAGTTCAATTAAGGCCGGACCCTGACCAAATAACCTTGAGCATTCGTTCCCTCTTTGCCGCACCCCACCTCTACAATACTTCGTAAAAACTGGCCATCTGGCGAACAACTTACGAACTATGAAACTGCGACTAGTAAAAAGCACAGACCTTACAATACGCGGCATTTAATAAAAAAAATATTATTTCTATGAATGAAGAAACAGTGCGCCTATGTTGGTCATGAATGTCCACGAATACTTTCTAATTTTTGGAACGAAAAACGTTATGTGACTATTTTATATGATTATCCAATGTGGTCAAAATCCAAATTCAAGATGGCGTCTCCAAAAATTTGCAAATTTTTCGTCATGGGTGTCGTTTTCATGGTTTTCGAGGTCGCTGACAACGATTATGGGGTCAAAATCAAAATTCAAAATGGCGGCTCCAAAAATTTGCAAATTTTTCGTCATGGGTGTCGTTTTCATGGTTTTCGAGGGCGCTGACCACGATTATGTGGTCAAAATCAAAATTCAAGATGGCGCCTCCAAAAATTTGCAAATTTTTCGTCATGGGTGTCGTTTTCATGGTTTTCGAGGGCGCTGACAACGATTATGTGGTCAAAATCAAAATTCAAGATGGCGCTTCCAAAAATTTGCAAATTTTTCGTCATGGGTGTCGTTTTCATGGTTTTCGAGGGCGCTGACAACAATTATGTGGTCAAAATAAAAATTCAAGATGGCGCTTCCAAGAAATTGCAAATTTTTGGAAGCGCCATCTTGAATTTTGATTGAAAAATTTGCAAATTTTTGGAGGCACCATCTTGAATTCTTCTCTTCTCTCTGAATCTCTTAATATTGTATAATTGCATAACACACGTGTGAGCACTATGCACCTAAACTATAAAGCTACCATTTACTGGGTACGTCTTTCATTGACTTGAATGTGCCCTGGCGGCTGGGGGTATGTCATGCTCACTCAAATGTCTCGCTGGTGGTGGCGTGTGTGTTGGATCATTGAGTTCCCTTCAAAATGGTTGAGCTAAATGGTGCTGATCCATACGTCATGTTCGTGAACGGGCGCCGCCAGTACGGACTGGTCATCTCTTAGCCGCCACGGCTTATTTTTATTTTAATCTAAATATTTTCATTTGTGAATTGTTATTTTTTTGTTTTGGTTTTGTTGTTT